>CM075782.1:54272350-54857350 GCA_037974665.1 Ehretia macrophylla
GAAATAGGATGAATTGATACTGTATTTTGTAAATACGTAATTATCTTGAATATATTAACCATTTTTTTACTTTTCGATCGCCTGGAAGGGACAAAAGAAAGATATTGTTGTTTCTTCAGCAATTTCTGATCTCTAGTGGACTTCTCAGTAGGATTCAAACCCAGATGAAGTTCTGACCATCTATCAAAGAAAAAAGAACGAACGGATCTTGTAGGATTCCCAAGAAATTCTTCGATTTCTTCTGAAAGCAAATGACTAATCATCTGCTTCTCACATTCCTTAAATAGCCTGGACATTGAGGAATATCCAGAAAGGCATTTCGGGAATCAGTTTGATTCCATCTATGTTCGTTCTGTTTCAAGAAAGGAAGGATCCCAAAAAATCGATCTTTCTTTTAGTTGTTGAATCTCTCTTTGATTGATCAATGTGTGATATTCCGAATCCTCATTACTAATGGAATCCAAATGATCTCTGGATTGATCAGAAGATCCTTTCAGTTGCCTAGAATCTGTTACTTGAACGAAACTAGATCTTGTGGAATCATATTGAATATTTGACGATACATTCCGTACCTTGCTAAAAAAACCGATCCTTATTTACCAACCCCACATTGTCTAACCAAATCAAATTATCTCTCGATATGTTCTTCAAAAAATCCGATTCATGCGGATTCTTCCCCCAACTAACGAAGAGATCTTGGCGGAATTGCCACATATGAATTTTAGCACAATTTTGCAAAGAAAAAGCCCACTTGTTTCTCGAGAAGGGATGGGAAACACACTCAATATCATTTGATTGAATAGTTGACCCAGCCCCTTGTTGTTTGAAGAAACCCTCTACTTCACATGGTATTTTTTCACGAAAAGGAGACATGAGGTAAGAAATCCAGTGTTTCACTAAGATTTCAAATAGCGGTCCCGAATTTAAGTTGATTATATTTCGCCTCTTCCTTAGAGAAAGACGATCAAACAATTTCCAATCATGGTCCTTGCAGATCGGATCATCCATATAATATACAAAAAGTAACTCCAGATATTTGATATCTTTCTCTTTGAATAAGATCTCAATTCCAACAACAGTTTCATTAGATATCTTACAATTAGAATCCCTCCTTTTTCCGATCCAGTTCCTTCACCACTGTGAACCCCAGTTAGATTCAGGCATGCTATACTTTTTAGTATTTGGGTTCTCCCAAGGACTCTCTTTCAGATTCAGGAAACAACTCTCAGAGATCTTTTTTCTTTTGGAAGATACAGGAGCGAAATAATCATCCTATTGATATTGGAAGACCCAACGGATTCTTCCAATGTATTATTTCTGGGTCCAACAGAATTCATAGGTATAGGAAGAAGCCCTATCAAATAGAGATTTTTTCTTTCGACCATATTTCGATTGTTAATACGATATACAAGGACCACTACTACAAAGAGTATTAAACCCTTGATCGTGAAATATCGATTGCTTGTTGAACCCTGTGAATTGCGTGAAAGTAAGATACTCCAAATTCGGGGGTCAAAGAGTTTTATAAAACGTTCTTGGTGGAAAAAATGTGAATGAAATATCCCACCGAATTGAATTGGGTCCATGAATCTAAGAAATAGTGAGAATTCTTGATCTCTCTCAATTCAAAAATCCAGGATTTGAATTGATGTCCTTTCATTGATTCCTCATAAATTGCATTGATTTATCCTAAAGATTTCATTTCAATTGGAATTTGGTTATTCACCGTGTACGAGGATCCCCACTAAGCATCCATGGCTGAATGGTTAAATCACCCAACTCATAATTGGCAAATTCGTAGGTTCAATTCCTACTGGATACATGCCAATGGGACCCTCCAATAAGTCTATTGGAATTGGCTCTGTATCAATGGAATCTCATCATCCATACATAACGAATTGATGTGGTATAGTCATATCATAATATATGAACAATAAGAACTAGCATTCTTATTGAGACTAGAACTCAGAGGGAAGAAAATAGATTTATGGATGGAATCAAATATGCAGTATTTATAGACAAAAGTATTCGGTTATTGGGGAAAAATAAATATACTTCTAATGTCGAATCAGGATCAACTATGACAGAAATAAAGCATTGGGTCGAACTCTTCTTTGGTGTCAAGGTAATAGCTATGAATAGTCATCCACTTCCGGGAAAGGATAGAAGAATGGGAACTATTATGGGATATACAATACATTACAGACGTATGATCATTACGCTTCAACCGGGTTATTCTATTCCACCTCTTAGAAAGAAAAGAACTTAAACCAAAAAACTTAATAGTATGGCAATACATTTATACAAAACTTCTTTCCCGAGCACACACAATGGAACCATAGACAGTCAAGTGAAATCCAATCCATGAAATAATTTGATCTATGGATAGTATCGTTATGGTAAAGGTCGTAATGCCAGAGGAATCATTACCGCAAGGCATAGAGGGGGAGGTCATAAACGTCTATACCGTAAAATCGATTTTTGACGGAATAAAAAAGACATATATGGTAGAATCGTAACCATAGAATACGACCCTAATCGAAATGCATACATTTATCTTATACACTATGGGGATGATGAGAAGAGATATATTTTATATCCCAGATGGGCTATAATTGGAGATACCATTGTTTCTGGTACAGAAGTTCCTATAAAAATGGGAAATGCCCTACCTTTGAGTGCGGTTTGAACTATTGATTTACGTAATTGGAAGTAACCAATTAGGTTTACGACGAAACCTAGAAATCGATCACTGATCCAATTTGAGTACCTCTACAGGATAGACCTCAACAGAAAACTGAAGAGTAACGATAGCAAGTGATTGAGTTCAGTAGTTTCTCATATAAAATTATTGACTCTAGAGATATAGTAATATGGAGAAGACAAAATTGTTTCAAACACTGACAGAATCGGAAGCGCCCTTCTTTCAAAGAGAGGAGGACGGGTTATTCACATTTTATTTGATGGTCAGAGGCGAATTGAAAGCTAAGTAGTGGTAATTCTAAAGATTCCCAGGGGGAAAAATAGAGATGCCTCATACGTTACCCATAATATGTAGAAGTATCGACGTAATTTCATAGAGTCATTCGGTCTGAATGCTACATGAAGAACATAAGCCGGATGACGGAACGGGAAGACCTAGGATGTAGAAGATCATAACATGAGTGATTCGGCAGTTTTGGATTCATATATATATATCCACCCGTGTGGTACTTCATTGTACGATAAGATCCATCTGTATAGATATCATCATCTACATCCAGAAAGCCGTATGCTTTGGAAGAAGCTTGTACAGTTTGGGAAGGGGTTTTGATTGATCAAAAAGAAGAATCTACTTCAACCGATATTGTAATACCCGAGCCCGGAATGTGGAATTTTCTTGATTATCTTTCTGAAAATTATATTTTCCTAAATTCTTTGAAATCAAATTGTTACTTCTTTATTGTCGCAAGGTGCATTGCATTTCGACAGCGATAGTTAGAGTGTATTTTTTAGTCCTCAACAAATAGTGAAAACTAGTATTTTGGTGTCTTAAATTTAATATTTTACTTGTTGTTAACTAGAATTAATTTGGTGATGGTTGTTATAGCTTTAAAATACATAAAAATAGGCAAATTGACCAACTTAAGTTAGTTGACCAAGGGTTTGACCATTTGACCAAGTTTGTCATCCTTTATTAAGCAAAATAACAAAGAAAAAAAATAAAACAAAGCTGAAAAAACAAGGTGAGCAGGCCGAAACATAGAGGAGAAGAAAAAAAAGATTTTCAACATCCAAACTTCAAATCTTCGCGTGAGCTTGCACGGGGTTGGTTCTGAGGCATCCAGCGTGGTTTTCCTTGCGTCTAGGAGCGTCTAAGGTGAGGGAAGCATGTTTATTTGCGCATTTGAATATTTGGTTCATAAACTTTAATTTTTGGGTTTTATGCGTAGATCGTTAGTTTATCCGTTTTGATGCTTAAAGAATGTTTCTTGACAATTGTAGAACATGTATTTGTAGACTTTTAGCATTTTCTATGGTTAAATATAGCTATTGTAATCTAAAATGCCAATTGAATAGTAAATTATGAATAGTAAACCCTCGTATCATAAAAGTTGCTTTGTTTTGCGTTCTGTTGATGTGAAAAGATGCTAGATATGTTAGAATGCCTAAATGCATGATTTGTTTGGGTTGCGAAATGGAAAAAGGAGGAAAAATGCCTTGGTGAAAGTTGGGGTCGTTTCGGTCGAGTTTAGCGTTTCCACATTTTGTGTGATGGTATTGTCGAGGTAGGCCATGGAAGCACTTTTGGTGTGGTTATGGCATTGGTTTGGTGTTTGGTTAGGGTAGCTGCAGTTCAAACGAGCAAAGGGGGAAATCGAGGCTTTGCGTGAATTCTAGGGTAAAGTAGGGTTTCAGGGTCTTTAGACGTGCCTTATGGTGACCTAGGAGGATTGATGAAGTCAGTTTCTAGAACTCGTGGCTCGTTTGGAAGTAGTAGTGTTTTGATAGTTGGGGTCGATTTGTGAGTTTGCTTGTTTTCTTGATATTATGCCTATAGAATGTTTAATATTGCTTGATATGCTTGTTAGAGTGGAATTTGATTGAAATGCTTATCAACTGTTGCTATTGCGTGTGAGAGTAACCTACTTTGTTATTCTCCCACATGTGGCTCTATTGCTTGATTGCTCGATTGTTGCATTGTATATTATATTGCATTCATAGAGTCAGGGGCGATGTGATGGGCCTCTCTGGGTAGCCTCAGGTTGCCAGTGTTGGTTGCCCTAGCTCCGTGTCCTATTCCCTTTCTCGCTTGGGTTGCCTCCCAGGGAGATTTGGGTCGTAGAATTGATGGATACTTCCGGGGTATTCCAAACTGAAGTTATAAGGTGGTTTGGGCCAGCGCGTGGTCATCGAATTCGTGATTGAAAGTTGATTGTGGAAAGTGAATCGTATCCTTTGAATGAGTGTTTATAGTTTTAATGCTTGTCTTGTTTATTGTTAGCTTTGTTTGTATCTCTATATGATAATTGAATGAACTGCTTGACTATTTGCATTGCATTCTCCTCTCATCTCCATCCTTGAGACCAATAACCCTCGCTGAGCAATAGTTTTTGCTCATTTCTTTCTATACTATATTTTACAGGAGTAGTTGAAGCGGTCCCTATTGAGGTAATTGAGGAGGAGGAGCAAGTGGAGGTGTTTCCTTGATAGCACTTCTTTGCTTAACTGGTGGTTGGTTGCCAGACTTTTGTGCGAGCCATGCTTGATGTGTTTACTGCTTGGTCGTCACTTTATTTTTAGGCTTGTAGCCTTGTATGTAGTTTCTATTTTGAGGCCTTCATGGTCTTATGTTGTAAAAGTTTAAAGATTGTAAAGTTGTAAAGTTTTACTCACGTGACTAGAGAAGAATTGCATACTAATGGTTTAACTATTTAGTGGCATATATACTTGTGTAGTATGCATGGCATTTTGGATTGCAAAGTTGGTTAATAAGAAGATGTATGTTTTAAAAGAATGTTGGCTTGTTTCAAATGTTTATTATGGCTTTCGTAAGTATTATGTTGAATGTAGGGTTTTTGGATCGTCCACGGTACAGAGGAGACTCCGTCGTGTGTCGGGTCCGGGCTTGGCCTTTTGCGGGGTCGGGTCGAGGCGTGACATCTTTAGGTGGTATCAGAGCATGATAGTCTTGCATGAGCCAGGATATGTTTCTCGGTCTGTGGGGTAAAGGTCTAAAATGCTAAAGTGTTAATGTATGATTGTTAAGTGGAAAAGTGCTATAGCATGATTATGTGAACTTGAGTGCTTATGTGTTTAAGTGAAATGGTTGGCATGTCAATCTTGTCTTATATGAATTGTGTGATAGGATATTTGATTGTTATTGACTTGAGTGTTATCTAATCTTATGTGCTACATTTATGTTTATAAACTGCTTTTATATGTTGCCAGCTATTGTGAGTTGTTACTATGCCACCACGACGTGGTACTCAAGGTCAAGGGGCAAATGAAGAGGCAGCAGAACAGGGTCAGCAACCGTTGCCTGAACAGTTTATGGCTACTATGACCACTGCAGTTGACTGGATTACACAGGTACTGCATGAACAGAGGCAGGACAGCAATGATAATCCCCAGGGAAATCAAGCTAATCCTGGTGGACAGGGGCCTAGGGCTGAGAATAACCAGTTGGATAAATTCCTGAGGCACGAGCCCGGTAAGTTCTTTGGAAAGCCGGATGATGAGGCAGCCGAGAGATGGATTAACCGTGTTGAGAAAATTTTCGCTGATGAGGCAAGAATAGATTATGCAGCATTCCTGTTTGAGGGCGACGCAGAACAGTGGTGGAACACTGTCAGGTTGAGGTGGGATTGTGAGGATGTTCCACATTTTTGAGATGATTTTATGAGTGAGTTTCGGGACAAGTATATTCCCGAGATGGCTAGGGAAGGGCAGGAAGATGAATTTGTGGCCCTGAAGTAGGGAAACATGACTGTTGCACAGTATGAGGCTAGGTTTGTTAGCCTGTCGAGGTATATGCCTGAGCTGGTGCGGCCAGCTTGGAGGATGATTCATAGGTTTGTTCGTGGGCTGAGAATGGATATACAGCTGCATTTGACTGGGCAGACTTATACTACTTTTCCCGAGGCATTCCAAGCAGCCTCGAAGTTTGAGAAATGGAAGGCTGAGATGATAGCTGAAAGTAGCCAGCCGAGTAAGAAATAGTACTTGGGCCAGAGCAGCCAGAGTCAACCGAGGCAGTATCAGACTTCTGCGCAAGTTCCTCAACAACGTCAGTATCAGTCTTAGTATCAGATTCAGGGGAGGCCAGGTGTGACTAGACCCCAGCAGGGAGGTACAGTTCCTACTACTGCCAGAGCCCCCGCACCTACGGGAAACACTGTTGTAAGACAAAATCAGTAGTGTAACTTTTGTAATCGATCGGGGCATGATGAGGCTAATTACTAGAGGAAGAGTGGTAAATGCACCAGTTGTGGGAGTGATGAGCATAGGGTGAAATATTGCCCTAAGTATAAGAATGTTTAGGGTCGTATTGGAGGCCAAGGTGTACAGAATAGGGCTGCAAGTGCAGGTCCAGCACAGAGAGTACAGGCTAGGGTCTTTGCACTAGATGCGGATGAGCTACCCGATACTACAACTATAGTGGAAGGTACCTTTCTTCTCAATACTCAGCCAGTTAAAGTTTTGATTGATCCCGGAGCTACACATTCGTTTATAACTCCTGCATGTGCACGATCTGTGAATGTTTGCATTGATAAACTGCCGCATGAAGTTGAAGTTAGTACGCCTTTGGGTACAAAATTTGTTACTGAGTCTATTTGCAAATCTTGTGGTATATGCATTGAGAACCGTAAATTTCCTGCTGATTTAATTATAATGGCCTTCCGTGATTTTGAAATCATTTTGGGAATGGATTGGTTGGGAAAATACTATGCTCAGTTGGATTGTAGAACAAAGATTGTTTATCTTCAGATTTCTGACCTACCAGTACTGGAGATTGTTGGGAACTGCAGGGCTGCCCTAATACCTCTTTTATCATCGATCAAGGCTTCTAAGTTGTTGAATAAAGGTTGTGAAGCTTACTTAGCTTATCTGATCAATCAACATACTGATAAGTTGAATTTGAATGAGGTTCCAATTGTTAAAGACTTCCCTGGTGTATTTCTCGAGGAATTACCAGGTTTACCACCGGATAGGGAGATTGAATTTGTGATTGACCTTATGCCAGGCACTACGCCAATTTCTAGAAGTCCTTATAGAATGGCATCGGCTAAACTTTAGGAATTAAAAATTCAGCTTCAGAACTTGCTTGAGAAAGGGTTTATACAACCTAGTTCTTCGCCATAGGGTGTGCCTGTGTTGTTTGTGAGAAAGAAAGATGGCACGCTACGGTTATGTATTGATTATAGGGGACTTAATCAAGTCACGATTAAGAACAAATACCCCTTGCCGTTGATTGAAGAATTGTTTGACCAGTTGCAGGGTGCGAGTGTTTACTCTAAATTTGACTTGAGGCAGGGTTACTATCAACTTAGGATTCGGAGTGACGATATACCTAAGACGGCATTCCGGACTATATATGGCCACTATGAATTTGTTGTGTTACTGTTTGGATTGATGAATGCACCAGCCGCATTCATGGACTTAATGCAGCGGGTCTTTCGACCTTATCTTGATCAATTTGTTGTAATCTTTACTGACGACATTCTAGTATACTCTAAGAATGAGGCTGAACATGAACAACATTTGAAGATTGTGCTACAGACTTTGCAAGAAAACAAGCTTTTTGCAAAATTCAGCAAGTGCGAATTCTGGTTGAATCAGATATCTTTTCTAGGCCATATCATTTTAGATCAAGGAATTTCAGTAGACCCAGCTAAGATTGAAGTTGTTTCCTCTTGGAAGAGACCTGAAACGGTGTCAGAGATTCGGAGTTTTCTAGGGTTGGCAGGTTACTATCGGAGGTTTGTTAAAGACTTTTCCAAAATTTCTGGACCTTTAAGCCAGTTGACTCGAAAGAAAGTTACTTACAATTGGGATGCTAAGTGTGAATCCAGTTTCCAAGAATTGAAGAAGAGACTAACTACAGCTCTTATACTAGCTTTACCTGAGGGTATAGAAAACTTTGTTGTCTACAGTGATGCATCTAAAGAAGGTTTGGGCTGTGTTTTAATGCAGAATGGTAAGGTGATTGCCTATGCTTCTAAGAAGTTGAAACCATATGAAGTCAATTACCCTACACATGATCTTGAGTTAGCTGCAGTTGTGTTTGTTTTGAAGAAGTGGTGTCATTACTTGTGGGGTTGCAGATTTGAAATTTTTACTGACCACAAGAGTCTTAAATATTTGTTTTCATAAAAAGATTTGAATATGAGGCAGCGAAGATGGCTTGAGCTACTAAGTGGCTACAATTGTTCTATAAACTACGTGCCAGGTAAGGCAAATGTTTTGCAGATACTTTGAGCCGAAAGGCTACTATTGCAAGTTTAATTATCAAGGATTGGGAGACTTTGGAGGAAATTTGTTCATGGAAGCCGGAAGCTACTGAGGTAGGGATTCGATTTGCTAGTTTACAAATTCAGTCGGGATTACTAGCACAAATCAGAGAGGCTCAGAAGACTAATCCTCACATCTTGAAAATCCAAGAAAAAGCAAAAGGGGATAGTAGGAGTTTAAATTACATGTAGATGGTATCTTTAGATTCAGGCACAGAGTGTGTGTTCCTAGTGATCCGACTTTAAAGAATAAGATTCTGTCCGAGGCACATAATTCAAGGTATACGATTCACCCGGGCAGTACTAAAATGTACAGAGATTTGAAACAACACTTCTGGTGGAATAATATGAAGAGGGAGATTGCTGGGTATGTATCTAGGTGTTGAACTTGTCAGAGGGTGAAGGTTGAGGATCAGAGTCTAGCTGGGCTTCTACAACCGTTGTCGATTCCGCAATGGAAGTGGGTGCATATAACAATGGACCTTGTGACCGATCTTCCTAGATCTCCGAGAGGATGTGATTCTGTTTGGGTTGTTGTGGACCGATTGACTAAGGTTTCACATTTTATTTATGTGAACAAACAAGATAGTCTTGATAAACTAGCTGATCTTTATGTTGCTAATATTGTTAGACTTCATGGTGTGCCACAGAGTATAGTGTCAGATAGAGATCCTAGATTTAGATCTCGTTTTTGGCAGAAGTTGCAAGAGGCCATAGGAACTAAATTGAGCTTCAGTACTGCATATTATCCACAAACTGATGGCCAGTCTGAGAGAATTATCGGGATCTTGGAGGACATGCTTCGGGCATGTGTGCTAGACTTTGGGAAGAATTGGGAGAAGTTTTTGCCTTTAGTAGAGTTCGCCTACAACAACAGTTATCAATCTACTATAGGTATGGCTCCCTACGAGGCGTTGTATGGTCGAAAATGCAGATCCCCATTGTATTGGGAAGAGGTTGGAGAGATGAGAATAGTTGATCCGACTGTGTTACCTGAGATGATTAAGATGGTAGATAATGTTCACCTTATTCGCCAGCGTATGCTTACTGCTCAGAGTCGTCAGAAGAGTTATGCGGATAAACACCGTCGGGATCTTGAGTTTGCTTTGGGAGATTGGGTATTTCTTAAGATTTCTCCTCCAAAGGGATTGATTCGGCATGGTAAGAGCGGGAAACTTAGTCCTAGGTATGTGGTTCCGTATGAGATCACCGAAAAGGTAGGTTCTTTAGTTTATCGGTTAGCTTTACCTCCGAGCTTGTCGAGACTGCACGATGTTTTCCACGTGACAATGTTAAGAAAATACTATCTAGATCCTTCACATGTACTTGAACTAGAGCCTTTGCAGATTGAGGAAAAGTTCACTTATGAAGAGAAACCGATTCGAATTGTGGATCGAAAAGTTCAGGAACTTCGCAGAAAGAGTATTACGTTAGTAAAGGTTCTGTGGAATCATCATGGGTTTGAGGAAGCGACTTAAGAAAGAGATAACCAGGTTCGGAATCAGTATCCGGAGTTGTTTGTCGACCAGGTAAGAATTGCGTGGGCGCAATTGTTTTAAGGGGGAGAAGGTGTAATACCCGAGCCGAGAATGTGGAATTTTCTTGATTATCTTTCTGAAAATTATATTTTCTTAAATTCTTTGAAATCAAACTGTTACTTCTTTATTGTCGCAAAGTGCATTGCATTTCGACAACGATAGTTAGAGGGTATTTTCTAGTCCTCAACAAATAGTGAAAACTAGTATTTTGTTGTCTTAAATTTAATATTTTACTTGTTGTTAACTAGAATTAATTTGGTGATGGTTGTTATAGCTTTAAAATGCATAAAAATAGGCTAAATTGACCAACTTAAGTTAGTTGACCAAGGGTTTGACCATTTGACCAAGTTTGTCATCTTTTATTAAGCAAAATAACAAAGAAAAAAAAATAAAACAAAGCTGAAAATAAACAAGAGCAGGCCGAAACTTGAGAGGAAAAAAAAAACAATTTTAACCTTCCAAACTTCAAATCTTCACGTGGGCTTGCACGGGGTTGTTTCCGAGGCATCTAGCGTGGTTTACCTAGCGACTAGGAGTGTCCAAGGTGAGGGAAGCACGTTTATTTGCGCATTTGAATATTTGGTTCACAAACTTTAATTTTTGGGTTTTATGCGTAGATCGTTAGTTTATCCATTTTGATGCTTAAAGAATGTTCCTTGACAATTGTAGAACATGTATTTGTAGACTTTTAGCATTTTCTACGGTTAAATATAGCTGTTGTAATCTAAAATGCCAATTGAATAGTAAATTATGAATAGTAAACCCTCGTATCGTAAAAGTTGGTTTGTTTTGCATTCTGTTGATGTGAAAAGATGCTAGATATGTTAGAATGCCTAAATGCATGATTTGTTTGTGTTGCGTAATGGAAAAAGGAGGAAAAATGCCTTGGTGAAAGTTGGGTACGTTTAGGTCGAGTTTAGCGTTTCCTCGTCTTGTGATGGCATTGTCTTGGGAGGCCATGGAAGCACTTTTGGTATAGTTATGGCGTTGGTTGGGTGTTTGGTTAGGGTAGCGGTAGTTCAAACGAGCAAAGGGGGAAATCGGGGCATTGCGTGAATTCTAGGGTAAAGTAGGGTTTCGGGGTCTCTAGACGTGCCTTATGGTGACCTAGGAGGATTGGTGAAGTCGGTTTCCAAAACTCGTGGCTCGTTTGAAAGTAGTAGAATTTTGAAAGTTGGGGTCGATTTGTGATTTTGCTTGTTATCTTAATGTTATGCCTATAGAATGTTTAATATTGCTTGATATGCTTGTTAGAGTTGATTTTGATTGAAATGCTTATCAACTGTTGCTATTGCGTGTGAGAGTAACCTACTTTGTTATTCTCCCACGTGTGGCTCTATTGCTTGATTGTTCAATTGTTGCATTGTATATTGTATTCCATTCATAGAGTCAGGGGCGGTATGATGGGCCTCTCTGGGTAGCCTCGGGTTGCCAGTGTTGGTTGCTCTAGCTCCTTGTCCTATTCCCTTTCTCGCTTGGGTTGCCTCCCAGGGAGATTTGGGTCGTAGAATTGATAGATACTTCCGAGGTATTCCAAACTGAAGTTATAAGGTAGTTTGGGCCGGCGCGTCGTCATCGAATTCGTGATTGAAAGTTGCTCGTGGAAAGTGAATTGTTGGCTTTGTTTGTATCTCTATATGATAATTGAATGAATTACTTGACTATTTGCATTGCATTCTCCTCTCATCTCCGTCCTTGAGACCAATAACCCTCGCTGAGCAATAGTTTTTGCTCATTCCTTTCTATACTATATTTTACAGGAGTAGTTGAAGTAGTCCCTATTGAGGTAATTGAGGAGGAGGAGCAAGTGGAGGTGTTTCCTTGATAGCACTTCTTTACTTAGCTGGTGGTTGGTTGCCAGACTTTTGTGCGAGCCATGCTTGATGTGTTTAATGCTTGGTCGTCACTTTATTTTTAGGCTTGTAGCCTTGTATGTAGTTTCTATTTTGAGGCCTTCATGGTCTTATGTTGTAAAAGTTTAAAGATTGTAAAGTTGTAAAGTTTTACTCACGTGACTAGAGAAGAATTGCATACTAATGGTTTAACTGTTTAGTGGCATATATACTTGTGTAGTATGCATGGCATTTTGGATTGCAAAGTTGGTTAATAAGAAGATGTATGTTTTAAAAGAAAGTTGGCTTGTTTCAAATGTTTATTATGGAATTTGCAAGTATTATATTGAATGTAGGGTTTTCGGATCGTCCAAGGTATAGAGGAGACTCCGTCCGTGTGTCGGGTCCGGGCTTGGCCTTTTGCGGGGTCGGGTCGGGGTGTGACAGATATGCCCTTAGGCACGGCCATACATAACATAGAAATCACACTTGGAAAAGGTGGACAATTAGCTAGAGCAGCAGGTGCTGTAGCGAAACTAATTGCAAAAGAAGGAAAATCAGCCACATTAAAATTACCTTCAGGAGGAGTCCGTTTGATATCCAAAAACTGCTCAGCAATAGTTGGGCAAGTGGGGAATGATGGGGTGAACCAGAAAAGTTTGGGTAGAGCCGGATCTAAGCGTGGGCTAGGTAAGCGTCTTGTAGTAAGAGGAGTAGTTATGAACCCTGTAGACCATCCCCATGGGGGTGGTGAAGAGAGAGCCCTAATTGGTAGAAAAAAACCCACAACCCCTTGGGGTTATCCTGCACTTGGAAGAAGAAGTAGAAAAAGGAAGAAATATAGTTCTAATTTGATTCTTCGTCGTCGTAGTAAATAGGAGAGAAAATCGAATTTATTTCTTCGTCTTTATTTACAAAAACAAAACAAAAAAATAGGAGTAAGCTGTGACACGTTCAATAAAAAAAAATCCTTTTGTAGCCAATCATTTATTAAAAAAAATTGATAAGCTTAACACAAAAGCAGAAAAAGAAATAATAGTGACTTGGTCCCGGGCATCTACCATTATACCCACAATGATCGGCCATACTATTGCTATCCATAATGGGAAGGAGCATTTGCCTATTTATATAACAGATTGTATGGTAGGCCACAAATTGGGAGAATTCGCACCTACTTTAAATTTCTGAGGACATGCCAAAATCGATAATAGATCTCGTCGTTAAGTAGTTAATATTAAAAAAAAATCTATATAGATGGTTATGATTCATTAGTAGGAGGAAAACCTTATGCTAAAGAAGAAAAAAATAGAAGTATATGTTTTAGGTCAACATATATCCATGTCTGCTAACAAAGCACGAAGAGTAATTGATCAAATTCGTGGACGTTCCTACGAGGAAACACTTATGATACTAGATTCATGCCCTATCGAGCGTGTTATCCAATTTTTAAATTAGTTTATTCAGCAGTCGCAAATGCTAGTTACAATATGGGTTCCAACGAAGCCAATTTAGTCATTAGTCAAGCCGAAGTCAACGAGGGTAGCACCGTAAAAAAATTCAAACCTTGAGCTAAAGGGCGTAGTTATCCGATAAAAAGACCTACCTGTCATATAACTATTGTAATGAAAGATATATCTTTAGATGATGAATATGTAGAGATAGATTCGTTTAAAAAATATAAATGGAAAAATAATATATAGCTATGGTGTATCGAGATATGGATAGTAGTGGGGGAATATAGGACAAAAAATAAATTCACTTGGTTTCAAACTTGGTTAACCCAGGGTCATCATTCCCTTTGGTTTGCCCAACCAAAAAATTATTCTGAGGGTCTACAAGAAGATCAAAAAATAAGAGATTGTATCAAGAATTATGTACAAAAAAATATGAGAATATCCTTTGGGGTCGAGGGAATTGCACGTATAGAGATTCAAAAAAGAATCGATCTGATCCAGGTCATAATCTTTATAGGATTTCCAAAGCTATTAATAGAAAGTCGACCGCGAGGAATCGAAGAATTACAAACGAATTTACAAAAAGAATTTAATTGTGCGAACCGAAAACTTAATATTGCTATCACAAGAATTGCAAAACCTTATGAAAACCCTAATATTCTTGCAGAATTTATAGCCGGACAATTAAAGAATAGAGTTTCATTTAGAAAAGCAATGAAAAAAGCTATTGAATTAACTGAACAAGCAGATACAAAAGGAATTCAAGTACAAATTGCAGGGCGTATTGACGGAAAAGAAATTGCACGTGTTGAATGGATCAGAGAAGGTAGGGTTCCCCTAAAAACCATTCAAGCTAAAATTGATTATTGTTCCTATACAGTTCAAACTATCTATGGGGTATTAGGTATCAAATTTTGGATATTTATAGACGAGGAATAAGAAAATAAACTTTTTCTTATCGTTTCCTTCTATCCAGTTATAGAAGAAAAAAAGAGAAACTCGTCCATTTCTTAATTTTATAGGGTTGAATAAAAATTCAATTAACCATTTGATATAATTGCTATGCTTAGTGTGTGACTCGTTGGTCTTTTTTTAGGGTTAGGATGAAAATCAGCCCCACATAATGAACTAATAACTATAAAACTAATAACCAACTCATCACTTCGCATTATCTGGATCTAAAGAACCAGTCAAGATATGATATATCGATCATATCTTTGTAGCAACTGAATTTTTTTTGCATAAACAAAAAAATTAATCAGATTATAAATTAAATTGTAAAGAAAAATAGAGAAAAAAGGTGTGGATAAATGGAAGTATGAGAGAAAGAGAGAAAAAGAATATCAATGATCTATAATTCCAATATGTAAGGTCTCTGAGGCATCTCATAAAAGGCAGTGTAATAAAGTATCACTACTGATTCATCCATAACATAATTGAATGAATCTTCGTATAGATCAAAAACCAACAAGAGCTTCGAGCCAATAAAGACTGAGAAAATTGACTCAAGAACAAATTGAATTTCATCATTAGCTCCATTGTAGAATTTAGACCTAACCATTAAATAAGAAGCGATGGGAACGATGGAACCTGTGAATGCAAAAGATTTGATTCAAAAATGAATCTTAATGATTCATTGGTCGGGATGGCAGAACGAACTGGAAATCAATTCATCTATTCTGAGAAGTCACAAGCTAACCCTACAACTAAAATAAAGATTGAAAGAATAAATATTCTGTAACGCCCCGATCCCTCACGAGACCGGAGGCTCTAATAACCATGCTATTCTCAACCCAATACCAAACCCGGTCACAAAATTTTAGGGGAAAAACGGACAGAGTTTCCCCTGTACTATGGACATTCTGAAAACCTGTAAATTCTCAAATAAGGTAACTACAAGGTAAACAAACTTTTCATGGCTAAATATTTAAAGATTCATGGCCATCCGAGCCTTGAAGCAAACAACAGTTCCAAAACCACACAAGCATGCAAGTAACTTGTTTTTAATATAGTCTAATAACCATGCCATTCTAGGATAACATTAAAACATACTTAGAGATAAAACATTCTACACTAAGCCATTCACTCCCAAGCATGCAAAGCAACTAGAAATAGAAATATAAGTTATTACAAGCCATAGAATTACCACTGCTACTACATTATCAGACTTCCAGCTTACATATTACTCAAATACATACATGAGCTTTAAGGCCCCAAAATAGATTATACATAGAACAACAAATTCTTCACATAGCAACCAGAAAGCACATCCGCCTCAGACAAATATCACACAGCAGCTAAGGCAACTCCACCAACTGTGCCACCTGAAACATGTCAGCGAGGTATGAGCAACCACTGTTGCCCAGTGAGGGATATAGTCTCGGGGCGTGCAATGCAACAGATAATACAGTTATACAACAATATCACTTAGACAATTTAAGAAGCAATGATAACATAAGTAACCACACATTTAAAAGGATACATTTCACTCAATCCCCTATACACCAATCTTCACTGGTCTTCAATCACGATTCACGAACCACGAGCACGATCACGATAAGCCGGCATAATCCCCAAACACTCCAGTGGGTGTACTCCGGATGTACCCCGATAATCCTACGACCCAACATCCCCTGGCAATCTCCGGACCAGGCGAATGAGGGAATAGGGCACGGAGTTTGAATATCCACCGGCAAGCCCTCTGCCGCCCAGCCAATATTCAACACATCCGCCCCTGACACTATGGTTGCGCAACCACTATGCAATGCACTTAACGATGGCAAGTTAATAGCAATAATATAAGCATTAACACATATGAGGATCAACAAAGTAGGTTGACCTCGATGCAATGAGAATAGAACAATTATATAAGCAAATATGCAGTTTTGCAAAGAGACATTACAAAATAACCATAGAATTATACCAAAAGCTCCAAATCAACTTAATATCACATATAAACACTCAAGAAGACATGCTGTGGGTTTAGAAATGTGAGGCAACCGAAATTGCACTTAAACCCCTTTATTTTACAAACTATTTCTCTTCCAAACCAAAGTTAATGATTTCATTTTCAAAGAAAACTCTCCCAACCTTCTAACTAACCCTCAAGGTACCCTCTCAACCCTCTAATTCATTCAAATGCCCGCGTTTACCCCGAAAGCCCCAAATTCTCTCTTATGGCTTTAAACTACACATACATTGTCCGGGCTTCAAACAAGGGATATCAAGGCATCTATAGCACCTAGGTAGCCTAAGGATACTAGAATTGAAGCCCGAATCCACCCGGATTCGCATTAACCCCAAAAGCCCCAAGTTAAAGTCGGCTATTTCACGTTTTATGCGATTCTAGAGCAATTTAAGTGCACGGGGCTAATAGACTACCTTCATTAGCACCTAAGGCATCTATTAGGAGTGTTGAATCAAGCTAATATGTGCAATTACACAAAACCCTAGAAAAACGTCACTATTCACCTCATAAATTCAAATGACGATTCCAACCGTTTAAAATGCGAACTAATAGCTCAAATGTGTTCTCTAGCACTTATATACAAGGTATAATAGCATAGATAAGCTTTGCAATAGCATTTGATAACATTTTCAACAAATCAAGAAAAATGTAACATTTTAGATATGCATAAAAAGTCATGAAAACCCTCACCAATTGCGCGTAGGAACTCTCGGGAGGCTAGCAAACACCCTAAACTACTTGCTCCTAGCTTGGCTTGGCTTGGCTTGAAGATTTGATGAGCAAAATCCTCTCATTCTCCTCCTACACTATTCTCGGATTTGCTACAGTGATTTTTCAGCATTTTTTTGTTTTGTTCGTTATGAGCTAAGGTGGGTAATATAGGGTGCATAGTTGGGTGGGGTCAAGTTTGGGTATTTAAAAGGTCACTTATAATGCGCGTAGTAAGCTTAAAACGAGCCTAAAGTGAAGCATGTGTGCTAGTTAATTAAAACTCTAAGTTAGTTACGTAACACTATTCATTGAACTACTAAAATCATTTTCTAAACAAGTGCTCCTATCGCTCCTAGCTCAATTGCACAATTTTCACATTCCTTTAACAATTAATATGATTTAATAAAAATGCTAATTCACTAATATAATGCAGTTTAAAAATTGAATGAATAGTGACCAAGAAAGACAACAGGTAAAGCACATAATTTAATGCACAATTAATGGATGCAACATTTAAAAATGTGTACGGTAGAATCTCGGGCGTCACATATTCGCCCACGAAAACTTTCTGTTTTTGAATTGCTAAATTTTGGGCAATACGATAGGTGCAAAACATAATAAAGATTAGTTAGAACGTTATAGAAAACAATATTATTTCTAAAATAGAGAAATAAAATGTTTAGTTATCTATTCAAATAAGATATACAAATTACTAATAGATTAGATTCGATGAAATCTCAAAGAATCGAACGATTGAATGTATTACTCAATAAAATAAATACATGTATATCTTAATTAAGATTATATCTTAATTCAAATTAAAAATTTTTGAATCCTTTTATCTTTTATTTCTTTGCGAGGAGCCGGATGAGAAGAAACTCTCAAGTCCGGTTTTGTAGTAGAGATGGAATTTAGAAACAACCATCAACTATAACCCCAAAAGAACCAGATTCCGTAAACAACATAGAGGAAGAATGAAGGGAATATCTTATTGAGGTAATCATATTTGTTTCAGTAAATATGCTCTTCAGGCACTTGAACCCGCTTGGATCACATCTAGGCAAATAGAAGCGGGTCGATGAGCAATGACTTGAAATGCACGTTGTGGCGAAAAAATATAGGTACGTATTTTTCCAGACAAACCAGTTACACTAAGACCTGTAGAAACCCGTATGGGTTCGGGGAAATGATCTCCTGAATATTGGGTAGCTGTTGTTAAACCAGGTCGAATACTTTATGAAATGAGTGGAGTAACATAAAATATAGCTAGAAGGGCTATTTCAATAGCAGCATCCAAAATGCCTATACAAACTCAATTCATTATTTCGGGATAAAAATGTAGAACCAACAAAAATAGGTCTTGGGGATGACAAAAAATTGCAGGTTTCTTTTTTGGACAAACAATATTTCTTTTTTTGTTCTTAGTCATTTGCATTGAAAGAAGAGATTCAAAAATGATATGATTCAACCTCATACCCATTTAAATGTAGCGGATAACAACGGGGCTCTAGAATTGATGCGTATTCGAATCATAGGATCTAGCAATTGTCAATATGCTCATATTGGTGACGTTATTGTTGTTATGATCAAAGAAACAGTACCAAATATGCCCTTAGAAAGATCAGAAGTAGTGAGAGCTGTAATTGTGCGTACCTATAAAGAACTCAAACGTGACAACGGTATGATAATAGATATGATGACAATGTTGCAGTTGTTATTGATCAAGAAGGAAATCCAAAAGGAACTCGAATTTTTGGTGCGATCACTTGGGAATTGAGACAATTAAATTTTACTAAAATAGTTTTATTGGCTCCCAAGGTACTATAAGATGAGATCGTGATGTGTTTCTAGTAGGGTATTTGAAAGAAATAGATTCATTAGCAGATTGTGTCTTACGCATATACCTTTAATAATTCATATTCATAAACAAATAAGAAAAAAAAACATGTTGATTATATCAAATTTAGGAGCATCAATAATTTTAGTTCATCATGATTAGGGACACTATTGCTGAGATAATAACCTCTATACGAAATGCTAATATGGATAGAAAAAGAGTGGTTCGAATAGCATCTACTAATATTACCAAAAGTATTGTTAAAATACTTTTACAAGAAGGGTTTATTGAAAATGTGAGAAAACATCAAGAAAACAACAAATCTTTTTTGGTTTTAACCCTGCGACATAGAAGGAATAGGAAAAGACCCTACATAAATATTTTAAATTTAAAACGGATCAGTCGACCTGGTCTATGAATCTATTCTAACTATCAACGAATTCCTAGAATTTTAGATGGGATGGGGATTGTAATTCTTTCTACTTCTCGAGGTATAATGACAGACCGAGAGGCTCGAGAACAAAGAATTGGTGGAGAAATCTTGTGTTATATATGGTAATCCTTTTAATATCCAACTTGGATCTGAAACTTCTTATTTGTGAAAAAAAGAAGAAAAGGGGCGAGTTGTCTAATATCGTTCCTCCTCCATTAATTGATAATTCAAGGGGGCTTTACCTAGAATAAAAGAACAAAAATGGATTCATGAAGATTTAATTACTTAATCGCTCCCCAACGGTAGGTTCCAGGTTCGTTTAGATAATGAAGATCTAATTCTAGGTTATGTTTCAGGAAAGATCCGACGTAGTTTTATACAGATACTACTAGGAGATAGAGTCAAAATTGAAGTAAGTCGTTATGAATCCACCAGAGGACATATAATATATCGACTCTGCAACAAGGATTCGAAAGATTATGTAGTTTTTTCCACTTCAACATTCCTTTCATGGGAATACAATTCAAGGTAGAAAATTTCAAGAAACTTATTTTCTTCCAAGAAGTAGATTCAAAATTAAGGTAAGGAATAACAAATATGAAAATAAGAGCTTCTGTTCGTAAAATTTGTGAAAAATGTCGACTAATCCGTAGGTGGGGATGAATTATAGTAATTTGTTCCAACCCGAGACATAAACAAAGACAAGGATAATTAGACTCGCTAAAGGAACCGATAAACAAATAAGGAATTTGTTTTGACATGAAATGGATATATCCATATATCTCTGATTCATATTTATGAGATGATATAATATGGCAAAAGCTATGCCGAGAATTGGTTCACAGAGGAATGGACGTATTGGTTCACGCAAGAGTACACGTAGAATACCAAAGGGGGTTATTCATGTTCAAGCAAGTTTCAATAATACCATTGTCACTGTTACAGATGTATGGGGTTGGGTTGTTTCTTGGGCCTTTGCCGGTACTTGTAGATTCAAAGATACTAGAAAGGGGACACCATTTGCTGCTCAAACTACAGCAGAAAATGCTATTCGTACAATAGTAGATCAAGGTATGCAACGAGCAGAAGTCATGATAAAAGGTCCCGGTCTCGGAAGAGACGTAGCATTACGAGCTATTCGTAGAAGTGGTATACTATTAACTTTCGTATGGGATGTAACCCCATGCCACACAATGGCTATAGAGCTCCGAAAAAAAGATGTGTGTAAAAATGAATATTGAAGAAATAAAATGAATATTGAAGAAATTTCAAGAGAAACAAGAGAAATAAATGATTCAATGATCTAATCAAATAATATTACTATGGTTCGAGAGAAAGTAATAGTATCTACTCGAACACTACAGTGGAAGTATGTTGAATCAAGAACAGATAGTAAACGTCTTTATTATGGACGCTTTATTCTATCTCCACTTATGAAAGGTCAAGCCGATACAATAGACATTGCGATGCGAAGAACTTTTCTTGGAGAAATAGAAGGAACATCTATCACACGTGTAAAATCTGAATCTGAGAAAGTCCCACATGAATATTCTACCATATTAGGTATTCAAGAATCGATACATGAACTTTTAATGAATTTGAAAGAAATTGTATTGAGAAGTAATCTATATGGAACTTGTGACGCGTCGATTTGTGTTATGGGTCCTGGATATGTAACTGCTCAAGGCACCATCTTACCGTCTTATGGGGACAGCGGTGATAATACAAAACATATAGCTAGCTTGACGGAACCAATTGATTTGTGTATTGGATTACAAATCGAGAGAAATTGAGGATATCTTATAATAATGCCACATAACTTTCAAGATGGAAGTTATCCTATAGATGTTGTATTCATGCATGTTCGAAATGCGAATCATAGTATTCATTCTTATGGGAATATAAATGAAAACCAAGAGATACTTTTTCTCAAAATTTGGACAAATGGAAGTTTAACTCCGAAAGAAGCACTTTGTGACGGCAGAGTTTTAGTCATGCATTCAATTACTGTTGCATCCCTTGTTTGTGCATTTCCTTCTATGCATTATTAACTGTCTTCTTAAATTACTATTCACTCCGTTTTTAACTTCATGCTATTAGCGAATTAGCATTTTTATTAAATCATATTAATTGTTAGAGTAGTGGGAAAAATGTGCATTTGAGCTAAAGGCGATAGGAGAGCTCGTTTAGAAAATGAATTTTGTAGTTGTATGAATAGTGTTACGTAACATAACTTAGGGAATGAATTAGCTAGCATTCATTTTACTATCTAGGCTCGTTTTAAGCTAACTAAGCGCATTTAGTAAACTATTTAAGCAAGCAATTTAGCCCCATTTAATATATAACTCACACAACACACACATTAGCTCATAAATTAGCAAAAAAAAAAAAAAAAAGAGCATGCTGAAAACACTGTAGCAAATCCGAGAATTGCATAGGAGAAGAAATAGAGTTTTTTTGCTCAACAAATCCTCATTCCAAGCCAAGCCAAGCTAGGTGCAAGTGGTTTAGGGTGTCTACTAGCCTCCTAGGAGCTCCTACGCGCATTGGTGAGGGATTTCACGGCTTATTTTCGCATTTTAAAATAGTTGCTATTTTCTTGATTTGTTGAAAATGTGTTCAAATGCTATTGTATTGATTATCTATGCTATTATACCTTGTATATGAGTGCTAGAGAACATATTTGAACCATTGTTTCGCTTTTTAAACGGTTGGAATCGTTAGTTTATTTCATGAGGTGAATAGTAAGGTTTTTCTAGGGTTTTGTGTAATTGCTCGAATTAGCTTGATTCAACACTCCTAATAGATGCCTTAGGTGCTAATGAAGGTAGTCTAATAACCCCGTGCACTTGAATTGCTCTAAAATCGCATAAAACGTAAAATAGTCGACTTTAATAAAGGGGTTTCGGGGTTAAGACGAATCCGGGTGGATTCGGGCTCTACTTTTGGTATCCTTAGGCTACCTAGGTGCTATAGAAGCTTTGCTAATCCTTGTTTGAAGCCCGGATGAGGTAGGTGTAGTGTAAAGCTATAAGAGGGAATTTGGGGCTTTCGAGGTTATTGCGGGCGTTTGAATGAGTTAGAGGGTTGAAAGGGTTCCTTGAGGGTTAGTTAGAAGGTTGGTAGAGTTTCCCTTTAAATTTGAATCATTAACTTTGGTTTGGAGGAGAAATAGCTTGAATAACAAAGGGGTTTAGGTGCAATTTCGGTTGTCTCGCGCTTCTAAGACATTGGCATGACTTCTTGAATGTTTAAATGTAGTTTCAAGTTGGTATGGAACTTTTTATGTAATTCTAATTATATCTTGTATATGTCCTTTTGTAAAACTGCTTATTTGCTTGTATAAACTGCTTCTATTCTAACTGCATTGAGGCAACTTCGAGCTTAAAACTGTATTAATTGGAGAAGGATTAGGGGTTGAATTATATACCATTAGAAAGCCTTACGAGTCTAGTTTCTACAGCTTTTTACGGTGCATTAATCGGAGTTGTCTAGAGCAAGTTATGATCATTTTGGTGAGATGTGTCAGAAATGCCCTGTTACGCGAGAATCTGAATTTTGTTGTTATTTTGCTATAGTAATGATATAATTCAGTTCTAATTGGATGTATTCGATCAAGACCTTATTGTGTAGTGTCCTTGGATGATTAATAACGTAATGGGGCTCTTATAGTTATGTTGTTTTTATGAATTGTAATTGAAATCTAATTGCTAGTAAAGTTAATTTAAATTGAAAGCTATTCTATTCGACTGTGAATGAGAAATGCTAGTAGAGTTGTGATGGTCACCACCTTTAGACATACGTAATGTATCTATATATGCTAAACAATTCAACTGTTAGAATTAGTTGTTGTTATCAATGTGCAACTAGTGAACACTTAGAAAGGTCAAGTAAACTATGTGGAAGAATGTGTTTAATGCTTTTTGAAACTACATGTAAGGTTAATTGTAAGTTGATAGTTGTCTATTATATGTTAAATGTAATTAACTTAAGCTAATACTACTAGGGATATGTTTGAATCTTAGGTTGAAGTATAGTTATTTTACTAAAATAGTATGTTAGTTATTAAATGGTTGATAGTTAACTTTTCTATTAGTTGATAAATGCATTTCTTTCCCTATGTGCTAATGTTGAACTATCTTCTTAATTAACTTGGAGACTATTGAAAATATGGAATATATGTTAAGTTAAGATATATAAAAGTCGTGTTTTGTTAAAAATAGAATTCTAATAGATATTGTATATATGCTAAATAAGTGAAGTTATAAGTTAGCTAACTTAGAATGAATGTTGTAGTTAAAGAGTAATTGAAGTAATGTTTGCTCATAGGTTCAAGGTGACTGGAAATGATGTGATTCAAACTTACATCTTGGAGCTCGGTAGAGGTGAGGGAGACTTCATCCTTATGTGCATAATAGTTTATTTACTTGTACTTAGATTATGTGCACTAATTGTCTATATGTTGTGTGTGAGGGCAACCTACTTTGTTGTCCCTCAACCATGTGTTTATTGATTTATACTATTGTTATCATTTTGAGTGCATTGCATCGTGGTTGCGCAACCATTCGGGCATGGTAGTGTCGGGGAAACCGGGCGGCATCGGGCTTGCCGGTCTACCTCGGCTACCATGGTTGCCCAGTCTCTCTCTCGCTTGGGATGCCGCCCAGGGAGAGTTGGGTCGTAGGATTTCGGGGTACATCCGGAGTACACCCATTTTGGAGTTATAAGGGGATGCCGGCTTATTGATATCAGTGTCATTATTACATCGAGATTTCAGTTCGTGGCGTCGCTGGTGTGCCTCTGCCCTTCGGGGTATTCACTTAGCCGGGACGTTACAGAAGTCAAAGTGTATCGTATCCTTTTTGATGTGTAGTAACTTGTTGTTTTAATTGTTCTTTTGTTGTAAAATGCTTTATTTGTACTAACTGCTGCATTGCACGTCCCCGGTAGACCTTATCCCTCACTGAGCAATTGTGATTGCTCATACCTCGCTAAACATGTTTCAGGAAGTGCTGAGGGTGAACCCCAACTAGTTGAGGTGCTAGTGGAAGAGGAAGAAGTTCAGGCTGAGCCTTTGCCCTAGTTGTTGTGTGTTTGTTGTCTAAGGTGGATTTTCCTTCTTGTTGTTACATGGTGTACTTGTATTGCTATAGCATGATCTATTTTGTGGCCTTAAGGCTATGTATATTCTTGTAGTTGCAAGTTGAAAGCTGTTGGTTGTAATGTTAGCTTTGAGATATTATGGTTTGTAATAACTTTTAATTCTCCTTTTAGTTCTTGCATGCTCGGGGGTGTATGTTTAGAGGTGTTGATTTCAACTTCTAAAATTGCTCTAATGTTATCATAGGATGGCATGTTAAAAAGGTTTAATGAAAAGTTAAGTTGGGTGCATGCATGTGTGATTTGGAGCTGTTGTTTGTCTCCTGGCTTGGATGACCTTGAACCTTTGAATTTTAATTATAAAAGCTTGTTTTAGTATATTGTGGCTATTTTGAGCATTTACAGGTTTGAAAAATGTCCGCGGTACAGAGGAAACTCTGTCCGTTTTTCCCTAAAATTTTGTGACCGGGTTTGGTATTGGGTTGAGAATAGCATGGTTATTAGAGCCTCCGGTCTCGTGAGGGATCGGGGCGTTACACACTTCATGAAGCCTCTTGGAATTTGATTAATTTATTTATTCCTTTTTTACATATGGAAGAAGAAAAATACATTTAGAGGACAATCAACACACGGTTCCTGTATCCCCTTTTATCTTTCATGATAAATTGGCCAAACTCAGGAAAAAAAATAACATTGAAATCGATTTTTATTGACCAATCAGAATTGCCTCCAAAGATCTATAATTGTCTCAAAAGGTCCAATGTATATACAATATTGGACCTTTTGAATAACAGTCAAGAAGATCTTATGAAAATTGATCATTTTCGCATAGAAGATGCAAAACAGATATTGGGCATTCTAGAAAAACATTTCACAATTGATTTATCAAAAAGTAAGTTTTAAATCTATTGGATTTCTTTCGTCTTTTTTTTTTAGAATAAAATAAAATAGGTTTTGAATCTTAAGCACTATTTATATATTCAAAATAAATTCAGAATTTAGTTATTAATTGAATAGATGTATCTAGGGAGAATTCACTTTGAAGCTGTCACGCCCCAACTCGACCCCACCTACAATTAGTCAGGACGTAACGGAATTTCGGCAGTATAACGATAGTAATTAGGACACCGATGCTCTAAATCAACCTCATCACAAATCATACAACCAACTCCACAAACATTCAACAATAAACAATCCAGCCATATTATACAATAATCATTCCTTCAACAATCCATTCATAGTTATACGCCTCCGTTCCAACTTAGTACATAGGCTACACATACATTTCAAAATAGATTATAACCAACTTAGTAATCTAGTCATGATCAAAATAAAGACTACTAAATCAACATACATACGTCTTTATATTAAGATAGGTTATACAATACATTGTTTTACAACAACTAAGATAATCTCATGGCAATGACTCCTGCACATAAGACTCATCTACATATGGCACATTTCCCTCTTCAAGAGGCACGTACCCGTAGTTAGGATCAGTAACACCTGCATGCATGCAATAATTGAGAGTGAGCTTATATAAAACAAGCCCAGTGAGGATTCGATAGATCTCTAACAGTATTTACTATACTCCTTGGAAATGATCCTTTGAGCAGTAAACACACAATAAACATCAATATCTATATAAACACATAAACTATAATGACCATTCAATAAATGATACTCTAGTTGGTGTAGCTCCAAACGCCATCACGATCTCAACCAACTTCTTATCACCCCCATGACACACATACCCGAGATACCTCACTAGCCCTGCCGTCCATGGCATCTCAGCCCATGCGAGATGAGGATAGCCTCTGATAGCCATGTTGTTTTTAATCCGACGGCCCGATTCCGCCCAAGAGGTGGCACACACATATCAACACTCAACAATAAAAATAAACATTCAATCACAAGAGGACAATCTTTTCTGTTGACTATCTCCCGGTTCATCAATAATCAATATTCAATAATCAATAATGCATCAATCAATTAATAACATTACAACAACACAACATCAATTAATCAATTAACAACTAAACAACTAAGTTAGATGACAAAGTAGGCCACCCAACTTAACATGCATTAGACATACAACCAAACCTTAATCTAACCATCAACAACTCACAATTCAATCACTCAAACACTACCCGATCATCTAAAGACATATATCAACATTTTAAAGAAAGACAACCTAAACTTCTAATAATCATAACTTATATTCAACTAATCCAAACAACTCCAAACCAGTTCCTGTCACTTACTCACTTGATCAACTACACTAGCCCCTTTTGAAACCAACCAAAATACATCCAAATCAAGCCCAACAACCCTAAAACCTCAATGTACCTAGGCTGAAATTTTTGGACTTTCACACCGATATCACAATCAAAATTTTGGCATTACAACAGCACTACCCCGTATTTAACAAACTTTTATAAATCGACAGGAATCGATTCCAACCACTACAACTCAAAATATTCAACAAATAGCCAACAACTCAACTTTTAATACCTGAAAATAAAAATTCATGCTACAACGGTTCAAATCTTATATAAACGCATATAAACGATCCTTAGCATGCC
The DNA here is from genome assembly GCA_037974665.1 of Ehretia macrophylla. NCBI lineage: Eukaryota > Viridiplantae > Streptophyta > Magnoliopsida > Boraginales > Ehretiaceae > Ehretia > Ehretia macrophylla. The sequence goes on from CM075782.1 coordinate 54,299,802, forward strand.
CTGAGCAATAATATTACATCAATTCAACTTTCTAACGGTTCAAAATTCAATTATACAAAAAAACATAAAAGATGAAATTTGAGATCTAGAATTTTTCTCTCACCTTTGATGTGTTATGAAGCTAGAAAGATGCTTAATGGATGCTCAAGAGGTGGAATCAAGCTTTGGTTGATGAAAATTGCCCTTTGATTGCAAGTTCTAATGAAAAATTGCCTTTGAAAACCTTGAAATTCTTTCTCTTTTTCTCTCTATTGGCTCTCGGCCATGTGTGTGAAACCCCACTTTCCTGCTTATCTTGTTTTAGGTGTTATACCTCGATTTTCGTGCATATGACCTGATTATGTGCTATAGGACCTAGAAAGTTATAATTTTGATTTCAATACTCCTAATACGTGCTAAATGTGCATTCATGAAATTTTCATAAAAAACGGAGTCAGAAATTTTATCGTCGATTTTTAGTGAATAGTATTTTCGAAACACGTCCGCTAAAATTTTGAAACTGGTCTTTTTAACCCTTCTAGACCCAGTCCACGGACTTTAATAGACTTGTGTTTGATGAAAACGGTATTAAAATCGGCTTAAGAATTTATTAGGGTTTTTACACCGACTTTTGCGAAAATCGAGTTTTAAGCCGACTCGGGTGAAATTGTTGGATTGTAAAACTTCTTGTCACCTAAAAATAATCCACTTGAGATATCTTGGGGGTTGCATAATTATTTTTAACTTGGTGAGCAATAAAATGCAATTAAAGTCATTTAAAATACAAAAATACCTATTTAAACTAACTTTGACTTTACATTTTTTTATTTGACCAAGCTTTTAATTATATACTATCACCTACACACACTCACACAACACAAAAAACACTCCACAAACACACACATTGCCGTGAGAAAGAGGGAGAAAAAGAGAAGAGAAAACTCAAGCTTTTCAATCCAATTTTTCAAAGAAAAACCTAGTTTTTGTCCGTGAAACTTCGCACCGACTTGGATTCTGCTTGTTGGGAACGCATAGCACGCATTCCTAGGCTTATATCGCATCTAAGGTGAGAGAAAAATTCTAGATCTCAAAATGTCATTTTTATGTTTTTGCTCATAAATGAAGATTGAACCGTTAGAATTGTAATCTGATGTTAGATTATTGCTCCTTGCATGCTAGGGATCATTATATACTAATACTACGAATTTCTGTCGGATGTAGCATAATTTTTATTTTCCGGGTATTTAATTTTGATTAAAATGTTCAAAGTTGAATTAAATGAGTTGTGTTGATCGAAATCGATTGCCGTCGATTTCTAAATACTTGATAATTACGTGTTAGCGCTGTTGTAATGCCGAATTTTCGATTACATTGTTCGTGTGAAAATCCGGAAAATCCAGCCATGACATCTTAGGGTTTTAGGGTTATCGGGCATGATTTGGAGGTGTTATGGTGGATTTTCGAGAGGGCTAATGTAGTAGGTTGAATGGGTGAGTGATAGGAACTGATTTGGCAATGTTTGGATTAGTAGATTGTAAGTTATGAATTTTAGAAGTTTAGGTTGTCATTCTTTAATTTCTTGAACGATGCCTTTAGATGGTTGGGTAGTGTTTGAGTGATGAATTGTGAGTTGTTGATGAGTAATTTAGAGTTTAATTATGTATATGATGCATGTCCGGTTAGATGGCCTACTTTGTCATCTAACTACGTTGTTTGTTGTTTAATTTAATATCGATGTTATTGATTGATTATTATTGAGTTCGGGAATCGGGCACTTTTGTTGCTGATCTCCCAATTGATTGATTGATGATTGATTGATGATTGATGATTATGGAGTCTTGGTATGTGTGTGCCACCTCTCGGGCAGCGTCGGGCTGTCGGGTTGATAACGGCATGACTGCCATAGGCTACCCCCAGCTCGCATGACGGAGGTGTCATGGAGGGAGGGGCTAGTGAGGTACCTCGGGTGCGTGAGTAATGGGGAGTTATAAGAAGAATGGTTGAGATCGTGATGGCGTTTGGAGCTACACCAAATAGAGTATCCTTTAATGAATGGTTATATAGTTATGTGATGATAATGTTATTATTGTTGTTGTGTGTTTACTTGCTCAAAGGACTAAATCCAAGGAGCGTAGTGAATACTGTCGAGATCTATCGGATCCTCACTGGGCTTATGTATATAAGCTCACTCTCTATTAATGCATGCTTACAGGTGTTGCAGAGCCGGATTACGGGTATGTGCCTCCTGAAGAGGAGAATGTGGAAAATGTGCTTTACGTGGACGAGTCATATGTTCTTGAGTCTTATCCATGATTTTATGTTGTTTAATTTTTTGTATATTAGCTTAATAGACTTTATATACCTTATGGTTCTTAATGTAATAGATATTGAAAAGATGATGATCCAAATGATGTTAACTTAGCGGTTTTCTTTTGTTTATGGTTAAGTTGTAAATGTGTCTCAACTTATTTTTGAAATGTATGATAAGGTTGAGGTATTGTATGTTATGTTGGAACGGAGGCGTATAACGAGGATGGTTTATTGTATAATATGATTGTATTGTATGTTGTTGTTTGAATTAAGGAGTTGCTGGATGTATGATGTTTAATGAGGTTGGTTTGGAATCTCTGTCACGCCCCAACTCGACCCCACCTATAATCAGTCAGGACGCAACGGAATTTCGGCGGCATAACGACAGTAAACAGATTTCCGAGGTTCTAAACCAACCTCATTAAACATCATACATCCAGTAATTCCTCAATACAAACAACAACATACAACACAACCATAATATACAATAAAACATCTTCGTTATACGCCTCCGTTCCAACATGACATACAATACCTCAACTTTATCATACATTTCAAAAGTAAGTTGAGACACAACTACAACTTAACCATAGACAAAAGAAAGCCACTAAATTAACATCATTTGGATCATCATCTTTTCTACAACTATTACACTAAGAACCGTAAGACATATAAAGTCCATTAAGCTAATATACAAGACATTTAAACAACATAAAGTCATGGATAAGACTCGGGAACATATGACTCATCCACGAAAGGCACGTTTTCCACATTCTCCTCTTCAGGAGGCACGTACCCGTAATCTTGCTCTGCAACACCTGTAAGCATGCATTAATAGAGAGTGAGCTTATATACATAAGCCCAGTGAGGATCCGATAGATCTCGACAGTATTCACTACGCTCCTTGGATTTAGTCCTTTGAGCAAGTAAACACACAACAACAATAACAACATAAATAAAGCTATCATCACATAACTATATAACCAATCAATAAGGATACTCTATTTGGTGTAGCTCCAAACGCCATCACGATCTCAACCGTTCTTCTTATAACTCCCCATTACTCACGCACCCGAGGTACCTCACTAGCCCCTCCCTCCATGACACCTCCGTCATGCGAGCTGGGGGTAGCCTATGGCAGTCATGCCGTTATCAACCCGACAGCCCGACGCTGCCCGAGAGGTGGCACACACATACCAAGACTCCATATTCATCAATCATCATGCAAGCATAAATCAATCAATCAATTGGGAGATCAGCAACAAAAGTGCCCGATTCCCGCATTCAATAATAATCAATCAATAACATCAATATAACATCAATATTAACTTAAACAACAACCAACGTAGTTAGATGACAAAGTAGGCCATCTAACCGGACATGCATAATATACATAATTAAACTCTAAATTACTCAACAACAACTCACCATTCATCACTCGAACACTACCCAACCATCTAAGGCATCGTTCAAGAAATTAAAGAATGACAACCTAAACTTCTAAAATTCATAACTTACAATCTACTAATCCAAACATTGCCAAATCAGTTCCTATCACTCACCCATTCAACCTACTACATTAGCCCTCTCGGAAATCCACCATAACACCTCCAAATCATGCCCGATAACCCTAAAATCCTATGACGTCATGGCTGGATTTTCCGGATTTTCACACAAACAATGTAATCGAAAATTCGGCATTACAACAGCGCTAACACGTAATTATCAAGTATTTAGAAATCGACGGCAATCGATTTCGAGCAACGCAACTCAATTAAATCAACTTTGAACATTTTATTCAAAATTAAATACCCGGAAAATAAAAATTATGCTATATCCGACAAAAACTCGTAGTATTAGTATATAATGATCCCTAGCATGCAAGGAGCAATAATCTAACATCAGATTTCAATTCTAACGGTTCAATCTTCATTTATACGCAAAAACACAAAAATGACATTTTGAGATCTAGAATTTTTCTCTCACCTTAGATGCGATATAAGCCTAGGAATGCATGCTATAAGTGCCCAACAAGCAGAATCCAAGTCGGTGCGATGTTTCACGGACAAAAACTAGGTTTTTCTTTGAAAAATTGATTGAAAAGCTTGAGTTTTCTCTTCTCTTTTTCTCTCCTCAACCTCACGGCAATGTGTGTGTGTGTGATGGTGTTTTTGTGTTGTGTGAGTGTGTGTAGGTGACATTAGCTTATATGGTCAATTAATTAATTAAAGTCAAAGTTATTTTAATAGGTATTTTTGTATTTTTAATGACTTTAATTGCATTTTAGTGCTCACCAAGTTAAAAATAATTATGCAACCCCCAAAATATCACAAGTGGATTATTTTTAGGTGACAAGAAGTTTTACATTCAAAGAATTCCACCCGAGTCGGCTTAAAACTCGATTTTCACAAAAGTCGGTGTAAAAACCCTAATAAATTCTTAAGCCGATTTTAAAACCGTTTTCATCAAACACAGGTCTATTAAAGTCCGTGGACTAGGTCTAGAAGGGTTAAAAAGACCAGTTTCAAAATTATAGCGGACGTGTTTCGAAAACACTATTCACTGAAAATCGACGATAAAATTTCTGACTCCGTTTTTGATGAAAATTTCATGAATGCACATTTAGCACGTATTAGAAGTATTGACATCAAAATTATAACTTTCTAAGTCCTATAGCACATAAACAGATCATATGCACGCAAAACGAGGTATAGCACGTAAAACGAGATAAGCAAGAAAGTGGGGTTTCACATTCTCCCCCCCTTATAGAAATTTCGTCCTCGAAATTCTTACTTGATGTACGGAATAGATCTGGGTATTGCTGCTGCATCTGATCTCGTCTCTCCCACGTAGCTTCCTCAATGCCGTGATGCTTCCACAACACCTTAACCATCGGAATCCTCTTCGACCTCAACTCTCGGTCCATCTGATCTAGAATACGAATCGGACGCTCGTCATAAGTCAAATTCTCTCGAAGCTATAACGGCTCTGGCTCAAGAATATGAGAAGGATCCGGATTGTATTTCCGCAAATTAGACACGTGAAACACATCGTGGACATTAGAGAAGTTCTCCGGTAAAGCCAACCGATATGCCAACTTACCAACCCTGCCAGTAATCTCAAACGGCCCAACAAATCTCGGACTCAGCTTACCACCTTTACCATAACGAACAAACCCCTTTCGAGGAGACAATCTCAAGAAAACCCGATCTCCAACTGCAAACTCCAAGTCTCGACGACGCTTATCAGCATAACTCTTGAATCTACTCTGCGCCGTAAGCATTCTCTGCCTGATCAACTGAACATTCTCAATCTTCTCAAGAAGTTCTGGCATAATAGTCGGATCAATAGTCTTCATCTCTCCTACCTCGTCCCAATATAAAGGTGAACGGCACTTACGACCGTAAAGAGCTGCAAAAGGTGCCATTCCAATAGTAGCTTGATAACTATTGTTATAGGCAAACTCGGCAAGTGGTAGATGTTTCTCCCAGTTCTTCCCGAAGTCCAGAACACAAGCCCTAAGCATATCTTCCAGAATCTGAATAGTCCGCTCAGATTGACCGTCGGTCTGTGGATGATACGCTGTACTGAAGTTCAACTGAGTACCTAAGGTCTCCTGAAGTTTCTCCCATAAACGAGAAGTAAATCGAGGATCTCGATCAGAGACAATACTAGATGGAATACCGTGAAGTCTAACAATCTGATCCAGATAGAGATCCGTCAGCTTTGTAACCTCATCTCCCAACCTCATGGCAATAAAATGAGCTGTCTTCGTCAAACGATCCACGACAACCCAAACTGCATCATTACCCCTCGGTGATCTAGGCAAACCAGTGACGAAGTCCATCGTAATATGCTCCCATTTCCACTCTGGTATAGCCAACGGCTGAAGCAAACCTGCTGGTCGTTGATGCTCGGCTTTCACTCTCTGACAAGTCAAACATCTAGACACAAACTGAGCAACCTCCCTCTTCATGTTGTTCCACCAGTAATGCTGTTTCAAATCCCGATACATCTTGGTTCCACCGGGATGAATAGTATATTTAGAATTATGAGCTTCCTCCAGAATACCTCGTCTCAAGCCCGGTTCATCGGGAACACAAACCCTGTTCCGAAACCGAAGAATACCATCCTCATGCAGTTTAAAGTCAGACTGATCATCCGAAATCTGATCCTTGATCTTCTGAAGGTTAACATCAAGCTGCTGAGCTTCCCTGATCTGAGACAACAATAAAGGCTGAATACGGAGATGTGAACACATCACCCCAACCTGAGTGAACTCTGGTCTCCAATAACTAAACTCCTCAAGAACCTCCCACTTCTTGACAGCCAAACAAGAAATACTAGCCTTCCGGCTGAGAGCATCTGCCACAACATTTGCCTTTCCAGGCAGATAATTGATAGAACAATTATAATCTCCAAGAAGCTCCATCCACCTCCGCTGGCGCATATTCAACTCCTTCTGTGAGAATAAGTACTTAAGACTCTTATGATCAGTGAAAATCTCGAACTTACTGCCCCACAGATAATGACGCCACTTTTTCAGTGCGAAGACAACTGCTGCCAACTCAAGATCATGAGTCGGATAATTCACCTCATAAGGCTTCAACTTCCTGGAAGCATAGGCAATAACTCGGCCATCCTGCATAAGAACACATCCCAAGCCCTCCTTGGATGCATCGCTGTAAATGACCATATTATCGGTCCCCTCTGGTAGAGCAAGTACTGGAGCGGTAGTTAACCTCTTTTTCAACTCCTGAAATCCACTCTCACACTTCTCGTCCCAATTAAAGATAGTCCGTTTCTGAGTCAACTTAGATAGTGGCCCCGCAATCTTTGAGAAGTCCTTGACAAACCTACGGTAATAACCCGCCAAGCCAAGAAAGCTACGGACATCAGTAACACTCTCTGGCCGCTTCCAAGACATCACCGATTCAATCTTAGTGGGATCTACAGAAATACCACTCTGTGTAATAACATGGCCAAGAAAAGAAATCCGTTGCAGCCAAAATTCACATTTGCTGAACTTGGCAAACAACTGATGCTCCTGCAACTTCTCTAATACAAGCCGTAGATGTTGCTCGTGCTCCAATTCAGATTTAGAATAGACCAAGATATCATCAATAAAAATCACCACGAACTGGTCCAAGTACGGCTGAAAGACTCGATGCATAAGATCCATGAATGCTGCCGGTGCATTAGTCAAACCAAAGGGCATAACAACAAACTCATAATGCCCGTACCGAGCCCTGAAGGCAGACTTCGGAACATCCTCCGTACGAATCCGAAGCTGATAATACCCCTGCCTCAAATCAAATTTAGAATAGACTTTGGCTCCCTGAAGTTGATCAAACAACTCATCAATCAGTGGCAAAGGATATTTATTCTTGATGGTCACCTGATTCAAACCACGGTAATCTATACACAACCTCAAAGTACCATCCTTCTTCTTCACAAATAAGACTGGAGCTCCCCAAGGTGAAGAACTCTGCTGAATAAATCCTTTCTCCAACAACTCCTGTAACTGAGTCTTCAACTCTTTCAACTCAGCTGGTGCCATCCGGTACGCCGATTTAGAAATAGGTTGAGTACCGGAAACAAGATTAATCACAAACTCTATATCCCTCTCTGGCGGCAATCCTGGCAACTCCTCGGGAAATACATTAGGATATTCCCGGATAATAGGGACTTCCTCTAGTTGTAGCTTATCAGATGGCTTGTTGATCAAATAAGCTAGATAACCCGAACACCCCTTACTCACCAACTTAACGGCTTTAGTTGCTGAGATAACAAAACTCGTCTTAGCACCCCGGTTACCCGCTACCTCAACTACTGGCTGATCTGGCAAACGAAACTGTACTACCTTGGTTCTACAGTTCAACTGGGCATCATACTTAGAAAGCCAATCCATACCCAAGATAACATCATACCCCCGGATAGGAAATAAAATAAGGTCCGAAGGAAAATTATGCCCCTTAACATGTATTATACAATCCTTACATACTAAGCCAGTAACATACTTATCAGTCAAAGAGGTACTAATTTCAACCACATAAGGCAATCTTTCAGGTTGCAATTTAACACGTTGCACACAAGCAGGAGTAATGAAAGAATGCGTAGCACCAGAATCAATCAACACTTTAACAAGTTGATCAAGTATAAGAAAGTTACCTTCCACAACTGCAGTCTCCTCAGGCATCTCCTCTAAGTCAACTGCATAAGCTCGAGCCTGAACCCGCTGCTGCTGTGGTACACTGCCCGTAGGCCTACCCTGGTAACCCTGAGTCGCTGCCCGACCCTCAGTCCTCGCATACTTAGGGCAATCCTTCGCCCTATGATCGATGCTACCACAACCCAAACATGTCCCTGCCTTTACCCTGCAGTCGGACTCTACATGCCCTGGGCGCTTGCAGTAATTACACTGCGATGATGTGGCACTAACACTGCCCCTAGAATAACCAGAAGCTGAAGAAGCAGCTGATACAGCCTGCTGCTGAGGTCTCACCACACTAGGCCTATACTGACCCTGAGACTGGGCTGGCCTAAACTGAGTCTGAACCTGATATGGCCTCTGCTGAAACTGAGGCCGATAATAACTCTGCTGTCCCTGTGGCCTATAAGAACCCTGCTGGGCTGGTGGTCTGTAGACAACCTGCTGTACTGGAGGCCTATATATAACCTGCTGGCCCTGTGGCTGATACGGCCTCTTACTAGGCTGACTGGAGACAAACTGATCCCCTTTCCTCTTCTCCAATCTAGAAGCTGCCTCAAAAGCCTCAGTGAAAATATCATATCGATTCAGAGCCATCACATCCTGAATCTCGGGCCGCAACCCCAACATAAACCTGCGAGTCCTCCGCTCCTCGTCTACCACATACTCCGGTGCATACCGGGACAATCGAGTAAATGTGGCCTCATATTGAGCCACTGTAGCATCTCCCTGGACCAAGGCTAGAAACTCGGCCTCTCTCCGTTCCCTGCAAATCCTCGGGACATACTTTGCTCGGAAAGCCATCAGAAAGGTACCCCAAACATAAGGAATACCCTGTGCCGCCCAGCTAGTCCTTACCGTGCGCCACCACTCCTCTGCCTCGTCATCTAACAAATACACGGCAAAAGAGACTTTATGTTCATCAGTATAGCCAAGTGGATCATAAATCTTCTCCAACTTGCTAATCCATACCTCCGCCTTCCTATCATCCGGCTCCCCCTGAAATCTCGGTGGGTGATATCCTAAAAACTCCTTCAGGGTACCACGCCCGTGGTTACCACCCTGAATATTCAGAAGCTGAGCCTGCATAGCCTGATTCTGGGCAGCCTGCCCTGCTAATAACTGTGCCTGACTAGCCACTAACTCTGCAATCCGCTCCATAGCTGCTCCTAATCGGTCATCACCCCCGTCACGGCCCGGTGCCACGTTACTCGGAGTCTCATCAGCCATCTCAGGCCTACCTCTAGTTCTCGGTCGACCGGCCATTCTACTAATCAAAGAGTTAGCACAGTTATAGCACGTAGACAGGTTATAAACAACTATTAACACATAAATAACAAACTCATATAAAACACATAAACAAATTGATCACATAATCACATAAGCACTTAAATCACATAATCACTTAATCAATTAATCATACCAATACATATTTCATTTTTCTTTCCTTTCATACATATTTCATGCTAAGACCATTACCCACATTCCGAGAATACCCCGGCTGACAACTAACATGAGCTCTGATACCACTTAAACTGTCACGCCCCAACTCGACCCCACCTATAATCAGTCAGGACGCAACGGAATTTCGGCGGCATAACGACAGTAAACAGATATCCGAGGTTCTAAACCAACCTCATTAAACATCATACATCCAGTAATTCCTCAATACAAACAACAACATACAACACAACCATAATATACAATAAAACATCTTCGTTATACGCCTCCGTTCCAACATGACATACAATACCTCAACTTTATCATACATTTCAAAAGTAAGTTGAGACACAACTACAACTTAACCATAGACAAAAGAAAGCCACTAAATTAACATCATTTAGATCATCATCTTTTCTACAACTATTACACTAAGAACCGTAAGACATATAAAGTCCATTAAGCTAATATACAAGACATTTAAACAACATAAAGTCATGGGTAAGACTCGGGAACATATGACTCATCCACGAAAGGCACGTTTTCCACATTCTCCTCTTCAGGAGGCACGTACCCGCAATCTTGCTCTGCAACACCTGTAAGCATGCATTAATAGAGAGTGAGCTTATATACATAAGCCCAGTGAGGATCCGATAGATCTCGACAGTATTCACTACGCTCCTTGGATTTAGTCCTTTGAGCAAGTAAACACACAACAACAATAACAACATAAATAAAGCTATCATCACATAACTATATAACCAATCAATAAGGATACTCTATTTGGTGTAGCTCCAAACGCCATCACGATCTCAACCGTTCTTCTTATAACTCCCCATTACTCACGCACCCGAGGTACCTCACTAGCCCCTCCCTCCATGACACCTCCGTCATGCGAGCTAGGGGTAGCCGATGGCAGTCAGGCAGTTATCAACCCGACAGCCCGGCCCTGCCCGAGAGGTGGCACACACATACCAAGACTCCATATTCATCAATCATCATGCAAGCATAAATCAATCAATCAATTGGGAGATCAGCAACAAGAGTGCCCGATTCCCGCATTCAATAATAATCAATCAATAACCTCAATATAACATCGATATTAAATTAAACAACAAACAACGTAGTTAGATGACAAAGTAGGCCATCTAACCGGACATGCATAATATACATAATTAAACTCTAAATTACTCAACAACAACTCACCATTCATCACTCGAACACTACCCAACCATCTAAGGCATCGTTCAAGAAATTAAAGAATGACAACCTAAACTTCTAAAATTCATAACTTACAATCTACTAATCCAAACATTGCCAAATCAGTTCCTATCACTCACCCATTCAACCTACTACATTAGCCCTCTCGGAAATCCACCATAACACCTCCAAATCATGCCCGATAACCCTAAAATCCTATGACGTCATGGCTGGATTTTTCGGGTTTTCACACAAACAATGTAATCGAAAATTCGGCATTACAACAGCGCTAACACGTAATTATCAAGTATTTAGAAATCGACGGCAATCGATTTTGAGCAACGCAACTCAATTAAATCAACTTTGAACATTTTATTCAAAATTAAATACCCGGAAAATAAAAATTATGCTATATCCGACAGAAACTCGTAGTATTAGTATATAATGATCCCTAGCATGCAAGGAGCAATAATCTAACATCAGATTTCAATTCTAAAGGTTCAATCTTCATTTATACGCAAAAACACAAAAATGACATTTTGAGATCTAGAATTTTTCTCTCACCTTAGATGCGATATAAGCCTAGGAATGCGTGCTATGAGTGCCCAACAAGCAGAATCCAAGTCGGTGCGAAGTTTCACGGACAAAAACTAGGTTTTTGTTTGAAAAATTGATTGAAAAGCTTGAGTTTTCTCTTCTCTTTTTCTCTCCTCAACCTCACGGAAATGTGTGTGTGTGTGATGGTGTTTTTGTGTTGTGTGAGTGTGTGTAGGTGACATTAGCTTATATGGTCAATTAATTAATTAAAGTCAAAGTTATTTTAATAGGTATTTTTGTATTTTTAATGACTTTAATTGCATTTTAGTGCTCACCAAGTTAAAAATAATTATGCAACCCCCAAAATATCACAAGTGGATTATTTTTAGGTGACAAGAAGTTTTAAATTCAAAGAATTCCACCCGAGTCGGCTTAAAACTCGATTTTCGCAAAAGTCGGTGTAAAAACCCTAATAAATTCTTAAGCCGATTTTAAAACCGTTTTCATCAAACACAGGTCTATTAAAGTCCGTGGACTAGGTCTAGAAGGGTTAAAAAGACCAGTTTCAAAATTATAGCGGACGTGTTTCGAAAACACTATTCACTAAAAATCGACGATAAAATTTCTGACTCCGTTTTTGATGAAAATTTCATGAATGCACATTTAGCGCGTATTAGAAGTATTGACATCAAAATTATAACTTTCTAGGTCCTATAGCACATAAACAGATCCATATGCACGCAAAACGAGGTATAGCACGTAAAACGAGATAAGCAAGAAAGTGGGGTTTCACAATCTCGGTGTCCTATTTACTGTCGTTATACTGCCGAAATTCCGTTGCGTCCTGACTGATCATAGGAGGGGTCGTGTTGGGGCGTGACAATGTGTGTGTAAAATAAGGTGTTTTTGTGATTTACTAATGTGTGTTAATGCATATATACTCAAGATCAACTAAAAAAAAAGAAAGTCAAAGGTGGAAACTAGTTTATTTTTAGTATTTTTAGTCTTTTAATCCTACTTTTGACTATTTCTTGTACAACTATTAAATTGACACCTAAATTAATTCTAGAAAATATATTTTAGGTGACAAAGTGTGAAACCCCACTTTTCTGCTCTAACTTGATTTACGTGCTTTGTCTCGTTTTGCGTGCATATGACCTGCTTATATGCTATAGGGCCTAGAATGTTATAATTTTGATATCAATACTCCTAGAACATGCTAAATGTGCATTCATGAAATTTTCATCAAAAACAGAGTTAGAAATTTTATCGTCGATTTTTAGTGAATAGTATTTTTGAACACCTGTCCGCTAAAATTTTTACAGGGGTGTTTTAATCGTCTTAAAAACTAGTCCTCTATTATTAATAGACCCATGTTTGATAAAAATTGATTCTGAAACAGAATAGTAATTTAAATATATTTTTCGGGCGAAAAATAGCGTTTTTGAGTCAAATAGTGATTTCTTCTAAACCCGATTCTTGCATTGACTTTTGTTGACCTAGTATATATTAATATAAATGTATTTATATGTGGTATTAAATGATTTTAGATTAATTGTGCATTCAAAAGACATTTGAAAATAAATAATATGACTTTTCACCTTCTTTTGCAAAAATCGCATTTTAAGCCGACTCGGGTGAAATTATTTGATTGTAAAACTTCTTGTCACCTAAAAATAATTTACTTGAGCTATTTTGGGTATTGAATAATTGTTTTGAACATTGGTGATCAAGAAAATGCATTTAAAGTCAAGAAAACACTAAAAATACTAAAATTTCAACTTTGACTTTCATTTGACTTGTTGACTTTCATGCATATATCACCAACACACAATGAAACAAAGCAAAACACCACATTTTCACACACCTTGCAGCCGTGAGTTTCTTGGCATTTTGAGAGTTTTTTCAACTTATTTTACAAAGTAATTTTGCCATAGAAAACTCATTTAAAGTCCGAATCCTTTCAAACCGAGCTAGATTCCGCTTGTTGGGCACATGTTGCACGCATTCCTAGCTTTACTTCGGATCAAAGGTGAGAGAAAAATTCTAGATCTCAAAATATCATTTTTATGTTTTTGCGTATAATTAATTATTGAACCGTTAGAATGTTAATCTGATGTTAGATTATTGCTCCATGCATGCTAGGGATCATTTATATGCAATACTACGAGATTTGAACGGATGTAGCATATTTATTATTTTTCGGGTATTTAAAGTTGATTAATTTGTTAAATGTTGAATTAATTGAGTTGTGATGATCGAAATCGATTGCCGTCGATTTCTAAATACTTGATAATTACATGGTAGCGCCATTGTAATGCCGAATTTTTGATTGTGATGTTCGTGCTAAAATCCGAAAATTTCAGCCTAGGTACCTTGAGGTTTTAGGGTTGTTGGGCTTGATTTTGAGGTGTCTTGGTTGGTTTCCAATAAGGTTAATGTAGATGATCGAATGGGTGAGTGTTTGAAATTGATTTGGAGTTGTATGGATTAGTAGAATGTAAGAAATGATTATTTGAAGTTTAGGTTATCTTTCTTTAAATTATTGAATTGAGCCTTAGTTGATCGAGTGTGGTTTGAGTGATTGAATTGTGAGTTGTTGATGGGTAAACTAAGGTTTGATTGTGTGTTTAATGCATGTTCGGTTGGATGGCCTACTTTGTCATCTAACTTAGTTATTTGTTGTTTAATTGATTATTGATGTTATTGATGATGATGATATGATTATTGATGATGATAAAATGATATTGATTGATTATTGAGTACGGGAATCGGGCACTTTTGTTGCTGATCTCTCCGAATATTGATGATTGATGTTTATTATTATTGCTGGGTCTCTGGTATGTGTGTGTCACCTCTCGGGCAGCATCGGGCTGTCGGGTTGATAACGGCATGACTATCAGAGATCGCCTCCAGCTCGCATGACGGAGGTGTCATGGAGGGCGAGGTTATTGGGGGTACCCCGGGTGCGTGAGTAATGGGGAGTTACAAGAAGAATGGTTGAGATCGTGATGGCGTTTGGAGCTACACCAACTAGAGAGAGTATCCTTTATTGAATGGTCATATAGTTATGTGATGATAGTATTATTTATTGTTATTGTGTGTTTACTGACTCAAAGGATTATTCCAAGGAGTTTAGTAGACCTTGCTCGAGATCTATCGGATCCTCACTGGGCTTATTTATATAAGCTCACTCTCTATTATTGCATGCATGCAGGTGTTACTGATTTTGTCTACGGGTATGTGTCTCCAGAAGAGGGAAATGTGTCGTATGTGGACGAGTCCTATGTGCCAGAGTCTTGTCCTTGATGCTTGAGATGTTGTATACTCTATTATCTTGTATATTAACCTAGTTGTCTTTTATTTTCCTTGTAATTTATGATGTATAAGTTGTAGTAAGATAATGAACTAAATGATGCTAACTTAGTAGTCTTTCTTTTGTTATGATCTAGGTTGCTAAGTTTGTTTATAATCTATTTTGTTATGTATGTATAGCCAATGTATTATGTTGGAACGGAGGCGCATAACTATGAATGAGTTGATGAAAGAATGTTTAATGTATGAAATGGTTGCGTTGTATGTTGTTAATTTGATTGTGGAATTGGTTGGTGATTTGTGGAGTTTGATGTATGTTGTTATTAAGGGTTGGTTTAGAGCCCTGATGTTCATGTTACTGTCGTTATGCTGCCGAAACTCCGTTGCGTCCTGACTGATCGTAGGAGGGGTCGAGTTGGGGCGTGACACAAAGAGTTTTACATTTAAACAATTTCACCCGAGTCGGCTTAAAACTCAATTTTTTTGTAAAAGAAAGTGTAAAACCTTTAAAATCAAATCGATTCCAAATCCGTTTTAATCAAACACGGGTCTATTAATACCTGAGGACTCGGTTTTGAAATACTTAAAACACCCTTATAAAAATTTTAGCGAACATGTGCTCAAAATACTATTCACTAAAACCGGCGACAAAATTTCTGATTCCGTTTTTGATGAAAATTTCATGAATGCACATATAACATATATTAGGAATATAAATCACATTTTCAACACATTCTGACTCATATAACACATAAACATGTCAAAGCACGCAAAATGAGACAAAACATACAAATCGAGGTAAAGGCAAAATATGGGGTTTCACATTCTCCCCCCCTTAAAGAAATTTCATCCCCGAAATTCTTACTTGCTAAACGGAAAAGATCTGGGTACTGCTACAGCATCTGATCTCGCCTCTCCCAAGTAGCTTCCTCAATACCGTGATACTTCCACAACACCTTGACCATCGGAATCTTCTTCGATCTTAGTTCCCGTTCCATCTAATCAAGAATGCGAATTGGCCTCTCATCATAAGTCAGATTCTCATGAAGCTGTAATAGCTCTGGCTCTAGAATATGAGAAGGATCCAGATTATACTTCCGCAAATTGGACACGTGAAAGACATCATGAACATTAGAGAAATTTTTCGGTAAAGCCAACCGATATGCCAACTTACCAACTCTGCCGGTAATCTCAAACGGCCCTACAAACCTCAGACTCAGCTTTTCGCCTTTACCATATCGAACAAACCCCTTACAAGAAGACAATCTCAAGAAAGCCAGATCTCCGACTGTAAACTCCAAGTCCCGACGACGCTTATCAGCATAACTCTTAAATCTGCTTTGTGCTGTAGGCATTCTCTGCCTGATCAACTGAACATTCTCAATCTTCTCTAAAAGCTCTGGCCTAATAGTCGGATTAATAGTCTTCATCTTCCCTACTTCATCCCAATACAAAGGTGAACGACACTTACGATCGTAAAGAGCTGCAAAAGGTGCCATCCCAATAGTAGCTTGATAACTATTGTTATAGGCAAACTCAGCAAGGGGTAAATGTTTCTCCCAGTTCTTCCCGAAGTCCAAAACACAAGCCCTGATCATATCCTCCAGAATCTGAATAGTCCTCTCAAACTGACCGTCGGTCTAGGGATGATGTGTTGTACAGAAATTAAGCTGAGTACCCAAAGTCTCCTGAACTTTCTCCCACAAGTGAGAAGTAAATCGAGGATCTCGATCTGAGACAATACTAGATGGAATTCCGTGAAGTCTAACAATCTGATCCAAATAAAGATTCGTCAACTTTGCAACTTCATCTCCCATCCTCATCGAAATAAAGTGAACTATCTTTGTCAAACGATCCACGACAACCCAAACTGCATCATTACCTCTCAGTGTTCTAGGCAAACCAGTAACGAATTCCATCGTCATATGCTCCTATTTGCACTCTTGTATAGCCAACGACTAAAGCAAGCCTGCAGGTCGCTGGTGCTCAGCTTTCACTCGCTGACAAGTCAAACATCTAGATACAAACTGAGCAACTTCCCTCTTGATGTTATTCCACCAATAATGTTGCTTCAAATCTGGATACATCTTGTTTCCACCAGGATGAAGGGTATACTTAGAATTATGAGCCTCCCCCAGAATACCTCGCCTCAAGCCTGTTTCATTGGGAACACAAACCCTGTTCCAAAACCGAAGAATACTATCCTCATGTAATTTGAAGTCAGACTGATCATCCGTGATCTGATCCTTGATCTTCTGAAGTTTAATATCAAGTTATTGAGTTTCTCTGATCTGAGACAGCAATAAAGGTTGAATACAGAGATGTGAACACATCACCCCAACCTGAGTCAACTCTGGTCTCTAATAAGTGAATTCTTTAAGAACCTCCCACTTCTTGACAACCAAACAAGAAATACTCGCCTTACGGCTAAGAGTGTCTGCCACAACATTTGCCTTCCCTGGCAGATAACTAATAGAACAATTATAATCTCCGAGAAGTTCCATCCATCTCCATTGACGCATATTTAACTCCTTCTGTGAGAACAAACACTTCAGACTCTTATGATCAGTGAAATTCTCAAACTTACTAACCCACAGATAATGACGCCACTTTTTCAGTGCAAATACAACTACTGCCAACTCAAGATCATGAGTCGGATAATTCACCTCATACGGCTTCAACTTTTTGGAAGCATAGGCTGTGATAACCCGAACCCGGCATGCATTTAATAGCACTTGACTGCTTGTGATTAAATGTTTAATTAGTTAAATCAACCAATTTGCACTATTTTAATATTTCTCTTGGAAGCATTTAGTAGTTGTATATTGAATAATTAAAAGATTATTATCTATTTCTAATAATTATAGTAATTGAATTTATTCTCTTGTGATTAATTAAATGTCATCTTAAATGTTAGGGTTGTAATTGTATTTGACTACGTGTTTATATTAACTTTCATTTGTAGCTTAATATTAACTTCATAATTCTTTAAAATATTCTAGAAATAGTTAAATTAATTATTTTAAATGAATATTGATTACTTTGATTGTTTTGATTATTTTAATAATCGGTTTTGGTTGTCTTGCATTAAAATCACTCGGTTTTCAATTAAATGAAAAGTAGCTCCGAGCCGGAGTAAATTTTAAACTATGATACTTTTCAAAAATGATATATTTTTTTAAATTCTTTGAGATTTAATTGTTATTCTTCTATTGACGCAAAGTGCATAGCATATCGAGAGCGATAGTTAGGAAATGATTTCCAGTCCTCAGCAAATAGTGAAAACTAGTATTTAGTATTTTAATTTTAGTGTTTTAAGTTGTATTTAACTGGAATTGGATTTATGTTACTTGTTTTAGCTTTAAAATGCATGAAATAGGCTAGTTTGACCAATTTTTAAGTGGTTTGACCAAGGGGCTTGACCTTTTACCTTTGTCATCTTTTATAATAGCCTAAATAGTACCCAAAAAAAAAAATATAGAGCTGAAACAGAAACTAGAAGGGCCGAAAAAATGAGAGAATAAAAAAAAAGGATTTCAAGCCAAATCATCAAATCTTCGCGTGAGCTTGCACGGGGTGGTTTCCGAGGCATCCTAAGAGGTTTTCCTAGCGTCTAGGAGCGTCTAAGGTGAGGGTTTCATCGTTATTTGCGCATTTGAATATTTTGTGTATTAACTTTGATTTTTGGGTTTTATCCGTATATTGTTGTTTTAATTGATTTGAGGCTTAAAGTATGTTCCCTAGCAATCATATAACACGTATTTATAGCTTTTTAACATTTTCTACGGTTGAATATTGAAATTGAAATATAAATTGTTAGTTGAATAGTATTTTGTGAATAGTAAACCCTTGAAATGATAGAGTTGCATTGTTATGTTGTCTGTTGATGTGAAAAGGTGCTAGGTATGCTAGAATGCCTAAATGCATGATTTTTTTAGGTTGCGTAATGGAAAAAATGAGAAAAACGCCTTGGTAAAAGTCGGGGTCGTTTAGGTCGAGTTTAGCGTTTTCTCATTTCGCGTGATGGCATTGTTTTGGGAGGCCATGGAAGCACTTTTGGTGCGATTATGGCGTTGGTTGGGCGTTTGGTTGGTATAGTTATAGTTCAAACGAGCAAAGGGGGAAATCAGGGCTTTGCACAAATTCTAGGGTAAAGTAGGGTTTCGGGGTCTTTAGACTGACCTATGGTGACTTAGGAGGATTGGCAAAGTCGGTTTCCAGAACTCGTGGCTCATTTGGAAATGGTAGTGTATTGATAGTTGGGGCCGATTTGTGATTTTGCTTATTTTCTTGATATTATGCCTATAGAATGCTTAGGGTTGCTTGATATACTTGTTTGAATTAATTCTGATTGAAATTCTTATCAACTGTTGCTATTGCGTGTGAGAGTAACCTACTTTGTTATTCTCCCACGTGTGGCTGTATTGCTCGTTTATTGTCTTGTATAGAGTCTTGCATTGCACAGTGTCCAGCGCTTGAGTGATGGGCCTCTCTGGGTAGCCTCGGGTTGCCAGTGTTGGTTGCTCTATCTCCGTGGCTATTCCCTCTTCTCGCTTGGGTTGCCTCCTAGGGAGATTTGGGTCGTAGATTGATGGTTACTCTCGAGGTATTCCAAACTGGTGTTATAAGGTGGTTGCGCGCTTATTGTCATCGTTGTCAACATCAAGCTCGAGATTGATGTATCGCTTGTGAAATGGTATATTGCTCGTATGAGTGAACCATAGCCTTCAGAGTGTGGTATAGCTTTGAATGGTTGTGTTAATGCTTTCAGTAATTATTTATTGTATTGATTGTTTCTCTTGATTTCTTATTTATCAGTTATATTGCTTAACTGTCTTATTTGCATTGCACGACTTTCTTTTTCTCCAACTCGATATCTGTCTCACCCTCACTGAGTATACGTGTTGTGTATACTCACTCATCACCACCACATTTCAAAAAATGTCATGTCAGCTGGAAGTTTGTGATTTCATGAAAATTCGTGCCTGAAGAGTTGTCTTGCGTGCCTATGTGGCTTGAGTGTCGAAGTTGTAAAGATATATGCTTTCATATGTTGTATGTATTTATTGTTAAAAGAAATGTAATTTAAATCTAGCTAAGTAGTTGAGGTGAATTGATAAGCTAGTTTATGTAATCAGTTAGTATAGCTTAACTTCAAAACATGTTTGTATTGTTTAAAGGAAGAGTTAGAATAGTCTAGTACTTGCAAATGTATGTATATTTGCTTGTGGTTGCTTGTTGAGAACAAGGCTCGGATGGCCTTGAGGTGGTTGAATGTTTGGACATGGTATTGGTCCACTTATATGTTGTCGCAGGTTTGCTTTTTTCTTAGAAACAGAGGAGACTCCGTCCGTTTCCCTAAAAATTATGCCCGGGTTTGGATTTGGATTGTGTTTAGATCGATTGATAGAACTCCCGATCTCGTGAGGGATCGGGGTGTCACATAGGCAATAACCCGACCATTCTGCATAAGTACACATCCCAAGCCCTCCTTGGATGCACCACTGTAGATAACCATATTATCGGTCCCTTCTGGTAGAGCACGTACTGGAGCAGTAGTCAATCTCTTTTTTAACTCCTAAAACCCACTCTCACATTTCTCATCCCAAACAAAGATGGTCCAAATCTGAGTTAACTTAGAAAGTGGCCCTATAATCTTAAAAAAGTCCTTGATAAACCTACGATAATAATTCGCCAAGCCAAGAAAGCTACGAACCTCCGAAACATTCTCCGTCCGTTTCTAAGACATCACCACTTCAATCTTAGTAGGATCTACAGAAATACTGCTCTGTGTGATCACATAGCCAAGAAAAGATATGCGTTGTAACCAAAATTCACATTTGCTGAACTTTGCAAACAACTGATGCTCCTGCAGCTTCTATAAGACAAGCCATAGATGTTGCTCGTGCTCCGATTCAGACTTGGAATAAACCAAAATATCATCAATAAAGATTACCACGAACTGGTCCAAGTACGGCTGAAAAACCCGATGCATAAGATCCATAAATGTTGTCGGTGCATTAGTTAATCCAAAGGGCATAACTACAAACTCATAATGCCCGTACCGAGTCCTAAAGGTAGACTTCAGAACATCCACCGTGCGAATCCGAAGCTGACAATACCCCTGCCTCAAGTCAAACTTAGAGTAGACTTTGGCCACATGAAGTTGATTAAACAACTCGTCAATCAATGGCAAAGGATACTTGTTCTTGATGGTCACTTGATTCAAACCACGATAGTCAATGCATAACCTCAAGGTACCAACTTTCTTCTTCACAAATAAAATAGGTGCTCCCTACGGTGAAGAACTCTGCTGAATGAAACCCTTCTCTATTAACTCCTGCAACTGAGTTTTCAGCTCCTTCAACTCAGCTGGTGCCATCCGGTACGCTGATTTAGAAATAGGTTAAGTACCAGGAATAAGATTGATCACAAACTCCACATCTCTCTCTGGTGGCAACCCTGACAACTCCTAGGGAAATACATTGGGATATTCCTGAATAATAGGTACTTTCTCCAGCTATAGCTTATCAGATGGCTTGTTGATCAAATAAGCTAGATAACCCGAACACCCCTTACTTACCAACTTAACGGCTTTAGTTGCTGAGATAACAAAACTCGTCTTAGCACCCCAGTTTCCTGCTACCTCAACTACTGGCTAATCTGGCAACCGAAACTATACTACCTTCATTCTACAGTTTAACTGGGAATCATACTTAGAAAGCCAATCTATACCCAAGATAACATCATACCCCCGGATAGGAAATAAGATAAGGCCCGAAGGAAAATTATACCCCGTAACATGTATTTTACAATTCTTACATACTAAGCCAGTCACATACTTATCAGTCAAAGTGGTACTAATCTCAACCACATAAGGCAGTCTTTCAGGTTGCATATTAACACGTTGCACGCAAGCAGGAGTAATGAAAGAATGCGTAGCACCAGAATCAATCAACACTTTAATGAGTTGATCAAGTATAAGGAAGTTACCTTCCACAACTGCAGTCTCCTCAGGCATCTCCTCCAAGTCAACTGCGTAGGCCCGAGCTTGAACCCGCTGCTGCTGAGGTGCACCATCAGTAGGTCGACCCTGATAACCCTGGGTCGCTACCCGACCCTTAGTTCCCTAATATCTATAGCAATCCTTCACCCTATGCTGATTGCTGCCGCAACCCAAAAACGTTCCTATCTTCGCCCTGCAGTCGTCCTCCACATGGCCCTGACGCTTGCAATAAGTACACTGCGGTGATGAAACACTGCCACTGCTCCTAGAAGAACCAGAAGCCGAGAAAGCAGTTGTACCAGCCTGCTGCTGAGGTCTCACAATACTAGGCCTATATGGACCCTGAGACTGGGCCAGCCTATACTGCGACTGAGCCTGATAAGACCCCTACTGAAATTGGCCGATAGTAACCCTGCTGACCCTGCGGTCTGAAAGAACCTTGCTGCACCAAAGGCCTATAACCACCCTACTTTACTGAAGGTCTATACATACCCTGCTGGCCCTACGGCTGAAATGGCCTCCTGCTAGGCTGACTAGGTCCGATCTGTTCCCTATTTCATTTCTCTAACCTAGAAGCTGCATCAAAGGCCTTAGTAAATATATCATACTGATTCAGGGCCATCGCATCCTGAATCTCCGACCTCATACCCAACATAAGCCTCCGGGTCTTGCGCTCCTCATCAGCTACAAACTCCGGTGCATACCGGGACAGTCTAGTAAATATGGCCTCATACTGAGCCACTAAAGCATCCCCCTGAACTAGAGACAGAAACTCAGCCTCTCTCCTCTCCCGTGCAATCCCCGGGACATACTTCGCCTGGAAAGCTCTCAGAAAGGTATCCCATACATACGGAATACCTTGGGTCTCCCAACTAGATTTCATCGTGCGCCGCCACTCCTCTGCCTCATCATCAAACAAATAAACGGCAAAGGTGACCTTTCTTTCATTAGTATAGTCCACAGGGTCAAATATTTTCTCCACTTTATTAATCCATGCCTCGGCTTTCCAATCATCTGGCTCCCCCTGAAACCTCGGTGGATAGTACCCCAAGAACTCCTTCAATGTACCACGCCCGTGGTATCCACCCTATACATTCAATAACTGTGCCTGCAAAGTCTGAGTTTGGGCAGCCTGCCCTGCTAGCAACTATGCCTGACCGGCCATAACCTCTGCAATCCTATCCATGGCTGCTTCAAAACGATCATCACCCCTTTCTCGGGCCGGTGCCATATTACCCGGAACCTCGTCAACTGCTTCGGGCCTACCTCTCGTTCTCGGTCTACCAGTCATTCTACTAATCAAAAAGTTAGTGCATGTTATAGCACGTAAACAGGCTATAAACAACTATTAGCACATAAACAACAAACCCATATAAAGAACATAAGTCACTTAAGTATCAATCACATAAACAAATTGATCACATAATCACATAAGCACTAAATCACATAATCACATAATCATTTAATCATATTAACACATAGTTCACTTTTCTTTCACTTCATACATACTTTCATGCTAAGACTAATACCCACATTTCGAGAATACCTCGGCTGACAACTAACATGCGCTTGGATACCACTTAATGTCACGCCCCAACTCGACCTTACCTACAATCAGTCAGGACGCAATAGAATTTCGGCAGTATAACAACAGTAAATAGGACACCGAGGCTCTAAACCAACCTCATCACAAATCATACAACCAACTCCACAAACATTCAACAATAAACAATACAGCCATATTATACAATAATCATTCCTTCAACAATCCATTCATAGTTATACGCCTCCGTTCCAACTTAGTACATAGGCTACACATACATTTCAAAATAGATTATAACCAACTTAGTAATCTAGTCATGATCAAAATAAAGACTACTAAATCAACATACATACGTCTTTATATTAAGATAGGTTATACAATACATTGTTTTACAACAACTAAGATAATCTCATGGCAATGACTCCTGCACGTAAGACTCATCTACATATGGCACATTTCCCTCTTCAAAAGGCACGTACCCGTAGTTAGGATCAGTAACACCTGTATGCATGCAATAATTAAGAGTGAACTTATATAAAACAAGACCAGTGAGGATTCGATAGATCTCTAACAGTATTTACTATACTCCTTGGAAATGATCCTTTGAGCAGTAAACACACAATAAACATCAATATCTATATAAACACATAAACTATAATGACCATTCAATAAATGATACTCTAGTTGGTGTATCTCCAAACGCCATCACGATCTCAACCAACTTCCTATCACCCCCATGACCCACACACCCGAGGTCCCTCCCTAGCTCTGCTTTCCATGGCATCTCCACCCATGCGAGATGAAGGTACCCTCTGATAGCCATGTTGTTTTCAACCCAATGGCCCGATACCGCCCGAGAGGTGGCACACGTATATCAAGACTCAACAATAAAAATAAATATTCAATCACAGGAGAACAACCTTTTCCGTTGACTATCTCCCGGTTCATCAATAATCAATATTCAATAATCAATAATCAATAATGCATCAATCAATTAATAGCATTATAACAACACAACATCAATTAATCAATTAACAACTGAACAACTAAGTTAGATGACAAAGTAGGCCACCCAACTTAACATGCATTAGACACACAACCAAACCCTAATCTAACCATCAACAACTCACAATTCAATCACTCAAACACCACCCGATCATCTAAAGGCATATATCAATATTTTAATGAAAGACAACCTAAACTTCTAATAAACATAACTTACATTCAACTAATCCAAACAACTCCAAACCAGTTCCTATCACTCACTCACTCGATCAACTACATTAGTCCCCTTGGAAACCAACCAAACTACATTCAAATCAAGCCCAACAACGTTAACACCTCAATACACCTAGGCTGAAATTTCTAGACTTTTACACCGACATCACAATCAAAATTTTGGGATAACAACGGCATTACCCCGTATTTAACAAACTTTTACAAATTGACGGCAATCGATTCCAACCACTACAACTCAAAATATTCAACAAATAGCCAACAACTCAACTTTTAATACCCGAAAATAAAAATTCATGCTACAACGGTTCAAATCTCTTATAAACGCATATAAACGATCCTTAGCATGCACTGAGCAATAATATAACATCAATTCAACTTTCTATCGGTTCAAAATTCAATTATACCCAAAAACATAAAAGATGACTTTTGAGATCTAGAATTTTTCTCTCACCTTTGATGTGTTATGAAGCTAGAAAGATGCTCAATGGATGCTCAAGAGGTGGAATCAAGCTTTGGTTGATGAAAATTGGCCTTTGATTGCAATTTCTAATGAAAAATTGCCTTTGAAAACCTTGAAATTCTTTCACTTTTTCTCTCTAATGGCTCTAGGCCATGTGTGTGCAAAATAAGGTGTTTTTGTGCTTTGCTAATATGTGTTGATGTATATATACTCCAGGTCAACTAAAATGAAAGAAAGTCAAAGGTGAAAACTAGTTTATTTTTAGTATTTTTAGTCTTTCAATCCTATTTTTGGCTATTTCTTGCTCAACTATTAAATTGACACCTAAATTAATTCTAGACAATATATTTTAGGTGACAAAGAGTTTTACATTTAAACAATTTTACCCGAGTCGGCTTAAAACTCGATTTTTTTTTGCAAAAGAAAGTGTAAAAACCTTTAAAATTCCAAAATCCGTTTTAATCAAACACGGGTCTATCAATACCCGAGGACTAGGTTTTGAAACACTTAAAATACCCTTGTAAAAAATTTAGCGAACAGGTGCTCAAAACACTATTCACTAAAACCGGCGATAAAATTTCTGACTCCGTTTTTTATGAAAATTTCATGAATGCACACATAGCATGTATTAGGAATATAAATCACATATTTAGCACATTCTAACTCATATAACACATAAATAGGTCAAAGCACACAAAACGAGGTAAAACACGCAAATCGTGGTAAAGGCAAAATATGGGGTCTCCCAAAAGTGACTATTACATAGATACACACGTCGTGTTATTTCACAATTGAATCAATTTAGAAAAGATCTAACACAGCTCACGAACTCCAAACAGTAATGGGAGCACTGGTCTTCCATACGGTACGTTTGTATGTCCTAGGGGTTGTGGCCTAAGCCTCTTAATTAACTTCTTCTTTGCTCGGTTCTAACCAACCTCGCCATAAGAATATCATTTATAATTCCCCGTAAAACATCCCTTTAATAAAACCTTAGTTTCCTAACAGCACAGTAAGGCAGGTTTAAACTCTCTGCCACTTTGACCATCCCTAAGAACAAGTCCCAGTATGGAGCCAAGTTCTTCAAGTATGGCATGCCGCTACCTGATGCTTGAGGACACTACCCTTAGAGGCTCGGGCACTTAACAGAATTTCTGGTTCTAATCTGAGCCTTCTCCCTGTATTACGCTCTGTACGGCTGCGAGTTTCCACATTCCCCATCGCTACAGTCTATAAATGACTGTAGTTAGATGGGACAGCTTGGCGTGAACAGTCTTAGATCACCTACGCAAATACCAACTTGATTGAAACTCTATGAAGCAGGGAATCCTTCTCGGTACTGAAAGCAGTGAAGTGACCCATTGGTATGGGGCGTGAACGTTACTAAGGTACCCTACGGAGTTTCCACTCACCGGAGGGTTACTTATACCTGGGTCGGGGAACTACCCAACCAATAAAAACAAAACTACTTTGTAAAATACCCCTTTAAGGATTCCTTAGCCTACTGACAGTAGTGAAGGGACCCTTTGATAAGGGGCCCGAACGGTACGAAGGACATTAAAGGCAACTCATCCAGCCTTGACTTCGTCTTTAGAAAGATACAATTTCTATCCTTGCCAGTGACTGCCTTTTGGGGGAATACAGGAACGGATCTAACTAATCTTTCCTCGCCTTCGGCTTTGGATTATAAACATCTAAAACTACACTGTAAAATGTCCTATTAAGGACTCCTTCTTGCTACAGAATAGGAGTGAAGGGACTTCCGGTGGAAGGCCCGAATGGTAGTAAGAACATTAATGGCTGCTCCACCCGGCCCCACAGGGCATACTTAAAACTCGCTAAGACTCGACATTAAGGTATCGATTCTAGTTGGGAGTGAAGGAACGACCTCATAGCACTCTCCCCGTAGCCCAAAAAACGTAGGGAGAGTGCATACGAGGTAGTGACCAAATGACCCAATGAAAGGGAAGGGGGTCCAGGGGAAGGGAAACCATTCCCTTCCTTCCCCCAAGGCCGCTATTCCTGCCAAGGAATAGAGTAAGGCCTTTACCTTTTTTGAGTTAAGGAGCTAATCCTCCCCACTATTCCTTACTTTAGGAAGGAATAGAGTAAGGGAAGCCCCTTTATTAGTGGTAGTGAGTTTTAGACTTAAACTTAATCTCGTTTGTATGAGATTAATCTAAGTGAAGTCCTCTGGCAGTTGTAGCTCTAAGGCTGCAATTCCAGTGATGGAATTGGGTAAGACCTTTACCTTTACTTGCTCTTATCAAGGCCACTATTCCTGCTAAGGAATAAAGTTGGCCTTGCCCTTTCCTTGTAGCTAATGCAGTTAATATCCTTGTAGCTAATGTAGTTAATGCAGCTAGGGAGCTCAGAAAGAACCTCAATAAATGGGTATTTTAGCCTAAGAAACCCTTGAGTTTTAATAGGCCCGAATGCCCTCGTACTTGAGCCCTTTAAAAGTGTAGTTTTTCTGTATATAAGCTTGTTGTAATCCCAGGAACTACTGTATCTCACCGACTGAAGGGCTAGGGGAGTGGGTTGAGTAATGCAGCTACAATCCTACTAGCGAGGGCCTCTTCTCTGCTTTCCTTCACCTCCTGGGGTCCTTAGGGGGAAAAAGCAACTTTTACGAGTACATTACATAGACCTTAGTGTTATGTGTCAGCAGTGCAGTGACCCTTTATATGGGGCACCCATAGTACTAAGGCCTGTCAGGAGTTGATCTATGGGTATGGAGCACGCACTCTAGACAGTAATGGGAGCACCGGACTTCCAACCGGTGCATTTGTATGTCCTAGGGTAATGGCCTAAGCCTCTTAATTAACTCCTTCCTTGCTCGGTTCTAACCAACCTCGCCGTAAGAATATCATTTATAATTCCCCGTAAAACATCCCTTTAATAAGACCTTAGTTTCCTAATAGCACAGTAAGGGAGGTTTAAACTCTCTACCACTTTGACCATCCCTAAGAACAAGTCCCAGTATGGAGCCAGGTTCTTCAAGTATGGCACGCCGCTACTTGATGCTTGAGGACACCACCCTCAGAGGTTCGGACACTTAACAGAAATTTTGGTTCTAATCTGAGCCTTCTCCCTGTACTACGCTCTGCACGACCGCGAGTTTCCATATTCTTCATCGCTGCTGTCTATAAATGACTGCAGTTAGATGGGACAACTTGGCGTGAACAATCTCAGATCACCTACACAAATACCAACTTGATTGAAACTCTATGAAGTAGGGAATCCTTCTTGGTACTGAAAGTAGTGAAGTGACCCATTGGTATGGGGTGCGAACGTTACTAAGGTACCCTCCGGAGTATCCACTTACTGGAGGGCTACTTAAACCTGGGCTGGGGAACTACCCAACCAATAAAAAAAAAACTACTTTGTGAAATACCCCTTTAAGGATTCCTTAGCCTACTGACAACAGTGAAAGGACCTTTTGATAAGGGGCCCGAACGATACTAAGGACATTAAAGGTAGCTCCTTCGGCCTCGACTTCGTCTTTAGAAAGATATAGTTTTTATCCTTGCCAGTGACTGCCTTCTAGGGGAAAGCAGGAATGGATCTAACTAGTTTTTCCTCGCCTTCGGCTTTGGATTATAAACATCTAAAACTATAGTGTAAAATGTCCATTAAGGACTCCTTCTTGCTATAGAATGGGAGTGAAGGGACACCCAGTGGAAGGCCCGAACGGTAGTAAGGACATTAATGGTAGCTCCTCCGGGCCGCGCAGGGCATACTTAAAACTCACTAAGACTCGACATTAGGGTATTGATTCTCATTGGGAGTGAAGAAACGGCCTCATAGCACTCTCCCTATAGCCCAAAAAGCGTAGAGGATAGTGCATACGAGGTAGTGACTGAATGACCCAATGAAAATAGCTAATCTCCCCGCCATTTCCTTTTGGAAATAGAGTAAAGGGAGCTCTTATAGGAAGGGAAGGGGTTCGGGGGAAGGGAAATCATTCATTTCCTTCCCGCAAGGCCGCTATTCCTACCAAGGAATAGAGTAAGGCCTTTACCTATTCGAGTTAAGGAGCTAATCATCCCCGCTATTCCTGACTTTTGAAAGGAATAGAGTAAAGGGAACCCCTGTAACACCCCGATCCCTCTCGAGACCGGGAGTTCTATCAATCAATCTAATCACAACCCAATTCTAAACCCGGGCAAAATTTTAGGGAAAGACGGACGGAGTCTCCCCTGTTTCTAGGCAAAATATAAAACCTGTAATAGCATATAAGTGGATCAGCACCGTGTCCAACCATACAAACACCTCAAGGCCATCCGAGCCTTGGTTCCCAACAATTAAACACAACAAGTTTACATACATTTCCAAGTACCCAAACTATTCTAACTCTTTCTTTTAGACAATTACATACATGCAATGAAGTTAAACTATACTAACTGAATACCTAAACTAGCTTTGCAAATAACTTCAATAATCTAGTAAAACTTGCATTACATTCTTTCTTTTCATTAAATACAAACAACACATGAACATACATCTTTGCATCTTTGACAACTCAAGCCACGTAGCACGCAAGATAACTCTTCAAGCATGAACTTTCACGTAATCACGAACTATCCAGCTAACATGGCATTTCCTGAAATGTGGTGGTGAGAAGTGAGTATACTCAACACGTATACTCAGTGAGGGTGTGATACCCCGAACCTGGCATGTATTCAGTAGCATTTAAAGTTTATTTAAATTGCATTTTATTGACCTTTCACCTTCTTTGACCAAACTAGTTGAATTTTCATCTACATTGACCAACTAGGACAATGTGGGAATTTTTGAAATGTTTAATAAAAGGCAAACTTGGGATTAGAAATAAAAAAATGCAATGTTAAGTTAGTCAAATTTTGGGTCAACTTTGGAATTAAATCTGAACCAATTGGGGAAGAGTTAGGTAGCAAATTATATATGGTTGGAAAGCTCTATGAGTCTAGTTTCTGAGGCTTCAAACCGTTCATGAATTGGAGTTTTCTATAAGGAGTTATGGCCGTTTTCGTAAGGTCGCGCATAGCTATTTTGGTTTAGCGGGTTGACCGAATCTTTGACCTTTGACTTCTTGTCATTTTTTTCCCTAAATAAGCAGAATGCAAACGAAAAAAACAGAGAAGAAAGGCTTGAAGCCATGAGGAAAAGAAAGAGAAAAAGAAAGAAAAAAATTTCAAAACAAATCATCAAATCTTCGCATGAGCTTGCACGGGGTGGTTTCCGAGGCATCCTACGAGGTTTCCCTAGCGTCTAGGAGTGTCTAAGGTGAGGGTTTCATCGTTATTTTCGCATTTGAAAATGTTGAACATAAACTTTAATTTTCGTGATTTAACCGTAGGTTGTTATTTTGCCTGTTTCATTGCTTAAAGCATGTTCCCTAGCAATCGTAGAACACGTATTTATAGCTTTTTAACATTTTCTGCGGTTGAATATTGAAATTGAAATATAAATTGTTAGTTGAATAGTATTTTATGAATAGTAAATCCTTGAAACGATAAAGTTGCGTTGTTATGCTGTCTGTTGATGTGAAAAGGTGCTAGGTATGCTAGAATGCCTAAATGCATGATTTTTTTAGGTTGCGTAATGGAAAAAATGAGAAAAATGCCTTGGTGAAAGTCGGGGTCGTTTAGGTTGAGTTTAGCGTTTTCTTGTTTTGCGTGATGACATTGTTTCGGGAGGCCATGGAAGCACTTTTAATGCGATTATGGCGTTGGTTGGGTGTTTCGTTAGTATAGTTGTAGTTCAAACGAGCAAAGGGAGAAATCGGAACTTTGCGTGAATTCCAGGGTTAAGTAGGGTTTCGGGGTCTTTAGACGTGCCTTATAGTGACCTAGGAGGATTGGTGAAGTCGGTTTCCAAAACTCGTGGCTCGTTTGAAAGTAGTAGAGTTTGGTAAGTTGGGGTCATTTTCATGATTTTGTGTGTTTTCATAGAATATTGCTTATAGAATGCTTATATTGCTTATAGAATGCTTATGTTGCCTATAGAATGCTTATAATGCCTATAGAATACTTGTTATTGCTTGATAATGTTAGTTGGTGTTGTTCTTGTTACTTGTTTGATTGTAAATGCTTGTTAATGCTTATTACGCTTGTTAGAGTTGATTATTGATTGAAATGTTTAACAATTGTTGATAATGCTTGATATCTCGTTTATCTCCTCTATTTTGTATTGTTGTGCTATCGCTCGTTTATCGGCTTGTATCGAGTCTTGCATTGCATAGTGTCAGTGCGTGAGTGATGGGCCTCTCTGGGTAGCCTCGGGTTGCCAGTGTTGGTTGCTCTAGCTCCGTGGCTATTCCCTTTTCTTGCTTGGGTTCCCTCTCAGGGAGATTTGGGTCGTAGATTGATGGATACTTCTGGGGTATTCC
This sequence comes from Ehretia macrophylla, assembly GCA_037974665.1. Lineage (NCBI taxonomy): Eukaryota > Viridiplantae > Streptophyta > Magnoliopsida > Boraginales > Ehretiaceae > Ehretia > Ehretia macrophylla. The sequence goes on from CM075782.1 coordinate 54,331,415, forward strand.
AAACTGGAGTTATAAGGTGGTTGCGCGCTTATTATCATCGTTGTCAACATCAAGCTCGAGATTGATGTATCGCTCGTGAAATGGTACATTGCTCGTATGAGTGAACCATAGCCTTCAGAGTGTGGTATAGCTTTGAATGGTGGTGTTAATGCTTTCAGTAATTGCTTATTGTATTGATTGTTTGTTTTGATTGCTTATTTATCAGTTATATTGCTTAACTGTCTTATTTGCATTGCACGAATTCCTTTCTCTCCAATTCGATATCTGTCTCGCCCTCACTGAGTATACGTGTTGTGTATATTCACTCCTCACTACCACATTTCAGGAAATATCATGTTAGCTGGAAAGTTCGTGATTTCGTGAAAGTTCGTTGCCTGAAGAGTTGTCTTGCGTGCCTATGTGGCTTGAGTGTCGAAGTTTGTAAAGATGTATGTTTATATGTTGTTTGTATTTATTGTCAAAAGAAATGTAATTTAAATTTAGCTAAGTAGCTGAGGTGAATTGATAAGCTAGTTTATGTAATCAGTTAGCATAGCTTAACTTCAATGCATGTTTGTAATGTCCAAAGGAAAAAAGTTAGAATGGCATGATAGTTTATTTTATGCAGTAGCTTAGTATGGTTTAACCGTCTAGTTCGAATGTACTTGTCAAAAATGAAAAGAGATAAGTTAGCTTTTAAATTGGAAATGTATGTATACTTGCTGAGTTTAAATTGTTGAGAACCGAGGGTCGGATGGCCTTGAGGTGGTTTTGAATGTTGGGACATGGTATTGGTCCACTTATATGCTATCGCAGGTTTTACATTTCGCCTAGAAATAGGGGAGTCTCCGTCCGTTTTCCCTGAAAATTATGCCCGGGTTTGGTTTGTGTTGTGATTAGATCGATTGATAGAACTCTCGGTCTCGAGAGGGATCGGGGTATTACAGAGGGCGGGACAGATATCGAGGTGGAGAGAAAGAAAGTCGTGCAATGCAAATAAGGCAGTTGAGCAATATAACTGACAAGTAAGCATTCAATATAGACAATCAATACAATAAACACTTAATAAAAACATTAACACAACCATTTGAAGCTATACCACACTCAGAAGGCTATGGTTCACTCGAGCGAGAAATGTACCGATCATAACTTCGATGACTTTAACGATGATGCGTCGGCTCACCCACTTTATAACTTCCGTTAGAGTACTCCAGACATACTCTGTCAATTCTACGACCCAAAACTCCTTGGGTGGCAACCCAAGCAAGAAAGGAAATAGGACACGGAGCTAGAGCAACCAACACTGGCAACCCGAGACTACCCAGAGAGGCCCATCACACCGCCCCTGACTCTATGAATGCAATACAATATACAATGCAACAATTGAGCAATCGAGCAATAAAGCCACACGTGGGAGAATAACAAAGTAAGTTACTTTCGCACGCAATAGCAACAGTTAACAAACATATCAATCATAACCAACTTTAACAAGGATAACAAGCAATAAATAGCATTCTACAAGCATAACACTATGAAAGCCAACAAAAACACAAAACGACCCCAACTTTCAAAATGCTACTACTTTCAAACGAGCCACGAGTTTTGGAAACCGACTTCACCAATCCTCCTAGGTCACCATAAGGCATGCCTAAAGACCATGAAACTCTACTTTACCCTAGAATTCCCGCAAAGCCCCGATTTTCCCCTTTGCTCGTTTGAACTACAACTACCTCAACCGATCACTCAACCAATGTCATAACTACATCAACAGTGCTTCCATGACGTACCTCGACAATGCCTTCACACAAATCGAGAAATTTTTAAACTCTACCGAAATGACCCCAACTTGTATCAAGCCATTTTCTCCGTTTTTTCCATTACACAATCCAATTAAACCATACATTTAGGCATTCTAGCATATCTAGCACCTTCCTACATCAACAAAACGCAAAACGAAGCAACTTTAACGTAACAAGGGTTTACTAATCACATTTTACTATTCCATTAGCATTTTAAATTACAATTGCTATATTTAACCATATAAAATGCTAAAAAGCTACAAATACGTGTTCTACAATCATCAAGGAACATTCTTTAAGCATCAAAACGATCAAAATAACAATTTATGACTAAAATCCAAAAATTAAAATTTAAACACAATTATTTCAAATGCGCAAATAACGATGAAACCCTCACCTTAGACGCTCCTAGATGCTAGGAAAACCACATTAGGAGCCTCAGAAACAACCCCGTGCAAGCCCTCGCGAAGATTTGAAGTTTGGAATGTTGAAATCTTTTTTTTTTCTTCTCCTTGTATTTTCGGCCTGCTCACTTCTGTTTTCAGCTCTTTTTTTTATTTTGTGCTATACTAAGCTTTAAATAGGATGGCAACTCGAGTCAAATAGTCAAGGCTTGGTCAAAGGTTGCTTAAGTTGGTCAATTAGGCTTATTTCTTGCATTTTAAAGCTAAAACAACCAACACAAATTTAATTCTAATCAACAACAACTAAGATACTCAAATTAAAACACTAAATACTAGTTTTCACTATTTGCTGAGGACTAGAAATCATTTCCTAACTATCGCTCTCGATATGCTATGCACTTTGCGACAATAAAAGAATAACAATTAAATCTCAAAGAATTTAAGAAAATATAATTTTTGAAAAGTAACATAGTTCAAAATTTACTCCGGCTCGGAGCTACTTTTCATTTAATTGAAAACCGAGCATTAAGGTGCAAGAAAAATAAAACCGATTAACATAAATATGAAAGTAGTTGATATTCCGTTAAAATAATTAACTCAAGTATTATTTAATTACTTCTAAAAGAAATATGAAAATAATGCTAGAAATGAATGTTTAACTAAAAATAAATAAACACGAAATTCAATGCTAACATTTAAGATGTCACTTAATTAAATGCAATTAAATGCCATTAAATGCATGCCGGGTTCGGGTTATCACAGCCCCTCTATTATTGGTAGTGAGTTTTAGACTTAGACTTAATCTTGTTTGTACGAGATTAATCTAAGTGAAGTCCTCTAGTAGTTGTAGCTCTAAGGCCACAATTCCAGTGATAGAATTGGGTAAGGCCTTTACCTTTACTTGCTCTTATCAAGACCACTATTCCTGCTAAGGAATATAGTTGGTCTTTTCCATTTTCTTGTAGCCAATGCAGTTAATGTCCTTGTAGCTAATGTAGTTAATGCAGTTAGGGAGCTCAGAAAGAACCTCAATAAATAGGTATTTTAGCCTAAGAAACCCTTGAGTTTTAATAGGCCCGAATACCCTCCTACTTGAGCCTTTAACAGTGTAGTTTTTCTGTATATAAGCTTGTTGTAATCCCAGGAACTACTGTAGCTCCCCGACCGAAGGGCTAGGGAAGTGGGTTGAGCAATGCAGCTACAATCCTACTAGCGAGGGCCACATCTTTGCTTTCCTTCACCTCATAGGGTTCTTAGGGGGAAAAAGCGGCTTTTACGAGTACATTAGATAGACCTTACTGTAATGTGTTAGGAGTGCAGTGACCCTTTATATGTGTGATAACCCGAACCCGGCATGCATTTAATAGCACTTGACTACATTTGATTAAATGTTTAATTAGTTAAATCAACCAATTTGCACTAATTTTCATATTTCTCTTGGAAACATTTAGTAATTGTATATTGAATAATTGAAAGGTTGTTATCTACTTCTACTAATTATAGTAATTGAATTTATTCTATTGTATTTAATTAAGTGCCATCTTAAATGTTAATATTTAATTGCACTTGATTACATGTTTATATTTATTTGTTCATTTGTAACTTAACATTAACTTCATAATTCTTTAAAATGTTCTAGAAATAGTTAAATTAATTATTTTAAATGAATATTGATTACCTTGATTGTTTTGATTATTTTAATAATCGGTTTTGGTTGTTTTGCATTAAAATCACTCGGTTTTCAAATAAATGAGGAAGTAACTCCGAGCCGGAGTGAATTTTAAACTATTCTACTATTCTACTTTTCAAAGAATTAAAGTTTTATATTATTGCTCATCACTTTATTAGCGTTAGATTATTGACCGTTTGATCGTAGAATTTCAAAAATAGGAGTTAGAGAAATATTCTTCGGACTTAGTGAAAAATGTTTTTAGCTTAATTTAACTAGTTTTAGTTGTTTTTCATTTAATTGCATTGTTTTAACTTGAATTGGATTTAATGGCATCAAAATAAGCTTATTTGACTATTTTTAATTAAAGTTTGATTTTGCAAATTTTGTCACCATTTAAATTAAAAACAAGGCAAAAATGACTCAAACCAAACAAAAAATGACCCTTGTGTCCCCCCCCTTGGCCGAATGGTTTTCAAGAGAAAAAAAATGATTTTGCTTTCAATTTCTTCTACAATCGTGCGTGGAACTGCTCGGGGGTCGTGGCTCGGGTCCTTGCGGGTCTTGGTCTTCAATCTCTGTGAGGGTTTTCACGCTTTTGTGCATTTTAATATGAATTTGATTTTTGAGTCAATTTTTTAGATTTGATATTTATCGCGTTATAATGCCTGTTATTGCTTGAAATAGTTTGCTTAGGGTTCGTAGAGCATTTCTTGTTAGTTATTTAGCAATTTTTACTGTTGAAACTGCGTATTTGAAATTGAAGAAGAACATGAATAGTGAATTATGAATAGTAAACCCTAGAATTTCGGATTTCGATCCGAATTGCGATTGATTGATTTGGATAGGTGTCATTAATGATAGAAAGCTAAAATGTGAAATAAAAACGGATCGGCCTTTGTTAAAATTGAAAATTAGACAAAGAAACGTAAAGGGGCCGTTTGACCAAAAGTTGACCGTGCTCGAATTGAGTTGGGGGTTTTGCAATTGAGGGCATGGAAGCACTTTTGGCACTGTTGTGGCGTTGATTGAGTGACCGGTTAGCATAGTTGTAGTTCAAACGCAGTAGGTGGACTTTCGGGCCTCGGGTGAGAAAGTGAAGTTTAGTGACATAGAAACGTGTCTTGTAGTGCCTGAGTGAATATAGTGAAATCGGTTTCCTAATCCCGTAGCTCGTTTGCTCGTAATTGCCTTTAGAAGTTAGGGATTGAATAGTGATATTTGTTATTTTCGTGTTTGAATTGCTGTTACTTGTTTAATTGGTGTTATTGTTGCTTATTATTGCTTGTTATGCTTGAAAAGTTGGTTGAATGCTAGTATTGATTGTGATTGCTTGTTATCTCGTTTGTTGTCACTAGTTTGTATTGTTGTGCTATCGCTCGTTTATTGCCTTGTATCGAGTCTTGCATTGCATAGTGTCCCGCGCGTGAGTGATGGGCCTCTCTGGGTAGCCTCGGGTTGCCAGTGTTGGTTGCTCTAGCTCCGTGGCTATTCCCTCTTCTCGCTTGGGTTGCCTCCCAGGGAGATTTGGGTCGTAGAATTGATGGTTACTCCCGGGGTATTCCAAACTGGTGTTATAAGGTGGTTGCGCGCTTATTGTCATCGTTGTCAACATCAAGCTCGAGATTGATGTATCGCTCGTGAAATGGTACATTGCTCGTATAAGTGAGCCATGGCCTTCAGAGTGTGGTATAGCTTTGAATGGTTGTGTTAATGCTTTCAGTAATTGCTTATTGTATTGATTGTTTGTCTTGATTGCTTATTTATCAGTTATATTGCTTAACTGTCTTCTTTGCATTGCACGACTTTCTTTCTATCCAATTCGATATCTGTCTTGCCATCACTGAGTATACGTGTTGTGTATACTCACTCCTTACCACCACATTTCAGGAAATGTCATGTTAGCTGGAAAGTTCGTGATTTCGTGAAAATTTGTTGCCTGAAGAGTTATCTTGCATGCTTATGTGGCTTGAGTGTCGAAGTTTGTAAAGATGTATGTTCATATGTTGTTTGTATTTATTGTCAAAAGAAATGTAATTTAAATTTAGCTAAGTAGTTGAGGTGAATTGATAAGCTAGTTTATGTAATCAGTTAGCATAGCTTAACTTCAATACATGTCTGTAATGTCCAAAGGAAAAGAGTTAGAATGGCATGATAGTTTATTTTATGCAGTAGCTTAGTATGGTTTAACCGTCTAGTTCGAATGTACTTGTCAAAAATGAAAAGAGATAGGTTAGCTTTTAATTGGAAATGTATGTATACTTGCTGAGTTTAAATTGTTGAGAACCAAGGCTCGGATGGCCTTGAGGTGGTTTTGAATGTTTGGACATGGTATTGGTCCACTTATATGTTATCGCAGGTTTTACATTTCGCCTAGAAACAGGAGAGACTCCGTCTGTTTTCCTTGAAAATTATGCCCGGGTTTGGTTGGGTTGTGATTAGATCGATTGATAGTACTCCCGGTCTCGAGAGGGATCGGGGTGTTACAATATGGGCCACGCACGGTACTAAGGCCTATCTGGAGTTCGTGATCTGTAGGTATGGAGCACGCACTCTAGATAGTAATAGGAGCACCGGACTTCCAACCGATGCATTTGTATGTCCTAGGGGTAATGGCCTAAGCCTCTTCCTTCCTTGCTCGGTTCTAACCAACCTCACCATAAGAATATCATTTATAATTCCCCGTAAAACATCCCTTTAATAAGACCTTAGTTTCCTAATAGCACAGTAAGGCAGGTTTAAACTCTCTATAACACCCCGATCCCTCTCAAGACCAGGAGTTCTATCAATCGATCTAAACACAACCCAAACCAAACCCGCGCATAAATTTTCAGCGAAAACGGACGGAGTCTCCCCTGTTTCTAGGCAAAATGTAAAATCCTATAACAGCATATAAGTGGACCAATACCATGTCCAAACATTCAACCACCTCAAGGCCATCTGAGCCTTGGTTCTCAACAACTAAACACAGCATATAAATATATATTTCCAGTTTAAAAACTAACCTATCTCTTTACATCTTTTACAAGAACATTCAAGCTTGACATTTAATCCATACTAATCTACTACATAACATATACTATCATACCATTCTCACCCTTTTCTTTTAGACAATTACAAACATGCCTCGAGGTTAACTATACTACTAAAAACATAACTAGCTTATCAATCTACCTCAACTACTTAGCTAGATTAATTTACATTTCTTTTAACAATAAATACATCCAACATATGAACATACATCTTTACATCTTTGACAGCTCAAGCCACAAAGCACACAAGACAACTCTTCAGGCACGAACTATCACATATCCACGAACTTTTCAGCTAACAAGTCATTTCCTGAAATGTGGTGGTGAGGAGTGAGTATACACAACACGTATACTCAGTGAGGGCGAGACAGATATCGAGTTGGAGAGAAAGAAGATCGTGCAATGCAAATAGGTACAGTTAAGCAATACAATCAATAAAAGGCATTCAATATATACAACAATACAATAAACAATTAAGAAAAGCATTAACACAACCAATCAAAGCTATACCACACTTTGAAGGCTATGGATCACTCGAGCGAGTAATGTACCGATCACGATTCCGATGACATTAACGATGACGCGCCGGCCCAAACCACCTTATAACACCAGTTTGGAATACCCCGGAAGTATCCATCAATTCTACGACCCAAAACTCCCTGGGAGGCAACCCAAGCGAGAAAATGGAATAGCTACGGAGCTAGAGCAACCAACATTGGCAACCCGAGGCTACCCAGAGAGGCCCATCACTCACGTGCGAGACACTATGCAATGCAAGACTTGATACAAGGCGATAAACGAGCGATATCAAGCATTCTCAACAATTGATAAACATTTCAATCAATAATCAACTCTAACAAGCGTAATAAGCATTAACAAGTATTTGTAATCAAACAAGCAACAAGAATAACACCAACTAACATTATCAAGCAACAACAAGTATTCTATAGGCATTATAAGCATTCTATAAGCAATATAAGCATTCTATAATCAATATATACATACTATAAGCAATATAAGCATTCTATAATCAATATAAACATACTATGAGCAATATTCTATGAAAACACACAAAATCACAAAAATGACCCCAACTTCAAAACACCACTACTTTCAAACGAGCCATGAGCTTTGGAAATCAACTTCACCAATCCTCCTAGGTCACCATAAGGCACGTCTAAAGACCCCGAAACCCTACTTTACCCTAGAATTCACGCAAAGTCCCGATTTCCCCCTTTGCTCGTTTGAACTACAACTATACCAACCAAACACCCAACCAACGCCATAATCGCACCAAAAGTGCTTCCATGGCCTCCCGAAACGATGCCAGCACGCAAAACGAGAAAATGCCAAACTCGACCTAAACGACCCCGACTTTCACCAAGGTATAATTCCTGTTTTTTCCATTACGCAACCCAAACAAACCATGCATTTAGACATTCTAGCACACCTAGCACATTTCTACATCAACGGACAGTATAACATAGCAACTTCATCGTTTCAAGGGTTTACTATTCACAAAACACTATTCATTAATCAATTTAAATTGCAATCTCAACATCTAACAGCAGAAAATGTTAAAAAGCTATAAATACATGTTCTACAATCAACAAGGAACATTCTTTAAGCAACAAAACGATTAAAACAACAATCTACGCATAAAATCCAAAAATCAAAGTTTAGACACAAATATTTTAAATGCGCAAATAACGATGAAACTATCACCTTAGATGCTCCTAGACGCTAGGGAAACCACACTGGATGCCTCGGAAACCACCCCACACAAGCTCACGTGACGAAATGAAGATTTGAAGTTGAAATATTTTTTTTTTCTTTTTCCTCCAGGGTTTCAGCCATGGCTCTTATTTTTTTTGGTTTTGCTCTTTTGTTTCGTATTTGATACTTAAATAAAAAATGACAAATGGTCAAAGCTTCGGTCAACCCGCTAAACCAAAACAGCTATGCGCGACCTTACGAAAACGGCCATAACTTCTTCTAGAAAACTCCAATTCACGAACGGTTTGAAGCATCAGAAACTAGACTCATAGAGCTTTCCAACCATATATAATTTGCTACCTAACTCTTCCCCAATTGGTTCAGATTTAATTCCAAAGTTGACCCAAAATTTGACTAACTTAACATTGCATTTTTTTATTTCTAATCCCAAGTTTGCCCTTTATTAAACATTTCAAAAATTTTCACCTTGTCCTAGTTGGTCATTGTTGATGAAAAGTCAACTAGTTTGGTCAAAGAAGGTGAAAGGTCAATAAAATGCAATTTAAATGAACTTTAAATGCTATTAAATATATGCCAGGTTCGGGGTATCACACTCTCTACCACTTTGACCATCCCTAAGAACAAGTCCCAGTATGGAGCCAGGTTTTTCAAGTATGACACGCCGCTACCCGATGCTTGAGGACACCACCCTCAGAGGCTCGGGCACTTAACATAATTTTTGGTTCTAATCTGAGCCTTCTCCTTGTACTACGCTCTGCACGGCCGTGAGTTTCCATATTCCTCATCGCTGCTGTCTATAAATGACTGCAGTTAGATGGGACAGCTTGGCGTGAACAATCTCAAATCACCTACATAAATACCAACTTGATTGAATGAAGTAGGGAATCCTTCTCAGTACTGAAAGTAGTGAAGTGACCCATTGGTATGGGGCGCGAACGTTACTAAGGTACCCTCCGGAGTTTCCACTTACTGGAGGGCTACTTAAACCTGGGCTGGGGAACTACCCAACCAATAAAAACAAAACTACTTTGTAAAATACCCTTTTAAGGATTCCTTAGCCTACTGACAACAGTGAAGGGACCTTTTGATAAGGGGCCCGAACGGTACTAAGGACATTAAAGGCACCTCATCCGTCCTTGACTTCGTTTTTAGAAAGATACAGTTTCTATTCTTGCCAGTGACTGCCTTTTGGGGGAAGGCAAGAACGGATCTAACTAGTCTTTCCTTGCCTTCGGCTTTGGATTATAAACATCTAAAACTACAGTGTAAAATGTCCTATTAAGGACTCCTTATTGCTACAGAATGGGAGTGAAGGGGCTTCTGGTGGAAGGCCCGAATGGTAGTAAGGACATTAATGGCAGCTTCTCCGGGCCCCACAGGGCAAACTTAAAACTTGCTAAGACTCGACATTAAGGTATCGATTCTCGTTGGGAGTGAAGGAACGGCCTCATAGCACTCTCTGTGTAGCCCAAAAAACGTAGGGGATAGTGCATACGAGGTAGTGACCGAATGACCCAATGAAAGTAGCTAATCTCCCCGCCATTTCCTTTTGGAAATGGAGTAAGGGGAGCCCTTATAGGAAGGGAAAGGGGTCCGGGGGAAAGGAAACCATTCATTTCCTTCCTGCAAGGCCGCTATTCCTACCAAGGAATAGAGTAAGGCCTTTACCTATTCAAGTTAAGGAGCTAATCTTCCCCGTTATTCCTGACTTTATGAAGGAATAGAGTAAGGGGAACCCCTTTATTAGTGGTAGTGAGTTTTAGACTTAGACTTAATCTCGTTTGTACGAGATTAATCTAAGTGAAGTCCTCTAGTAGTTGTAGTTCTAAGGCCACAATTCCAGTGATGGAATTAGGTAAGGCCTTTACCTTTACTTGCTCTTATCAAGGCCACTATTCCTGCTAAGGAATAGAGTTGGCCTTTCCCTTTCCTTTTAGCCAATGCAGTTAATGTCCTTGTAGCTAATGTAGTTAATGCAGCTAGGGAGCTCAGAAAGAACCTCAATAAATGGGTATTTTAGCCTAAAAAACCCTTGAGTTTTAATAGGCCCGAATACCCTCCTACTTGAGCCCTTTAAAAGTGTAGTTTTTCTATATATAAGCTTGTTGTAATGCCAGGAACTACTGTAGCTCCCCGACCGAAGGCCTAGGGGAGCGGGTTGAGCAATGCAGCTACAATCCTACTACCGAGAGCCTCATCTCTGCTTTCCTTCACCTCCTGGGGTTCTTAAGGGGAAAAAGCGGCTTTTACGAGTACATTAGATAGACCTTACTAAATGGCAGACCATCGAGGGTGAGTGAACGGCTAGCCAAAACTTCTCATTTGGATCAAAATCGTAGACGAACGAGCAAAGCCCAGGAAACAGGGAAGCCTATCATAGAGCAGTCGACTAAAAGTAGAAGACTGCTGGCCTGAGAGAAGGCAGCCTCTCTCGGGAAACATGGCCCAATTTCTCTTCTTTCTTTTTGATTTCAGCTTTCTTTATTTTTCTTTGACCATAGCCACCCGCACTTCCCTACCCGACATTTTTAACAGCGATGGCTATTTATTTAAGTCTTTGGGTAGCACCACTGGATCTTCAACAAGGTAAAAATTATCGTATTCTGTATGTACATGTTCATGCGGCTCGGATGAGTATTCTTGTTTATATCGCTACGGCTATAAACACTTTCTTGTTCCTATTAACAAAACATCCCCTTTTTCTTCGCTATTTCTCACAAGGGCGAAACCTGGCTCCTTTAGGTCTGCCAACATCACTGATTGGGGAAGATCAAAGTCCATTATAGTCTCGCAAAAGCAAAGGAAAGTAAAAAAAGGAAAGAAAGTAATACATAACAACGCTCCTAAATAAGCTTCTTTGTATCAGTACTGACTCCTCCTACTCCTCATTCTCCGTTAGGATAGAATCATCGTTGGTTCTTCTTTCACTAATAATCTCACCATTTTCTAGTAGTTCGCGCGAACACGTGAGGGACTATCTTTTCTATCGCTTCTGCACTGTTTCCAGATTCAATTGCCCAAAAAAGGGCTATGTGAAAGGTTGCTTCAATATTCCTTTCGGCGGGTAGTTTTCGTTGAGAGCGAGGACCGAACGGCCGTAGCATCAGCAGTCACCGGTGATTCCGCAAAAGACAAGATAGGCTAGCTAGGAAGGCGTCAATTCATGCCTCGTTCTTGCTTGCTCATAAAACCTCCCTTCTAGTCCTTGCTACTGTTCCTAAGTTAGATTCGAAGCCCTTTGATATAATAATTTCAAGGTTGAGAATGCCCATGGGCGATCTAATCATAGGAATAATAATAGGATAGGACGGTCAATTAGTCCGGTAGCAACATTCAGAATAGCTTCTTTCTTTCTATTAAGCTAAGGGCTTACCATCAGAAGCTAACGAGAATAGTGGACGATCGAGCGGCGGTATTGATTAGTACGCCAGGTGTAACACCCCGTTCCCTCTCGAGACCGGGAGTTCTATCAATCAATCTAACCACAACCCAAACCAAACCCGGGCAAGATTTTAGGGAAAGACGGACAGAGTCTCCCCTGTTTCTAGGCAAATTGCAAAACCTGTAATAACATATAAATGGACCAACACCGTGTCCAACCATTCAACCACCTCAAGGCCATCCGAGCCTTGGTTCACAACAATTTAAACTCAGCAAGTATACATACATTTCCAATTTAAAAGCTAACATATCTCTTTTCATTTTTGACAAGTACATTCAAACTAGACAATAAAACCACACTAAGCTACTGTATAAAATAAACTATCATGCCATTCTAACTCTTTTCCTCTAGACATTACAAACATGCATTGAAGATAAGCTATGCTAACTGATTACATAAACTAGCTTATCAATTCACCTCAACTACTTAGCTAAATTTAAATTACATTTCTTTTAGCAATAAATTCCTACGACATATGAAAACATATATCTTTACAACTTCAACACTCAAGCCACATAGGCACGCAAGACAACTCTTCAGGCAACGAACTTTCAAGAAATCACGAACTTTCCAGCTAACATGACATTTCCTGAAATGTGGTGGTGAGGAGTGAGTATACACAACACGTATACTCAGTGAGGGCGAGACAGATATCGAGGTGGAGAGAAAGAAGATCGTGCAATGCAAATAGGTACAATTAAGCAATACAATCAATAAAAGGCATTCAATATATACAACAATACAATAAACAATTAAGAAAAGCATTAACACAACCAATCAAAGCTATACCACACTTTGAAGGCTATGGATCACTCGAGCGAGTAATGTACCGATCACGATTCTGATGACATTAACGATGACGCGCCGGCCCAAACCACCTTATAACACCAGTTTGGAATACCCCGGAAGTATCCATCAATTCTACGACCCAAAACTCCCTGGGAGGCAACCCAAGCGAGAAGAGGGAATAGTAGAGGAGCTAGAGCAACCAACACTGGCAACCCGAGGCTACCCAGAGAGGCCCATCACTCACGCGCGAAACACTATGTGATGCAAGACTCGATACAAGGCAATAAACGAGCAATATCAAGCATTCTCAACAATCGATAAACATTTCAATCAATAATCAACTCTAACAAGTGTAATAAGCATTAACAAGCATTTGCAATCAAACAAGTAACAAGAACAACACCAACTAACATTATCAAGCAATAACAAGCATTCTATAGGCATTATAAGCATTCTATAGGCAACATAAGCATTCTATAAGCAATATAAGCATACTATAATCAATATAATCATTCTATGAGCAATATAAGCATTCTATAATCAATATATAGATACTATAAGCAATATTCTATGAAAACACACAAAATCACAAAAATGATCCCAACTTCAAAACACTACTACTTTCAAACGAGGCACGAGCTTTGAAAACCGACTTCACCAATCCTCCTAGGTCACCATAAGGCACGTCTAAAGACTCCGAAACCCTACTTAACCCTGGAATTCACGCAAAGTCCCGATTTCCCCCTTTGCTCGTTTGAACTACAACTATACTAACGAAACACCCAACCAATACCATAATCGCACCAAAAGTGCTTCCATGGCCTCCCGAAACAATGCCATCACGCAAAATGAGAAAACGCTAAACTCAACCTAAACGACCCCGACTTTCACCAAGGCATAATTCCTATTTTTTCCATTACACAACCCAAACAAACCATGCACTTAGGCATTCTAGCACACCTAGCACATTTCTACATCAACGGACAGCATAACGGGGCAACTTCAACGTTTCAAGGGTTTACTATTCATTAATCAATTTAAATTTCAATCTCAACATTTAACCGCAGAAAATGTTAAAAAGCTATAAATACATGTTCTACAATCAACAAGGAACATTCTTTAAGCAACAAAACGATTAAAACAACAATCTACGCATAAAATCCAAAAAACAAAGTTTAGACACAAAAAATTCAAATGCGCAAATAACGAACAAACCCTCATCTTAAACGCTCCTAGACGCTCCTAGACGCTAGGGAAACCACGCTGGATGCCTCAGAAACCACCCCGCACAAGCTCACGCGACGAAATAAAGATTTGAAGTTGAAATGTTTTTTTTCTTTTTCCTCCATGGTTTCAGCCATGGCATTTATTTTTCTGGTTTTTGCTCTTTGTTTCGTATTTCATACATAAATAAAAGATGACAAATGGTCAAAGCTTCGGTCAACCCGTTAAACCAAAACAGCTATGCGCGACCTTACGAAAATGTGCATAACTTCTTCTAGAAAACTCCAATTCACGAACGGTTTGAAGCCACAAAAACTAGACTCATAGAGCTTTCCAACCATATATAATTTGATACCTAACTCTTTCCCAATTGGTTCAGATTTAATTCCAAAGTTGACCCAAATTTTGACTAACTTAACATTGCATTTTTTTATTTCTAATCCCAAGTTTGCCCTTTATTAAACATTTCAAAAATTTTCACCTTGTCCTAGTTGGTCATTGTAGATGAAAAGTCAACTAGTTTGGTCAAAGAAGGTGAAAGGTCAATAAAATGCAATTTAAATGAACTTTAAATGCTATTAAATATATGCCAGGTTCGGGGTATCACATCAGGCCTTCCCTCCGGGTAGTCGAAGCGAAAAAAGAACTCCTTATCCACTCTCTCCCTATCGGTCAAGCATCTACCTTCATCTCCTTATCAGTCGAGTTACATCATACCTTTAACCCCGAAAACCTTCGCTTGCTTGGAGGCATCTGGAGGCTCACGCAGCATAACTGATGAGCAGAGCCAAGCCCAACCATTACAGTCAGGGGATGTGCGGGCGGATAGAAAGGCCTATAGATGAGGTAGGTGAGGGTAGCTTGCCGACAGCGTGTATGGTTGTCTTTTGTTTGATGAGAACGGGAACGGCAACTGACTGCAACCTTTTTTGGCCTATTGGGTGGGGACAACTGGGGGAAGACAACACGGGGCAAAGTAAAGGGTAGAGCTTCGAGTGACTTGGTAGGGCTGTCGAAGAGAAAAGAATCAAGTCACTCGAAGCTCCTCTGGCGCACCTTAGCCGAGCGGTCCTCACCTATACAAGCAAGTAGATTAGCCCCCTTATTCTCTTATTGTGCTGGCAGGCCTGGGCGAGCGAGATAGGGTTAGATTAGAGGGAGGAGGACTGCGAACGTCTGTCCCATGAAACGCCAGGGAACTATGCATTCCTCCCGAGCTGGGCTCTCGTGTAATACCCGAGCCCGGAATGTGAAATTTCTTGTTTATTATTTTGGAAATTATATTTCCTTAAATTCTTTTAGAATTAATTGTTACTTCCTTGCTGTCGCAACGTGCATTGCATTTAGGGAGCGATAGCTAGAGAACGGTTTCTAGTCCTCAGCAAATAGTGAAACTAGTATTTAGATGACTTAAATTTTATATTTTAATTGTTGCTAGCTGAAATTTATATTGGTGATAGTTATTTTAGCTTAAAATGCATTGAAATAAGGCCTTTTGACCAAGTTTTAAGTTGTTTGACCTAGGACTTTGACCATTTGACCAACTTAACACCTTAATAAGCTAAAACAAAGCAAAATAAAAAAAAATAGCAGCTGAACAGCAGCAAGCAGGCCGTGAGCTTCAAGAGGGAAAAAAAACCTTTCAACTTCCAATCGTTCAATCTTCGCGTGAGCTCGCGCGGGGTGGTTTTCGAGGTGACTAGCGTTGTTTTCCTAGCGATTAGGAGTGCCTAAGGTGAGGGAAGCATGTTATTTGCGCATTTAAATGTCAAGTGTATCAACTTTGTGATTTTTAGATTTTATCCGTAGATTGTTGTTTAAAGCATTTTGATGGTTCTAGAATGTTCCTTGGCAATTGTAGAACGTGTATTTATAGCTTTTTAACATTTTATGCGGTTAAATGTTGAGATTGCAATTTAAATTAGTTGTTGAATAGTATTTTGTGAATAGTAAACCCTTGAAACGATGAAGTTGCTCCGTTATGCTGTCCGTTGATGTATAAATGTGCTAGGTGTGTTAGAATGCCTAAATGCATGGTTTGTTTTGGTTGCGTAATGGAAAAAATGGAAATTAAGCTTTGTAGAAAGTCGGGGGCGTGTAGGTCGACTTTAGCATTTTCTCGTTTTGTGTGTTGACATTGTTTCGGGAGGCCATGAAAGCACTTGTGGTGCAATTATGGCGTTGGTTGGGTGTTTGGTTGGTATAGTTGTAGTTCAAACGAGAAAGGGGGAAATCGGGGCTTTGCGCGAGTTCTAGGGTAAAGTAAGGTTTCGGGGTCTTTAGACGTGCCTTATGGTGACCTAGGAGGTTTGGAGAAGTTGGTTTCCAAAACTCGTGGCTCGTTTGAAAGTAGTAGCGTGTGGAAAGTCGGGGCCGAGTTGTGATTTTGCTTGTTTTTCTTGATATTATGTTTATAGAATGCTTAGGGTTGCTTGATATACTTGTTGGAATTGATTTTGATTGGAATGCATATCAACTGTTGCTATTACGTGCGAGAGTAACCTACTTTGTTATTCTCCCACGTGTGGCTTAAGTGCTCATTTATCGCCTTATATCGAGTTTTGCATTGCATAGTGTCTCGCGCGTGAGTGATGGGCCTCTCTGGGTAGCCTCGGGTTGCCAGTGTTGGTTGCTCTAGCTCTGCTACTATTCCCTTTTCTCACTTGGGTTGCCTTCCAGTGAGATTTGGGTCGTAGATTGATGGATACTTCCGGGGTATTCCAAACTGGTGTTATAAGGTGGTTTGGGCCGGCATGTCATCATCGAATTCGTGTTTGAAAGTTGCTCGTGGAAAGAGTATCGTATCCTTTGAATGAGTGTTTGCAGCTTTAAATACTTGCCTTGCTTTATTGATGGCTTTATTGGTATCTCTATATGATACTTGTATGTATTGCTTGATTAATTGCATTGCATACTCCTCTCATCTCCGTCCTTGAGACCAAATTGCCCTCGCTGAGCAATAGTTTTTGCTCATTCCTCTCTATACTATATTTTTACAGGAGTAGTTGAAGCAGACCCTCTTGAGGTAATTGAGGAGGAGGAACAGGTGGAGGTGTTCCCGTGATAGCATTTCTTTGCTTTGCTGGTGGTTGGTTACCAGATTTTGTGCGAGCCTTGCTTGATATGTATACTGCTTAGATGTCGTTTAATTTTGAGGCTTGTAGCCTTGTATGTATTTTCTAGTTTGAGGCCTCTACGGTCTTATATTGTATAAGTTGAAAGAAAGTAAAGTTGTAAACTTATACTCTTGTGACTAGTAAGGAAATGCATGCTAATGGAATTGATTAGTGGCATAAATACTTGTGTAGTATGCATATCATTTTTGGGTTGCAAAGTTGGTTAATAAGAAGTGTATGTTTCAAAGGAAGTCGGCTTGTTTTATTTTATGGCTTTCGCAAGTATTATGTTGATTTTAGGGTTTTCGGATCGTCTGCGGTACAGAGGAGACTCTGTCCGTATGTCGGGTTCGTGCTTGGCCTTTTACGGGGTCGGGTCGAGGCGTGACATCTCGCGTGTCTAGAGTCTGATCAGATCAACCAGCGACCGGTTTACAGAACAATGAATGTTGCAAGGGCCAGGAGATTGATGAAAGAACCTGGCCAAAGTCAGTCTTGTGTTCAATTCCACGATTGGAAGAATGTCTTTCCCTTCTCTTAGCAAAGTAGGAAAAAGTCAAACTTTTGGCTTGCTACAAACTGGGCTCAGAGACTGAAGTCAGCCACTTTCCCTGTAGTCATCAGCTCGTTCTTGACTGATCCGATCAGGTGTTCATAATCTGGAGTAAAAAGATTCGAACCTTTGCATGCCGGTACCAAAAACTGATGCCTTACCACTTGGCTACACGCCATATGGACGGTAGGAACGGGGATAGGGGGAAGGAGGGAAGCAGGGCTTGAAGAACGAGCCGAGTTGTGCAAGGACGTAGGGATATAGCAAGTAAGCAGCAGGGTTCTCCCTTTACGACCGACTACAACAAGCTCGCGACTCTAATAGAAAGAAACGGTAAGCTCTCTGCTCTATTTGCTTGCAATGCTATGCCTATCAAAGTTGGCGAAGGCTTCTGTTCTGTAACCTTATACTCGTTACGCTTTTCGACTAAACTCGTTGGCTCCGTGTCCACTGAAAGCCCTTGGTACTTGTTTGATCAATCACACTGATAGCTTCAATAGTTCACTGAAAGCCCTTCAGAAAGAAAAACATAATAAAGGGTTGGTTGCAGGTAACGAAGGTTACCGGGCCGATGCAGCCGGTTACTGGGAACCTTATGGTTCCAAGAAGATGACGTTCCCTTTGTAAAGCAGGCCTTTTGATAACTAATTAGAGTTGACATGAGAGGTTGTACGTGAAAGAGTACTCAGACGAAAATGCTATTTCTTGGCTATTGGATTAGCAAGGTTGTGATTCAGATGGATCAAGAGAAGATCAGGTCTGTTGTGGACTGAGAAGTGCCGAAGAATGAGAGAGCAGGCAGCAGTGGTGAAGCTGGATGCCCTCGTGCCCGGAGAGAGAATGGGCACGACTCCCCCTCTCCCCATTCTACCGTCCAAAGAGGCCGGCTGTTCTAAGTTCCAGGGTTGGGTCGGATAGGACCAGATCCAATCGTCGAGTAGAGGTAAGGAAGCACCTTCTATAAGATAATTGGCTAGGTTCTCTCTATAAAAGAGTCTTGTACTACTCGTCAATAAGCAAGCTGGGTGCTCTTCCGTAACGTGGTAGGACTTTGTTGCAGGTCTTGACGTTAGCTTATTAAAAAAGGCATCCTCGTCCCTACATCGCTTTAGACAAAATAGGAGCCAAAAAATGAAATCATTTTTTAATCTGGAAAAGTATTCTATCAGGGTGAAATTCATTTTATATCGTACAAGAAACCCCCTTTCATTAGCCGATCTTACAAGATCAATCAGGCGGGCTGGTTGGGAAGTCAGGTCGGAGGTGAAGATTCTACTTATACCTATCATTCATAACTCCGTGAAGGTTAGTAATCAATCGAATCGTCTCTTTTCAATATCCGGTTATCTGATAAAGAGGCAAGAAAGGGCGGCAGGGATATACTTATAGGAGAAGTAGTATATAACCCTAGGCGCCATGATTTGTCCGACCAAGTCAGCCAGCCTTTCGGGATTGATATTGTCTTTTACATGGGCCTTTTACAGAACCGCAATCATTTGCTCAGTTCCCCGAGGCTAATTCAATTTAGTCTTGTGAAGTTGTGAAATAAGCTCTTGCCAACCTCTGTGGAATATAGTCAGTGTGATTGGGATCAATCTATCAATAGCATCAATGAGAGAAGAAAGGTCACTCTCAATCATGCAATAAGAGAAGAGAGATCTACTGAAAGATCAACTTCTGCCTACCCCGCCCGGCCAAGGCTCATCGGGAGTGTTTTATCTTCAACAAGAGGCCAGCCTATTATCCTACCCACGTCTATCCATAAGTAGTGAGAGCGAGCTTGGTTCTCTAAATCCAAGCTACAGCTCCACGAGTCTGCTCAGAACCGGTCAATTCCTAAGCCATTCGTTCTCGCCTCTTGGTTGGCCTTTGCCAGAAGGTTTTGTGGGCCCTTGACATCTTGATCCGATCCTTCTCTTGACTTGCATGACGCGCTTTACTCACCATATAATAGATCGAGGAAATCAAAACCATTGCCTAGGCCCCGCAGGGCATACTTAAAACTCGCTAAGACTCATTCAGTCCTTTACCTTCTTTCTTATTTTCATGCCCGACTTTCCTGAGAGAGAGATCCAAAAAAAAGCTGAATGCCCGAAAAAGCAAAGACAGATTCAAAAGTCAAATGCATCGGAAAGAGATGCACTTTCTAGACACAGGATCCAAAGTTTTTTTGAGAAAGGGTCCCTTCCCTCAATATCATGATTGGGTCGACCAGGCCAGATCATGAGTGAATAGAAAATCAAAAATGTAATTCAAATACTTATCTTGTTTAGTAATTAGTAATTTAATCTCTTCTATCGGCCATGGCCGATAGTCATGACACTAAATAAAAGAGAATCTTTTTAGGTCTGAAGGGTAAGCAAATGCAAACGGGATATTTTCCTAAAAGTTAATAAGCAAACTTTCCATCTAAACCACTTTTCGTTAGCGAGAAATCGACACACATTGATATAGGATGTTGAGCGCGCTTGTATATCCTAGGGCGAGGCCCATCTGTATCATCCTTTGTTTGACCCACTCTGTAATCTCAACATAGGTGTCACCTACCATTGCTGGATCCCATACAGATGAATCTCCGGCCGAACAGTTAGGCAAGACTACAGCGCCAGGGTAATAACGATGAAGGAATTTGAGTGTGGC
Source organism: Ehretia macrophylla (assembly GCA_037974665.1). Taxonomy (NCBI): domain Eukaryota; kingdom Viridiplantae; phylum Streptophyta; class Magnoliopsida; order Boraginales; family Ehretiaceae; genus Ehretia; species Ehretia macrophylla. The sequence continues at coordinate 54,351,799 of CM075782.1, forward strand.
CAACAAGCAGCCAGCTGACTGCCCTCTTCCACTCGACTTTTCTTCACTGTGTGAACAAGGTCTTAGTATGTATGGGCATTCTGGGCAGGTCGCAATAAGTCGCGAGTTGAAGGTTTAGACCAATCGCAATTCATCACCATTTTGATCCCACATCCATAGCATGAGTAGTTAAAGCAAGTGAATGATTTGAAATTCGAGTTATTTCACAGAATAACACTAGTATATATTGAGCTCGTAATGGTTCCTCTCCGCCGACTACATTGATTGGATACTACTGGGCCTGCCTACGAAGAAAGTATATCGATTATCTCATAAAGCCATTGAATTCACCTTGGTTGTCCTACCCATTTGTTATATCTTATTTCCACCTTGTTCTATTGCTCTTTCTCGATGGTATTCCAGGGCCTCCGGAGTTTCCACTCACCGGAGGGCTACTTATACCTGGGCCGGGGAACTACCCAACCATTAAAAACAAAACTAGTTTGTAAAATAACCCTCTAAGGATTCCTTAGCCTACTGACAGCAAAATTCTTTACCTAGCTCTCACCTGCCGATACCGCTCGCAACAAGAAGAGCTTGATTACTATGCTTGCTGCTGACCAAAATCTTGTTCTTTCTTCATCACGACCAAAGTCATAAGTTGTAACACCTCGATCCCTCACGAGACCGGAGGCTATAAAAACCAAGCTATTCTTAACCCAATTCCAACCTGGTCTCAAAATTTTAAGGAAAAACTGACAGAGTCTCCCATGTACTGTGAACATTCTAAAAACCTGTAAACATTCAAATAAGCTATAGAACAACACTAAAGCCATTTCCAAAATAAAAATCCCAACTTTAAGGCCATCCGAGCCTTAAGACATACAAACAGTTTAGATACACACAAGCATGCATACATAACGTAACTTCTTTACAAAATCGCTTATCATGCCACTCCATGATAGATTTTAAGCATTCTTAGAAATTGAAAACAACCAGTCATTCACTCCCAAGAATGCAAGAAGCTAAGAGCATAAATATAAGTTATTACATGCCATAGTTCATATCTCCTACTACAATCAACTAGCATTCAGCTTACAATCACTCAAACATGTACATAAGCACTTAGGCTACAAAATATAACATAAGGTAGAGCAAACAAGATCTCCACATAACATCAAGAACCATAAATCTACCTCACGCAATTAGACATTGTAACTAAGGTAACTGATCCGCCTGGACCTCTAGCTCTTCACCTTCAACCAAATCAAGTTGGGGTTCAACCCCAGGGTCTCCTGAAATATGTTAGCGAGGTATGAGCAACCACAATTGCCCAGTGAGGGATAAGGACTACCCGGGACGTGCAATGCAACAGTTATAACAATTAAACAAGAAGACAAGTAAAGTACATTTGCAACAGCAGATAACCACACATTTCAAAGGATACGATACACTTAACCCCAATACTCTAGAATACTCATCTTTGATCACGAACCACGATCCACGAACCGCAATCAATATGCCGGCAAATCCCCAATCACTCCAGTGGGTGTACTCCAGATGTACCTTAATAATCCTACGACCCAACACCCCCTGGCAATCTCTGGACCAGGCGAGTGAAGGACTAGGGCACGGAGACCGAATATCCACTAGCAAGCCCGCCGCCGCCCAGCCAATATTCAATACAATCGCCCCTGACACTATGGTTGCGCAACCAATATGCAATGCACTTAACAATGACAAGACAATATCAATGATATAAGCAATAACACGTGGGAGGATCAACAAAGTAGGTTGACCTCGAAACAGTTAGAAAATAAGCAGTTTCATATAAACAATTAAGAAATTTACAAAGGGGCATATTCAAGATACACATAGAACTATACCAAAAGCTCTGAAACAACTTGAAACCACATTTAAACACACAAGGAGTCATGCCAAGGTCTTAAAAGCGTGAGACAATTGAATTTGCACTTAAACCCCCTTGTTATGCAATCCGTTTTCCTTCCAAACTCATGTTATGGTTCTAGATTAGCAAGCGGCCTATACCATGCTTCTAGTTAACCCTTTATGCACCTTTAGGACCCTTGAAATCACGCAAACACCCGCATTTAGCCCAAAAGCCCCAAATTACCTCTTTTGACTTTGTACTACACGTACCTCAACCGGGACTCAAAAGGGAGCTAGCAAAGCTTAGTTAGGTCCTAATTAGCCTAGGATTACTAAATGTGGAGGGAAATGCAACCCAGAATCGCGATAACCCCGACACCCCTTTCTAAAAGGCAGTTATTTCCTTCTTTTGCTAGGCTATGAGCAAATAAACCCTACGGGGCCTTTACATTACTTTCATTAACATCTAAAGCACCTATTAGAACCATTAATTCAAGCTAGAAAGTCCGATTTCACAAAACCCTTGAAATCCCGTCACTATTCACCCCTACGAATCAACCATCGATTTCTACCGTTTAAAATACGAAACAATAGCATAAATGTGGTCTCTACTACTTGTATACAACATACATTAGCATATCTAAGCATTGCATGATCATAATATAGCAAATCAAGAAATTCAAGAAAGTTGACATATATTTCAAATGTAAAAATAGCATGAAAATCCCCCACCTAAAGCACGTAGGAGCACCTAGAAGGCTTGCACACACCCTAAACTACTTGCTCTAGGCTTGGAGAGGCTTGGATTGAAGATTTGGTGAGCAAAAATTCCTTCTCCTTCCTCACAAGGGCTGTTCGGATTTGCTACAGTGAAATCTGCTTCTTCTTTTTTTGTTTTTTGCTAAGTTATGACTTATGTTGTGTGTTGTGTGAGTATATGTTTGAGTGCGGCATGTTGGGTGCATAAATGATTTTCTAAAATAAGCTTAGGTAGCTTTAAAATGAGTCAAAAGTGCATAAACTAAGTTAGCTAACTAAAACACTTAGTTAAATCACGTAATACTATTCATTAGATTGGAAAAAATATTTTTTAAACAGGTGCTCCTATCGCTCTAAGCTCAAATGCACATTTTTCTCATTCCTCAAACAAATAATATCATTTAATAAAAATGCTAATTCATGGTAATTAAGTAGTTGAAAAATAGAATGAATAGTGATTAAAGAAGACAACAAGCAAAGCATAAAAGAAATGCGCAAATAGTGGATACAATAGTAAGCTAGAAGTACGGTTAAAATCTCGGGCGTCACATCCTCTCCCCTTTAAACTAATTGCGTTCACGCAATTCTCTTTCAACGAACTCCTGTTGCGCACTCTAAAAGCCCTTGGATAAAACCAATGTATCAATTGAAAGAATGCCATTGAAACCCCCTGTAGGCTAACAAGTGAACCGTCAACTAAGAAGTCTCACAATAAGGATGCCAAATAAAGGCTCCGATTAAGAATACTAATCCAGAAGTCCAAAAAATACCAATCAAGAAATCCATAGCAGAAATCCCCAAGGAGATTGCCAAATAAAGGCTCGTTCAAGAATGCCAAATAAGATTCCAATTAAGATTGTATATAAGAAGTCCCAATAGAAGTGTCAAGTGGAAATACCCAAGGGAATACCATAGAAGCTTGACAGGAAGACCCCCAGTACGATAACCAAATAAAGGCTCCGATAAGAGATCCGAATGAGAAGAGCAAGGGCTGAACATATCTGGAAGATCTGTTACTAACCATCTCTTTATAGGGGAGAGTTTACTTACGAATTCAAGGGACAATACATATATGCAATGGTTAATGTCACACCCCAACGCAATCCCTCCTACGATCAGTCAGGACGCAATGGAATTTTGGCGGCATAACGACAGTAACATGAACATCAGGGCTCTAAACCAACCCTTAAGTACAACATACATCAACCTCCATAAATCACCAACCAACTCCACAATCAAATTAACAACATATAACACAACCACTTCATTCATTAAACATTCTTTCATCAACTCTTTCATAGTTACACGCCTCCGTTCCAACATAATACATAGGCTATACATTCATTTCAAAATAGATTATAACCAACTTAGTAATCTAGTCATGATCAAAATAAAGACTACTAAATCAACATACATATGTCTTTATATTAAGATAGGTTATACAATACATTGTGTTACAACAACTAAGACAATCTCATGGCAATGACTCCTGCACATAAGACTCATCCATATATGGCACATTTCCCTCTTCAAGAGGCACGTACCCGTAGTCAGGCTCAGTAACACCTGCATGCATGCAATAATTAAGAGTGAGCTTATATAAAACAAGCCCAGTGAGGATCCGATAGATCTCTAACAGTATCTACTATACTCCTTGGAAATCATCCTTTGAGCAGCAAACACACAATGAACATCAATAATCATTATAAATGTAACAATAGTAATGACCGTAAACACACAATAAGGATATGATACATTTGCTGATGAAGCTCCATACACCAATTCACTGCTCATCAACTCCTCCAAACTCAATGACACAATCCTGAGGTACCTTGACCTAGACCCACACCTCATGGCCTCTCCGCCCATGTGAGATAGGGATTAGCCATGATAACTGTGCCCGCAGCCCAGGATGCCTCCCGAGGTGACACAACATTATCAAAGCTCACAACAATGGGACTCAATTCGAGAAGTCAACAACATTGGTTGCCCCACTCCCGACTCATAATAACAATAACAATAACAATTCCAATTTGAGAAGTCAACAACCTTGGTTGCCCGACTCCCGACTCATAACAACAATAACAATCAGTTAACAAGGTAACACCCCGGATTAACCCCGAGCGTGCTCCTCACGGTTTTGAACAACAATCAATAATCAATAATCAATTAATCTGCACTTCAACAATCAAATAAACAACATTTAACAATCATCAACTATATAATCATGAAACAATTAAGTTAGATGACAAAGTAGGCCACCCAACTTAACATGCATTAGACACACAACCAACCCCAAATCTAACCATCAACAACTCACAGTTCAATCACTCAAACACCACCCCATCATCTAAAGGCATATAACAACATTTTAAAGAAAGACAACCTAAACTTCAAATAATCATATCTTACATTCTTCTAAACCAAACAACTCCAAACCAGTTTCTATCACTCACCCATTCAATCAACTACATTAGCCCTCTCGGAAACCAATCAAAACACATCCAAATCATGCCCAACAACCCTAAAACCTTAATGCATCAAGGCTGAAATTTCCAGACTTTCACACCAACATTGAACTTGAAAATTTGGCATTACAACATCACTACCACGTAATTAACAAACCTTTACAAATCGACGTCAATCGATTCAAACTACTACAACTCAAAATAATCAACAATTGGCCAAACTATCAACTTTAAATACCCGAAAATAAAAATTTATGCTACAACGATTCAAATCTCATAAGAATACATATAATCGATCATTAGCATGCATTGAGCAATAATATAACTTCAAATTAGTATTCTAACGGTTCAAAATTCAATTATATGCAAAAATATAAAAATGACATTTTGAGATCTAGAATTTTTCTCTCACCTTTGATCCGAAATAAGCCTAGATATGCGTGTTATGCGTGCCCAACAAGAAGAATCCAACTCGGTACGAAAAACTACGGACAAAAACTAGCCTTTTCTATGAAATTTTGCTTTGAAAACCTTGAAAATCAACTTCTCTTTTCTCCCTTGAAGCTCTCGGCCATGTAGGTGTAAAATGAGTGTGTTTTGTGCTTTGCAAGTGTGTGTTGATGTTATATTATGCAAAGTCAAACAAATTAAATCAAGGTGAAAGGTGAAAACTAGTTATTTTTAGTATTTTCTTGTCTTTTAATTCATTTTAGCTATTTCTTTGCTCAAAACATTTATGCAACACCTAAACTATCTCAAGTAGTTTATTTTTAGGTGACAAGAAGTTTTACATTAAAACAGTTTCACCCGAGTCGGCTTAAAACTCGTTTTATTACAAAAGAAAGTGTAAAAACCTTCAAAATTTCAAAACCGATTCTAAATCCGTTTTAATCAAATACGGATCTATTAATACCCGAGGACTAGGTTTTAAAACGTTTAAAATGCCCCTGTAAAATTTTAACAAACAGGTGCTCAAAATACTATTCACTAAAACCGACGATAAAATTTTTGATGAAAATTTCATAAATGCACACTTAGCATGTATTAGGAGTATTAATCACATATTTAACACATTCTAAGTCATATAGCACCTAAACAGGTCAAAGCATGCAAAAACGAGGCAAAACACGCAAATCGATGTTAAGATGAAAAGTGGGGTTTCACAGTTAAACATAGGATAGACACTTAATATACATTACCATATGCATCTAAGGTAATAAGTTCTCAGGAAATCACTTAGATGCAAAATTAACCATATAAACATACTTGCCACACAACTTTTACATATTGCATAGTTAAGACACATAGGTACAAATAATTCTAATCAAAGCCACGCAAGTACACAGTCACATAATGGCGCATCTAACACATTCTTCATATTTCACTTAAGCAATTCACACAAAATTACATTTCCACTTAAGTCACCCATAATCACACAACTACACTTATCACATAGCCTTCCTAATTTACGCAAATATAACACATAAGAACTTATTTTCACGCAAACAACCTCGAACCCATATGCAGACACATAGTTATTCAAAACACACTTCGCATGCACGCACTCAGGTTTTCACTACCCAGCAGACCGAGGACCCTATCCCGGTTGTGAGCTACTAAGCTCTGATACCACCTCTGTAACGCCTCGATCCCTCACAAGACCGGAGGCTATAAAAACCAAGCTATTCTTAACCCAATTCCAACCCGGTCTCAAAATTTTAAGGAATAACGGACAGAGTCTCCCCCTGTACCGTGGACATTCTAAAAACCTATAAATATTCAAATAAGCTATAGAACAACACTAAAGCCATTTGCAAAATAAAAATCCCAACTTTAAGGCCATCCGAGCCTTAAGACATACAAACAGTTTAGATACACACAAGCATGCATACATAACGTAACTTCTTTACAAAATCGCTTATCATGCCACTCCATGATAGATTTTAAGCATTCTTAGAAATTGAAAACAACCAGTCATTCACTCCCAAGCATGCAACAAAGAAGCTAAGAGCAGAAATATAAGTTATTATATGCCATAGTTTATATCTCCTACTACAATCAACTAGCATTCAGCTTACAATCACTCAAACATGTACATAAGCACTTAGACTACAAAATAGAACATAAGGTAGAGCAAACAAGATCTCCACAAAACAGCAAGAACCATAAATCCACCTCACGCAATTAGACACTGCAACTAAGGTAACTGATCCGCTTGGACCTCTAGCTCTTCACCTTCAACCAAATCAAGTTGGGGTTCAACCCCAGGGTCTCCTGAAATATGTTAGCGAGGTATAAGCAACCACAATTGCCCAGTGAGGGATAAGGACTACCCGGGACGTGCAATGCAACAGTTATAACAATTAAACAAGAAGACAAGTAAAGTACATTTGCAACAGTAGATAACCACACATTTCAAAGGATACGATACACTTAACCCCAACACTCCAGAATACTCTTGTCTTTGATCACGAACCACGATCCACGAACCGCGATCAATATGCCGGCAAATCCCCAATCATTCTAGTGGGTGTGCTCCAGATGTACCCCAATAATCCTACGACCCAACACCCCCTGAAAATCTCTGGACCAGGCGAATGAGGGACTAGGTGACGGAGATCGAATATCCACTAGCAAGCCTGCCGCTACCTAGCCCATATTCAATACAACCGCCCCTGACACTATGGTTGCGCAACCAAGATGCAATGCACTTAACAATGGCAAGACAATATCAACGATATAAGCAATAACACGTGGGAGGATCAACAAAGTAGATTGACCTCGAAACAGTTAGAAAAGAAGCAGTTTCATATAAGCAATTAAGAAATTTACAAAGGGGCATATTCAAGATACACATAGAACTATATCAAAAGCTCCAAAACAACTTGAAACTACATTTAAACACACAAAAAGTCATGCCAAGGTCTTAGAAGCGTGTGACAATCGAATTCGCACTTAAACCCCTTTGTTATTCAATCCGTTTTCCTTCCAAACTCATGTTATGGTTCTAGATTAGCAAGAGGCCTATACCATGCTTCTAGTTAACCCCTTAGGCACCTTTAGGACCCTCGAAATCACGCAAAAAACTGTAGTTAGCCCAAAAGCCCCAAATTCCCTCTTTTGACTTTGTACTACACGTACCTCAACCGGGACTCAAAAGAGAGCTAGCAAAGCTTAGTTAAGTCCTAATTAGCCTAGGATTACTAAATGTGGAGGCCAATTCAACCCAGATTCGCGATAACCCCAAAATCCCTTTCTAAAAGTTGGCTATTTCCTTCTTTTGATAGGTTATGAGCAATTAAACCCTACAGGGCCTTTACATTACTTTCATTAACATCTAAACTGCCTATTAGAACCATTAATTCAAGCTAGCAAGTCCGATTTCACAAAACCCTGTAAATCTCGTAACTATTCACCCCTACGAATCAACCATCAATTTCTACCGTTTAAAATATGAAACAATAGCATAAATGTGGTCTCTACTACTTGTATACAACATACATTAGCATATCTAAGCATTGCATGATCATAATATAGCAAATCAAGAAATTCAAGAAAGTTGACATCTATTTCAAATGCAAAAATAGCATGCAAATCCCTCACCTAAAGTGCGCAGGAGCACCTAGAAGGCTTGCACACACCCTAAACTACTTGGTTTAGGCTTGGAGAGGCTTGGATTGAAGATTTGGTGAGCAAAAATTCCTTCTCATTCCTCACAAGGGCTGTTCGGATTTGCTACAGTAAAATCTGTTTTTTTTTGTTTTTTCTAAGTTATGACTTATGTTGTGTGTTGTGTGAGTATATGTTTGAGTGGGGCATATTTGGTGCATAAATGATCTTCTAAAATGAGCTTAGATAGCTTTAAAACGAGTCAAAAGCACATAAACTAAGTTAGCTAACTAAAACACTTAGTTAAGTCACGTAATACTATTCATTAGATTGGCAAAAATATTTTTTAAACGGGTGCTCCTATCGCTCTAAGCTCAAATGCACATTTTTCTCATTCCTAAAACAAATAATATCATTTAATAAAAATGCTAATTCATGGTAATTAAGTAGTTGAAAAATAGAATGAATAGTGATTAAAGAAGACAAGCAACGCATAAAAGAAATGCGCAAATAGTGGATGCAATAGTAAGCTAGAAGTACGGTTAAAATCTCAAGCATCACATAAGCAGGTGGGGCCCTCTTTTAGTCGCGAAGTTGAGCTCACTCCCTAACTTTTCTTAAGAAATACCATAGCGCGGCCTGAGATTACTCTGTCCCAAGCATCCCTTTCTGCCCCTTCACCTTCGGGGAAGCGGGTGAACTCATGGCCTATTCCCTATTTGATTCTCTAGGCTAGTGGTCCCTTTTTGTCTTGCCAGGAATAGTGATTGGCATCTCATGTTCGCCGAGTATCTCATTTCCCGAGGATAGCCAGAAAGAGATGCCTTGCTTAACCCATTCCACTCTATGTCGACGCCATTCAATAAGAATCAGTCCTGTAGTGCATTCATCGGCCTCGAACATTCACTCTTACCTTTAGCTGTCCGACCCCTCTTTTCTTTCCTTTGCTTTGTCGGAGATGACTTCTTGGATTGCTCATTCCATTTTAGAATAAAATCCCCCCTGAATAAGTAAAGGAATGCCCCGTGATTCCACAAACCAACTCCTGGCCTTACCCGATGGAACTGGCCAGGGGTATTCGGCATGGGCGGAGAGAGCATCTGAAGTATTGCTTCACCTTTGGTGATTGAATCGTGAGACTGGCCCAACCTAGTAAAGGGGCTTGAATCGGTATTTTGTTTAGGGATAACCCCTACTAAGGAAAGGATGAGATATAGCATTAACTCCACTTGTTGGTATTCATTGGTACGCATGCTTGTATCAGAGTTCTAACTTCTCTAGTTAAGACTGCTGCTAGATTTCCATCTACTGGATCACTAAAAGCTAATAATAGGGATCAAAACCGAAAGTTCAGAGATGGGCTAGAGTTAACAAAAGGCCGATAAAGATTAACCTTTTTATTTGAGCCTAACTATATAATATATAAAGGGGAGCACAAATAGATTTAGGAAATGCTTAACATAATATGGTCATAGATCTTAGGTTGTAACTTGATCATGAGCGAATTTGTTGATGTTTCACCCATAAAGTATAGAAAGTGCCAAAGATTGGGAACTACCCGGGGAGGAGTTAGGAATAGGAACAAAGATAGCGAGAACCACTTAAATGGAGGAATTGATTGTATTTCGTCCTTTGTTCCCCATAGCAACTGGGGATAAAAAAGCACCAAATTTGATGACTTATTAAGGGAAAGACAAAGTAAGAACATGCTATTGAAGACGTTGCAACATATGTCGAGAAAGCCTCCGTTGATTGTGTACGAACAAAATACGAATCCAAAGGCAGGGTAAGAAAGGGTTTAGCTAATGGAGATATTAACTCTTACGGCAAGCAGTAACGTAAACCATGTCAAACCAAGACCAATCAATAACGATTCAATACAAAAAAGCCTTCGATGTAGGGTAAGAAAGGGTTTAGCTAACGGATTCGAACTTCTCCTAGAATAGTTTCTGGTGCGAAATGAAATTCATAGGATATCTATGAGTAATTCAAAAGATAAATATAAATATTTGATTGGATTCGATTTATTTTAGTAATGAACAAAACAAATAGGATTGATTATGTATCATAATTTCATCACTACATCGAAGGCTTTTTTGTAAATATATTGATAAGATAGCTTGGTATCCAAACTAAATTGTATCAATAATTATGATCCTTATTGTGTACATAATTCGTGTTAGAATCTACCAAAGAAATTGGGTGGGTATACGGCATATAACAAAAAGTATCCATTTATATCAGTCATAAAATCAAAAAAGAAAAAGCAGACAGGAACAGTTTTATTCTCTAAACAAGCAGGTTTTGGGTTATTGTTTTAGCACCAAAATTCTATTGTTGGCTTTGATACGATGAAAAAAAAGATAGAAAAAGACCTTCAAGAGAATAAATAAAACCATTTTCAAGAGAGAAACTCTAGTGAACCACTTTTCCCCCATTCATTCCCCATTGAATGAAGTAAAAAAAAAAAAGAATCTAAGGCTCTAGTCTAATTGAAGACTTTCAACACTCATGCTATTTGAAAGAGCTTTCAACATGGAGTGGAGACTCCATAACATACACAAAGAGTAAGCGATCTATGAATATCATCCTAATTCAGGTCTTGTTCCACACTTAAATGGATAACTAAAACCCTTACCTTGACCAATTTGTAGTGGAAAACCTCGATGACATAATCGTTTATAGTCACTCACTGGGGCTTCGGAACTCTAAGTACAGTCTTCCAGGTGTAGCAGGAAAAGAGGTTGTACGTGAAAGAGTACTCAGACAAAAGTGCTATTTCTTGGCCATTGGATTAGCAAGGGTGTGATTCAGATGGATCAAGAGAATATCAGGTCTGTTATGGACTGGGAAGTGCCGAAGAAAGAGAAAGCAGGCAGTAGAGGTGAAGCCGGATGCTCGAAGCCATTTTAGATACGACAAGACAGCTCAGGAGGAGTAAAAAGTTGCCACAACCTAGGAGGGGTTTATATGAAGCCAAAAAACGTGAGCCTTTTTACAAACTTCTTAAAATGGGAGAGCGCCAAGACAGCTTCAAGAAGAACATCGAGACGCCATCAGTTTGGAGCTCGGGGCCATCAAAGCTTTCTGCAGAGGAGATCCGATAACTGTTATGAATGTAGAGGAGTGGGGCATTTTGCTCGTTACTGTTCCAATGTTCAAACGGACGAATGCTGCTGGGGGAGTGCAAAATAGACCAACTGAAGATAGAAAAGTGAACGTTGTGGAGCCTAGAGCCAGGGAAGCTCTAAAGGTAAGTTCAAGTCGGAAACATAGCAGGGGTTCTTAAGCTTAGGCAAGGAGACAGTTTCGCTATCGTTAGATTGTGTGGCAACGTAAGCCAACGTCAGCAGGAAGGAGGAGGAGACGGAAGGATATATTCCAAATCTATGTCTGAATTGGCCAGTGCAAAGATAATCATTAATGCTAGGAGTTTGGATAACATAGCGTCCACGGAGATGGTAGGCTTGATACGAATACAGCTGCTTATCACCCACCTTAGAATCAACTAGTTCTGTTCGACTATACCCGCCTTAATTCCCTCATTCAGGACAGATGGAAGCAGGTTATAGATCTGTTCAAGTTGGTCGATCAATCCTTCCTTTCTTTCCCCTGCCTACGGATACCTTAGAATAGATTTGATTAGAAGGAGGGTGAGGTTTGAAGATGCTCGACCATTCTTTGCAAAAAAAAGAGACCAGAAGACCTTATTAAGTAAAAACACGACCATTAAAGCAAAGGGTCAATCAGAGGATCCTCCATACACCTCTCGTCGGCTTTTACGGTAGTAGGGACGAAGCCTTTTGTTTGGTTCGGAGAGTGGATTAAGTTAGTTTTAGCCTCTCCCTTCACTCACGGGTTTCCAAGTCGAGTTCATTCAAGATTATTGATCCCTAGAGGGAAGGCCATCAATTAAGCCGGTCAAGCAAACAACCAACGCTTAGGGCTACCGCAACCTTACGCATCAACCAAGACTAAAAAAACTGACATTATATTCTTTCGAACAAAAAAGAAAAAGTGATTGCGTCAAGTTCTCTTGATTTTGTAATAGGAAGAAGAAGATGGTGAATATCACAGTTTGGGCAGACAAGCATGAATGTAGTTATCTAGCTTCTCCTAATTCCCCGATAGACCATATTATGAAGACGATGCAGGTGGAGATGTGGACCTGGATGGTGCTTACCCAAGAACAGTGGCTTTGCCCCTCCTGCTCCTCAGTGAATCGGATCAACCACTTAGGCAGGGTCTACATCTACTGGTGTTGGATTCTCCCTGCATACATCACCATCAACGATTAAAAACAATGCTTAGTAGAGTTTTTTGCATTAACCAACCGAACGAGAGTACAATCGAATACAGAACCAGCTGTTGTAGTCATAGGTTCAGTAGGAATTCCTACCTAGTGCAGGAACTTTAGTAGGTCCATTTTCGGCAGTACATGTAGGGGCTAGTGTAGAAATCGCAGGAATATCGATTGGGAAAACAAAACGCATTAGACCCAAAGGGAATGTCAATGAGCGTACAAATCTTATGAAGTTGGCGAGCGAATGGCATACATCTTGATGAGCCTTTTGTCCATTTTTTTCCGCTTGACCAGGGATAGAAAGCCTTTGTAAAAGGATAAATAGGATTCTATTATGTACTTTTACTTTTGCCACAAATATTAGTAAAGATAAAAGCACTTTCTCTCCTATTCACCCTTTACCAATCGAGAAGTATCGGCAATCTCTCTTTTAACTATTTAGTCGGGTTTTTTCACTCCGTAATTAGTCTTTACCAGCTTCTTGCATGCTCAGATGAAGTCTAATTTTTGATAGTTACCGCACCGTGGGAACATCTATCGATTCTACTATCGGGAAAGTTAGGCACGGAATCACGCTAAGGTAAGGTTTCTAATCCATCGAGAATATGATCTACTTTAGATATTCGATTTCCCACTTATGCCTTTTCAAGCAAGGCTGACTTCAACAAGGAATGGAACCATAGCTCAGACTGATTGATGATCCTTCTCTCTCCTGAGGTCACCCAAGGTAGACAAAATGCCTCAAACCCTAGAGTTCGATCCAAGTACAAACCTTGCTTCAGACATAAAGGAAGTTCCCATGCTTAATTCATGTCTTACCTTCGTTCTTTTCTTAGAGTTCGATCCCAAAGCTTCCCTGACCTTGGATGTTGCAAAGAGAAGATCGATCTCCTACTTCCCGAATGCCTTGACTTACTAAAGACTGGAATTGGAATGAACCATGCAATTCATAAGGAATGATATTCGGTATCTACTCCATCTATTCGATTGACCATAAAGCTAGGCATGCCAAATCCATCAATCCCAGTCTTTTCATTACGCTTAGGCGCTTAATAAGTCCATCTTCACTTCACTATTCACTATAAAGTAAGAATAGATTTCCACAATTAAAATCATATCCAATCTTAATCTTCTTGCTAAGCCAATCCCCAGTACAAGCAACTAAATCCAGTTCATTCCCAACTAATGGTAATGGCAAACTTAACTAGGAAAGAGAACTTCATTTACTATCGGGATTCTCCTTTTATTGCTTCACGCTCTATTTTATACTGGGATCTCCCATGCCATGCTTTACTTTAATTCCCCATTCTTTCAAGTTCAAGTCCAGTTTAAGATTTCAGAGCATTTGAACAAAGAGAAAAGTAGTAGCTCCTAATGGACCAATCTACTATTTTTTTTATTTGAATTGTATGGTAAGGTAAGCATTGCTCTTCCTTAACCTTTTTTCAACCTTTGAAGATAGAAAGGGCATTAAAACAATACATGTCTAGGGGGACTAATCATTAAAGCAAGTCAAAGCGCGGATAATGGGGATAATAGGTAATCGGAGTAGTAGCATTCTCCTTCTAGTCTGCTTTTCTTAGCTCTTAGGGATAGATCTTCATCCCCCTTCTATGACCTTAGGCACACTAAGTCTTACTAAGAAGTTTCATTTTCTTTTTATTGAATTGAATCCTTCCTATCTTAGTGTGCCAAGCATGAAGATATGTCAAGTCAAGGGGGTATAAGCAAGAGTTGTGCTTCCTATGAATCTATCTCATAGCCTTCCAAGCGAGGACAAGTCGAAGCTATGGAATAGAGTCTTTCTTTGTCATTCATTAATTAGGTAAAGCAGTCAGTAGGCTAAATAGGCATTTATGCTTTATCTTATTGCCCTTCAATTCTTCCTTTTAGTTTTAGAGGAGTCTTTACCACTTATTTGAATGCAGTTTAGTCTATGAATGATTAAGAATAAGTGGTTTTTAATAGTTGAATGGTTGTATAAGATCTTTAGCTTTTTAGTGAGGGAGGAAGATACATAGTCAAACTGCAACCGATTTGAGCTCTTAACGAATCCCTGTGGAGGCAGTCTTAGAAGTAGGCATTAGAGGAAAACTAAGCTCTTAAAGTTCTTATAAAAAACTACTTTAAAGGAGAGAAATCGAAGGTCTGCTATCTATTATACTTATATTACCTTCCCAGAGTAATAAAAGAATCCTTGATTAACCAACTCGTCACTCTGATAAGAGTTCCCACTAAAGGCAAAGAGAGGACTCAGGAGCAAGATCAGCAAGCGGCGGGGGGAGAAAGGTAAGCAAGGTCCAAGCCGAGAGCTTCACCATGGGATGGAAGAGAGAAGGAGGGAAGGGAATAATAAGAAAAAAGATCCCTCTACTGGAAAGTGGTCATGAAAGGAGACTGCTTTTGAATACTTACCTAAGCCAAGCTCTTTGACAGACTCGGCTATGAACAAATCCTCTCTTAGAGAATCGATCATTCGATGAGAAAAAGTCTTATTAGTCTTCCTCTTGAACGGTGATATCTATAATCAAAAAAGAATACCTATCTCAAGCTAAATGATACCGGCTGAAGTTAAGTAAATTCTTTAGTTTATGGAAGGAATCCACTCTTTCAGCTAGTATTTTTTTTTTAAATAATCTGATGCAATTAGCGAGAGATTCAATTCGAAAGGAAAGGCAGTTCAGTCATCTGCGGGTAGAAAGACTAAAAAAGAAAAGAAAGTATGCTATCTCTCCTAGCCTTCTTTCTTGTTGTGATTCCATTTCCTGCACCAAGCCAAGTTAGCTCATCTTAGGGTTTTTTTCTTTTCAATAAAGGCTTAAGTTCTTCCTTTATTAAGGTAAGGTCCGAGAGTAACATGGCTATTTCGTCAACTCTTCTGACTATGCTTTCCATGGTAGCTAGGCAAAGTCTAGGTTATATCAAACCAGACTACTTCTAGGTGGTTTAGTAAGGGCTTTAGGAAAAGACGTAACTACTCTTGTCGGAAGGGCAGGGCTACTATACTAGATGGGAAAGATATCCCACACCTGGACTAGGCTAACAAAGAGGAGTCTTCTCTTTTTGGGGTTAGACTCTATAGAACCAGAACAATAGACTGATTAACTGTGGTCAGGTCAGAGCCCTATGTTGTCTATTGTAGGAGATTGATTGGACTTTATATCGTACCTCACTTAGTCTTCCGTTGGACCTGGATTCTCTAAAGCTTCAATAGAAGTACCCCTCGGGGGAGGATTGAATAAGGAATTGACTTACTTAGAAGGAGATTAAAGTCTTTCATCTGTTTCTGGCACTGCTTTACTTGGCTTATCTAGTAGACTATTTTTAGCTTTCACGTGTCGAGGAGGTTACAACATTTAGCTTTAGCAAGTACTACTACTCCTATATTTTCGTATAGTATAACCGATGATATGATGTTCTTTTCGCTCTTAGAGTAAAAAAAGTATGTGCGTAGCGGTGAAGTCAAGAGATTCTGGAATCTCTCTTTCCTATGCTATCGAATCGTATCTTTACGAGAATTGACCTTTTTAATTGCAATAATAAGCTAAATAGGTTGTTTTTGTTATACAGACCTAACCTAAAGAAAGAAAATTAAATCATGCTTGATTGCACGTTTCTTAGCACGATTGGTAGCACGGTACGGTCTCTTTCCTTGAATTCTGGGCAAGACAGTCATTCAATGCAAGTGGTATCCTATATAAATAAATCCGGTCTTTCTTTTCCAATTCCATCGGTCCAATCATTGCAATAGTATATTTGTTAGGACGGTTGTTAGAAGAGAAGTATTGGATATGGAATCTTTCCTTGTCTGGTCTTCTAGTCCCCGTAGGCCATGTAAGAGTTCATTCTCTTAGTAGGATCTTTTTTACAATAAAAAAAGTTTTGTTCCAAGTAAATGAATAGAGGGAAATAAGGAATGGCTCTTTTAGTTAGGTAAGAGGTGTGATTGAGTAAGATGATTTTTTCCCTAAGCAAAATCCCTAAGATGAGACTTCCTAATAGGTAGAATCCTGTGCGTACAATACATTCCCGAGCCTAAGAAAGACTTCTTATCTCACTTACCGGTAGAATAAGAATAGATAGATCGGTCACCTCTTACTCGTCTTTTGAAAGCCATAACATTCGCATAGAGGAGTATCTGTATCACTACACTAACAAGAGAGGAACTACGAGCAAAAATCAGTAGTCAGTCTTTGACTTAAATAAAGATATTGTGTATAAAGAGAGAAAGAGAGAGAGAGCCAGTCTTGACTTAAGTCGGTCCAAGCTTGACTTAGCTCAAGCAATGCCCAAAGACTCCCATGCCTTTCTTGGTTGGACCAAGCCAACCACCCCAGGTGAAGCAGCATCTCTTTGTCACCCCATTTTCCCTGGGGACCAAGAGCAAGAGCAGCCTATTCAGGCTTGGTCAATGAAAATAGATTTCACTATTTCTAGGCCAGAACCGTAGCCAAGTGGCTAAGGCATGAGTCTGCTTCACTTCTCTTTGTCCTGCACCAAAGTAACTTTATATAAGAAAGTGAAAGATCTGATTGTTATAGACGACCAGATCGAGGGAAGGAATATAATCTACCGGACAATCAAAGAAATAAGCCAGCTTAAAAATATCATGGTTGAAGTGAAGTGCATGCGATGAGGGAAGAGAGAGACAACCAATGCAAGTGGATCGACTTAAGCATCAATTTCAAAGGCGACAACATGAAGCAGGAAAATAGAACCAACCAGATCGGGGGTATGAAGGAGAATTCGTCTTCCAGCCATTAGGGCATCAATCTCATGCTCATGCATGTGCATTTTTAGTTCTGTCAATCATTGCTTTTATCTTTGCTTTTATCGAGTCTTTAGCCCAGAAAGCATATCATTTAGGAAATAGTTGTAGGTGTGTTCCAGAAGCTAGTGTTAGAGTATTACTTAAGTGGGAGTCATATTTGAGAGAGATGCCTATTTATGACCATGAGTTAAAGCCCACGATAGAAGTAGGTGATCATCAACAAGTTTTGGACTATGCCATTCATCAAACGATGCGTACATCTCTGATCTAAGAGTTTCTAAATCGTCTGATTATTTTAATGGAAAAAATCCTATAATATAGAATTAGGTCCTTGACCCAAGGTAGAGGGATAAAAACCTATACTCTTCTTACCTAGTTCAGGTCCTGAATCCAAGATAGGCACCATGAAATCAAGACCTCTCACTGCCACCATGTCATAAACCTTCCACATAAGACCGAAACGCACCAACAAAGGATCAGTGCGATCGATCTTCTATTTCCAATTGATGACAGGGGCCTTGAAGAATTCCTCAATGGACACGTGACAAAGCTGTACCGTAGTACCAATGGCAGTATTACAACAAACTCTGCATCCATGATCTAAGGGTAGACCACTCAAGAAAATCTTTCATCCCTAGCTTGTGTAGCCTATGTGAAGCAAGCCTACACTAGTAGAGAAAACAACTCATCTGATCTGGGACTACTTGAAGATCCCTAGGCCTCATCTCCTTCCTTAGGAAGTCGATGATTACACCACTTAGATATGGATTGAGAAGACGGCCCCGCCCCATCCAAAGATTGAACGGCATTTCCATCTTAGTCCACATCGCCCAGAGGTGCGCATGGTGTGCTGACCGGTGATGGTCCAAGTGTGCCAAAACACCGTAATTAGCACTAGCCACTCGAGCAAGGGTAGAAAATCACTTGAAAGGGTACTTCATATGAACCGTCATGGATCCACATGGATGGTGGGAGTTTAACAAACTCTGAATTGAGATAGGAGAGAAATTTTTTCTCAATTCCCTAACCCTGAAGCGTTTAGCAAACTCAGCAGAACCAAAATGGGGGATCAAGCACTTTTGATAACTTATTGTTACCCCTCCCCTAATCTACCCAAAGCAGATTCGTAGACTTTGGCGACTTCCTGATCGACAATGACAACATCATCACCGAGTACGATGTAAAGCGTATACCAGGGTGCACCTGTTCCATACACCACCACACTAATATATGGCATAAAAGCGCAAAATTAGGCGAAGAACCGTGATATCCCGACGGCTGCCCTACCACAAAGCATACTTGAGAGAACCTTCATTTAACAAAAGGCACCTCAAATATTTTCATGCAAGTGCAGAATTAACCACACTTGAGGCAAAGGAGCAGTTGAATAGGTATTGTACCACCTCAAACAGAAAGACTAAAACAATCAGTGGCCAACTTTAAGTCAAAGGAGAAACAGTGCCTACTGCCAACCAGTCGATCAAAAGGCTATGTTTGGTTAATTAAAATTCCCATCTTGGGGGAGCCGTCTTAAGATCTCCGCCACCCAAACATGGAAGGGGTGTAACAACCTCTGATTAATGTAGTTCCCAATGGCGAATATACGACGCTTGCCGCTTTTCAATTCCTTCTTGTGTTTACATATACATAGGGAGAGTAGTGGTCTCAGGGTTGGTTGTTTGTTGCCAGTCTCGCAAGAGGGGACTTGTCTCATTGAATTTTGGGGCAAAACCCCTGGTAA
The DNA here is from genome assembly GCA_037974665.1 of Ehretia macrophylla. Lineage (NCBI taxonomy): Eukaryota > Viridiplantae > Streptophyta > Magnoliopsida > Boraginales > Ehretiaceae > Ehretia > Ehretia macrophylla. Next base: position 54,371,319 of record CM075782.1, read on the forward strand.
TTAGGGTAGGTGAGTGAGGAAGGAAGTACGAGATCCAGTCATTGAGAACAAGATATTGAAAGGCTTCAAACAAGTAGTCCACTAAGGTATCAAAATAGAGCTTCCAAAGGCAAGCCGAAGCGGACAATGTATCTCCTAAAGACTCTCTCTGTGTAGTCTATCAAACCACACCGAGAATGGCTCTAACTAAGCATTTGGTGAGGGATCAACTGTGAAGCTAGAAAAGCCAGATAAGGCTAGTAACAAGTTCAAATTGTACTTTTTGTGACCAATATCTAACCAAGAAATGAGTTGATGAACCCTCATGGGCGATCTTACTAGAGATAGGAATTTATCCATTCTTCGGTGATCTAACGCGCTAAGAGAATTCATGTTCTCAGTATTCACAACTACCAGTGGGTGCTCCTTGATTCTTCCTTTAAAAGAAAATAACACCCAATAAAGACAGGAAGTCAGTTTATAAGAAAAAAATTCCCGAAGGTAAATTGCGAGAAGTCAAGCAGTCCCAAACTCGACTTTGAAATTGGATTCTATGTATAGATCGTTTATTCCGAAACCTAACAAACCGGGAAAGATGAGAGCTATCACGCAGCCGGCTAAGAGGGACATAATCGTTATGGATGGGCTTTCTCTCCCAAAGATAATCCACTATATAAACCAATTCATCCATCAAACACCTTTTCTAATATGTGTTCTTTCTAAACTCTCATGTGTTATCTGTATGCGAATGCTAATATGTGTTTGCATGATTTTCAATATCTAACTTTTTACTTGTAGCATCTAAGACGTATGCTTTATGTGTCCGTACATGCATGGGACTCAATCTAATTAATAGCCAATTCATCTTAAGAATAGGTGGTACTAAGCCTTGGGCGCGAAGGATGCCTAAGCTCTTCCCTATAGCGTAACCGAACCCCCGGACCTAGCCTTTCTTTGGTTAAAACTGATTAGTTGGACTCACCCCTAATATGGAGTCACTTTTCAAAAAAAAAATCATTTTATAGAATAAATCATAAGGTTTTTCCACACTCAATCTTAGGTGGCGACTCCATCCCTTCTTCTCTCTTCAATTACTGAGACCCATATATACACAGATCTAGGTAGACCATCTCCTTCTAAGAAGTCAGATCTCCTTCCTATATAGAAAGAATAAGATAAGAGCATGTCTTAACTTTCACTCTTGAATTATAAGAAGAGGCTAGATGGAATTCAGCTCAACTGATAAGGAGATGAAAGTAGGAAGAACCGCTTTAAGCCTATTGCTTCCGTTCAGTACAGACAGAGCTCAATCAGAAATCTCTCACTCAGCATATGCCCTAAGCACAGTCAGACTTAGGACATACAGTACTAAAGGCTACTAACCTTCGCTTCAGTCGGTACCAAAAGGGAATTTCTCTCACAAAGGTCGCTTGTAGCTCAAAGGATGGCACTCAATACTGGACTTCTCGTCGGGTCAAAGCAGATGGAGTAGGGAAATCTGTATCGGAGACTCCTCCGAGAAGGACTACTGGGTGAAGAAGATAGACAGACTCCAATATTGGAGGCCTATAGTCAACTCCACGCCTAGCAACCTCATCGTAGAGTTTCCACATGATACCAAAATGGATCAAATGTGGATCCTCATGACGCACTGGAAAGTACGTTGTTACGATGGGAGCTTTAAAGAAGTCATCGAAAGAGACACCATGATGCAAGGCTACGGTAAATAGAGTACCATAGGAACTAACGAAGCCACTGGGACATCCACGCCTTAACCAAGGTAATCTCTTATAGTACCTCAAAGACCTCTCCCTATCGGTCGAGCATCTTCAATCCTCATATTCATATAAGTGAAGAGGCGCTACCTTCAATTCCTTAGGCTTAAAAGCCTCTCTAAGCATCTCTAACAAGATACCTCGAAGGTAAGGCGATAGAGGTGCGCAAGCGACCAAGCCATAAGTCAAAGGGAACCCTACTCTTTAACCAGACCACCGTGAGTTGCAAAACTCGATGCGATCGGGAGTGGTTGAGATGCGTGAGAACTCTAAATCCAAGTCCATGTATTCGACAAAGTGTGCATGAACCTCTTCACATTATAGATGTGAATGATGGAAAAGACACCTGGTAGATGATGAGAGTTGGATAGGTTTCGCACTAACACAGGAGAGAAATCCTTAGTCAAGTGTTTACACCTAAATCTCTTAGCAAACTCATCCCTGCCAGTCTTGAAAACCAGGGACTTAGGTAAATATATAAATAGACCTAGTTTCGAACAAGAGCAAACCATCAGAAAGATATCAAGCTGAGTCAACCAACGACGGTCTTGGTCTGTCCATCTCAATTTAGGAAGCAAAGGCAAGCAGACTAGGCGGCAGAGGGTGTCTTCGCGGAAGGGGAAGAGTAGGAGGCTTTGAGTCGGGCATCAAAACTTGGCATAGATAGAAAGCCCGCTACTCTCCAAGCAGCTCGTAAGGCTACAGTACTACTTCATATAAGATGTACAGTCAACAAGCTTGACTTATAGCAAATTCCATAGAATTGGGTCGGCCGCCTAGAATAAAAAAAGTTTCAAACTCGTTGAAGATCCTTGTGGCTCTAGACCCCTCTAATCCAGCCGATTCTGAATCGACCAATTTTGGGATCTTGTGCAGCGAAGGCCTGTCATCCAAATTCTTCAAATCTGGGGCATGTCGATCCTAAATGAAACTAAACATGATTGATCCTACTATCAATCAATCCATCATACAAAGGCCTAACTCCGGCTCTCTCTACGGGTGGAATGAGGGGCAACAACCTTGTCAAGGTGCGGGCCAAGCTAAGTCAAAGTTAAGCAATTTATATCGAGCAAGAACCTACACTAGAATAGGAAAACCTAGATATTCTTTCTTTTCAGAATTCCAGTCCTGCGGGCCTGCCCGAAGTGTCAGTGATTCAAACAAAGAGGCGGGGATGAGTGTTGTGCTTGCCCCGACCGATACCACCATTCATTACTGTGAACCCGCCTTGGCCTTCACTTAAAAGTCAGATGAGTCCTCTAATGAACTTGGGTCCATACTCTAGTGAAAAAAGGAAATTAGGCTTCTCTTTCCGCTTCTTAACTTCTATCCTTTTTCGTGCTTAGTCCTTCTTTGGCATCCTTCCCTATGAATCTCTCAATCTCGGGAATTCCTGTCAATTGGTTAGTCCCTCGCGTTTTCTTCTTTCCTTTCTTGGAGACTGGTTCTAGTGTGGCTAGCAGTCATACGCTCATTTCTCCGGTTAGTGGCGGTTGATTCCTAGTGTGACATGGATCTTCCTTCTATCTCAGATGTTGCGTATCTAGAAGATGGAGCCTAAACCCTGGGTTTGGTGTGCATGATGGAGTAATCTTTTCGTCTAATCACGAGGCCACATGGACTTTATCTGGGTTTTCTTTTTTTTCGTTAGATGCATTGGTTGCTGCGCAGCTAACTACCAACCCTAAAATTTCATATAGAAAGAGAATGAGATTCGTATAGCTTGATCATTGAATTGAGTGTTGTGTGCGGTAAGACTGAACCTCCCATTGCTCTATCTCCGATAGCATGCAGCCGATAATGAAGACAGATATATAGAAAGTGTACAGTGGGGTAACAAGCAAGGGGCGCGAAAGCCGTTTTGCTAACGCGCATCCAATTTCTTGCTAGGTAGCCAGTCTTTACTTAACTCAGCCCAAGCAATGCCCAAAGACTACCATGCATTTCTTAGTCAGACCAACCCAACCGGTGATTTTCGTCTTCCTGAATTGGGAGAGCAAGAACAAGTCTCCCTATTTTTGGGGGGAGCAGAGCAGTCAAAGAATGAACCAAACCAAATGATTGTTCTAGAATGACTATTCCTCACAATTGTTCCTTGTGATGCAGCGGAACCATGGCAATTAGGATCTCAAGACGCAGCAACACCTATGATGCAAGGAATAATAGACTTACATCACGATATCTTTTTCTTCCTCATTCTAATTTTGGTTTTCGTATCATGGATCTTGGTTCACGCTTTATGGCATTTCAACTATAAAAAAATCCAATCCTGCAAAGGATTGTTCATGGAACTACTATCGAGATTCTTCAGACCATATTTCCTAGTATCATCCCGATGTTCATTGCTATACCATCATTTTCTCTGTTATACTCAATGGGCATTCCGTCTTCCTCTCAATTTTGGGGGCTTGAACTTGGCTCAGTCCAGTACGCATCATGGTATCGATAGCTTCGAAAGAGTCTGTCCGTCAATTCAACTTTTTCATCATTCGGGGTCCCCGACTAGGCTGGTTCGATGGCTGCATTGGGGTCAAAATGGAGTTCCCATCTGCCCAAGTGGAGTCGAGGCCAAGAAGGAAGATCCATTCTTTGAAGCTCTAGCCCAGGCTGCTGTATAGGGTCTAAGGCTATAGTCTGGTAGGGGCGGAGTCAAAAAGGAATGGAATTGACTTGCTGGTGTGTACTTTTCGCACCTTTCTTTCTGGTCCAGTGATGCATCCAAGGTAGGGTAGAGGCTGGTCGTAGATCAGAAGACAACAAGGGCTTAAGATATTCGTAATACTGAAATCGAGAATGTGATGCCTATCGACCTCAGATGACCAATTGAGCCCTCTGATATCCTTCATAATATAGGAATTCAAATCAGAGGTGAAGAAGTTCAGAAAGTTGAAGATTAAGCAAACAACTCCTGACACAAAGAAGCCCCCTAAAAAGCCTGCTTTTCGTTTCGTCCCAAAAAGTCAGAAGAAGCATGGTGAGTCAGCTTTTATGCCAATTCAAGATGAGAGCTCCACTTCGCTTTAAAGTATAAGGAGGATATCTGAGTCGATAAGACCATATTCAAAAGAGAAATAAGTGGATTGAGTGTACTTTAATGCAAAAAAAAAAAAAAAAGAACATCAACAATTCCTCATCCCTCCGAGACATGATCATCATCATCCTAAAAGCATCCGAATGCATCACCTGGAAATGCTTGGGCCCAAAGCCAATAGCTAAAGGAAATTATGTTAGCTGACACAAAGGAGCTTTACTAATAGGGGTATAGGTTTAGTGGTTTTCTAGGTTGGTTTTGCTTTTTACCTTCTCACGGGGAAATGGAAACTAGAGAGGTCAACTGGAGTGGAAGCCAAACGACGGGGCCGAGAATCTGTGATCGATCCAAAGAACCACTGCCGGATATGATTCTGCTGCCCCGTCGTACTACCATGAGATTCTTGCCTAGCTTTCTTTCAGCTTAAGAAGGCTGCGGTGAGAATGAGAATCACTTCGGAACTCTAGGGGAATAGGTATTTTAGGGCGGGATCTAAAAGCTCTCCAACGTGTTACATAGCCTTCGGCCGTGAGAGAATAGGCTCTTTTGGCTTTCTCAGGGCCGTGTGAAGCTTAGCTTGCTTTAGCAGCCATGTGATGATTCAAGTTCATGGTAGGCATAGGAGCTGGGCGAAGCAGTAGCGAAGCTCAGGTGGTAATGCAAGTGCGCGGTGAGCGTAGTAGCCTCCTCGGGCATGCTCTTTGTACAAGTAAGCGAATAGCTAGTGAGGGTCGGAATGGAATATCGTATGTAGTGTAGAATCAGATTTGAAGCCCTTTGGAACAAGTGAGGACGAGTGACCACAAGCTCCGCTTAAGCGCTCGACGTGCAATTAGCTTAAAACATGTTCATCATGTGGCCGAACGAAGCGCATGTGATACCCCGAACTCGGCATGTATTTACTAGTATTGCATTTAATTACATGTTATCTTAAATGCTAGCTGCGAGGACCCGAACGTTCATTACATGTGCATTCATTTATTTTAATAATTATTTGAAAAATAATATGTGCATTTACATGACTTATTTAGTGTTTTAAAATTTAAAATTGCATTTAAAGTTCATTTAAATTGCATCTTATCTACTTTTCACCTTCATTGACCAACTAGGACAAGGTGGAAATTTTTTTGAAATGTTTAATGAAGGGTAAACTTGGGATTAAAAATAAAAATGCAATGTTAAGTTAGTCAAATTTTGGGTCAACTTTGGAATTAAATATGAACCAATTGGGGAAGAGTTAGGCAGCAAATTATATATGATTGGAAAGCTCTACGAGTCTAGTTTCTATAGGTTCAAACCGTTCGTGAATTGGAGTTTTCTAGAAGAAGTTATGGCTGTTTTCGTAAGGTGGCGCAGAGCTGATTTTTCTACGCGAGAGTTGACCGAAGCTTTGACCTTTGACTTTCCACTTAAATACTAAATAAGCCAAAACAAAACACAAAATCAGCTTTTCTCCTTCCCTTCCACCCGTGACCAAGCTAAGACCATGAATAGTAAACCCTTGCACATTTTTGCTTATATCTTGAGTTTGGAGTGGAACCAAGGCGCAATTCCAGCATTTTTGAGTTCGTGGTGACGTGTAGCATCTTTCTAGCGGTTTATTTTTCATTTATTTTGCAGAAAAAAGGTGAGGACATTTTCTAACCCATTTTTCAAAAGTCATTATTTATGTTAGATATTGTTAAATCTATGCTTAATACTTGTTATTTAGATGCTAGAGAACACATTTCTTGTTTTATAGCTTGTGTATAGTTGATTTTAGTTGTAGTTGATACTTTGCTAGATATGAATATAAATGTAGACAATGTGTTTGTTTAATGTTCTAAGTGAAGTATAGGGATGTGTTACATGCTAGATTAATGCCCATAGATAGCTCAAATGCAAGAAAACATCAAGAGAATTCAAGTATGCAAAATCTGAATTTCGAAATAGTGCACTGTCCCTGTCTTTCGAAGCTATTTTGACATAGCAAACGTACTCAAAAATTAACGAAATTTACATAGCAGCTAGATTAGGCAGTTTAGAACAAATGTTGATTTCTAGAGCTAAGGCTAATTCCAACGTTTTAGGCCTCCGATTTAGCCATTTTCAAAATGTGTCCTGAAAATCGCTGCTACTGGACAGTTTGTGTAGTTGCACGGGAAAGGTCATAACTTGTTGATTTTAAACTGGAATTAAGCTCTGTTTGATTCTAAAATCAACTACACTCGAAGATCTACATTTATATGTAAAAACCAGAGAATTTGGAGTCCAAGAACATAGGTAATGAATTTGATAAATTTAAGGTTCTGTTAGAAGTTTTGTAAATGGGCATGTTTTCATGAAGATCTACTTGCTATGTGTTGTATTCCATATCTATCTTGTATTTTAGAGTTCATAAGTGAGTAAGAGCACTCTTTTGATAGTTTAGAAGGTTTTTATGGTTATTTTCATGTTAGATCAAGGATTAGTTAATAATGTATATATTGAAAACTAAGTGTTTGAGTTTATGCTTGAATGAAGTATTTTATGGTAGAAGTTTGAAAATATTCTAGTTAAGTGTTTTAAGTGTTCTACATGTATTAACTTGGTAATTCTAGCATGTTAAATGTCTAGTTAGTCTATGTGATTTAGAACCCCATGCATGCTAAGTGGAATACCCGAGAATGAATGTATAATTTCTTATATAGTTAGTTGATTGTATTATGTAGTAGAATGGAAGGATTTGGTGCATTCGGAGAATATGGAAAGGGTTCTTAACTAAATTCTTACAGGATTGGCTTTGCAAGGTGAGGGAGTTGCATCTTATTTGCATTTCTCTATTGTATATCGAATATGTTAAATAGTTTTCATGCTATTAATGTGATTTAGCGTATTCTAACAAGATTTGTCAGTTTTATAGTTAATAGAATGAGTTAATGGTTAATGCTTGTTATTTCGCTTCTATTGTGGTCAACTAGTTAATGTGTGAGGACAACCTCTTTTGTTGTCCTTCTTGTGTGTATATCGGCTTATTTTGTTATATTGTTATTATTATTATTGTTTCTTGTGTTATCGAGTCTTTGGTTGCGCAACCATATAGTCGGGACGGATGCGATGGGCCTCTCTGGGCGGCAGCGGGCTTGCCAGGGTTGGTGCTCTAGCTCTGTACCCTATTCCCTCACTCGCCTGGTCCGGAGATTGCCAGGGGGTGTTGGGTCGTAGGATATTCGGGGTACATCCGGAGTACACCCACTGGAGTGTTTGGGGATTATGCCGGCACATTGATTGTGATCGTGATCGTGGTTCAAAAGTTGGAGTGATAAGGGTTATCGATCGTATCCTTTTAAAGTATGGTATTAGAATTGTTATTCATTGTTTATTTATTGTGTTAATTGTGTTAAATTGCTGCATTGCACGAACCCGGTATACTGTCCCCGTTTCCCCCTCCCTCACTGAGTATACATTATTGGTATACTCACTCCTCATCATAAATCTTTCAGGTTATAGCCAAAGGAAGTGTAGTTCGTGATCACGTGATAGTTCGTGCTTGAAGAGTGGCCTTACGTGTTATGTGGTTTGAGCTGTAAAAGTTGTAAAGTTTTACTTTCATTAATTGTATATGCTCAATGTAGGAGATAAATGGATTGAAGCTTAACCAGGGCATAGAGTTGTGTAATAACCTAGTCTATGTAATAGCTTAATGTGGTTTGAGTTCAATGCATGTATGGAGTTATGTATGTTTGGACACGGTACTGGTCCATTTATTTGTTGTGTGCAGGTAAACTGTTTGTCCTATAAACAGGGGAAACTCTGTCCGTTTCTCCTCGTATTTCGTGACTTGGGTTTTGGATCGGGTTGTGTTTAGTGGGAATATATAGCTCCTATTTCCGTGAGGGAATGGGGCGTTACAAGTGGTATCAGAGCTTAGTTAGCTCTCAGCCGGGATAGGATCCTCGGTCTGTTGGGTAGTAAACCTTGATTGTATGCTCGTTAAGTGTGTCTCGAAAGTGTGTGCCTGTATGTGAGATTGTGTGCCTTGACTAGAATGTGTGCACCTATGTGATATAGTTATGTGTTATATGCTAAATGTGTGCTAAGTTAAGTGGAGTGGCTAGTTGTGCATTGAATTGACCTTGTGAATCGAATCTACCTCGTGAATTGTTAATTACTTGAATTGTTACTTGTAATATGTGTATTTGAATGTCTTGTATTAAGTTGTGTTATGATTGTCGTGCTTGAATGACTTTGATGAATAAACTGTTTTATAAACTCTTTTATAAACATGCTTGCATAATAGTTTAAAGCATATATGTGTAAATGTGATATCTTGGCATTCATACATGTCCCGTTGAAATAGTAAGAAAGATTTCTTCTTTCCCCTGAAGAGAAGTGATTAGTAGTAGGCTCTTCAAGTTATGTGAATTAGCTGGAATGAGAAGCATTTGATCATCCCTTTATTTGGGAGTTGGTGTTTATAGTTGGAGCTTGGTTATTGGGATTTCCTCTAAGACATTCTTCTATATTCAGCAGTCCTAGATGAATGGATTCTCTGGGGTTTCTGCATGGCTGTTCTCTGAAGCATTCCCTTGGTATTTTCTTATTGGGCATTCTTCTGATATTTCCTTATTGGTGCTTCTTGTTGTACAAAATTCTCACTCAGCAAACAGTGATGGGGCCTCGAAGGTTGGTTTTATATATGGTGCATCCACTTGAGATTCTCATTTAGTTCTCGTCCGGTCGGGATTCTACATTTGGTATTCTACTTGACTATCTTATTAGATGCACAGTATTTTCTTTGACATTCTCATTCGAGCCTTTATTTGGCCTTATTACTTAGGAGCTCTTAAGCAGTACTATTGGGATTTCTTCTTGGGTCTTCCTATGGGCATTCTTATTCAGTGTTCTTACTGTAGCAATCGATGAAGAGTAACCAGAGTTGGACTTCAGTTGATGTCGAGTTCTATCAGAAGAAGAATTGCGAGGACGCAATTGTTTTAAGGGGGGAAGGATGTGATACCCCGAACTCGGCATGTATTTACTAGTATTGCATTTAATTACATGTTATCTTAAATGCTAGCTGCGAGGACCCGAACGTTCATTACATGTGCATTCATTTATTTTAATAATTATTTGAAAAATAATATGTGCATTTACATGACTTATTTAGTGTTTTAAAATTTAAAATTGCATTTAAAGTTCATTTAAATTGCATCTTATCTACTTTTCACCTTCATTGACCAACTAGGACAAGGTGGAAATTTTTTTGAAATGTTTAATGAAGGGTAAACTTGGGATTAAAAATAAAAATGCAATGTTAAGTTAGTCAAATTTTGGGTCAACTTTGGAATTAAATATGAACCAATTGGGGAAGAGTTAGGCAGCAAATTATATATGGTTGGAAAGCTCTACGAGTCTAGTTTCTATAGGTTCAAACCGTTCGTGAATTGGAGTTTTCTAGAAGAAGTTATGGCTGTTTTCGTAAGGTGGCGCAGAGCTGATTTTTCTACGCGAGAGTTGACCGAAGCTTTGACCTTTGACTTTCCACTTAAATACTAAATAAGCCAAAACAAAACACAAAATCAGCTTTTCTCCTTCCCTTCCACCCGTGACCAAGCTAAGACCATGAATAGTAAACCCTTGCACATTTTTGCTTATATCTTGAGTTTGGAGTGGAACCAAGGCGCAATTCCAGCATTTTTGAGTTCGTGGTGACGTGTAGCATCTTTCTAGCGGTTTATTTTTCATTTATTTTGCAGAAAAAAGGTGAGGACATTTTCTAACCCATTTTTCAAAAGTCATTATTTATGTTAGATATTGTTAAATCTATGCTTAATACTTGTTATTTAGATGCTAGAGAACACATTTCTTGTTTTATAGCTTGTGTATAGTTGATTTTAGTTGTAGTTGATACTTTGCTAGATATGAATATAAATGTAGACAATGTGTTTGTTTAATGTTCTAAGTGAAGTATAGGGATGTGTTACATGCTAGATTAATGCCCATAGATAGCTCAAATGCAAGAAAACATCAAGAGAATTCAAGTATGCAAAATCTGAATTTCGAAATAGTGCACTGTCCCTGTCTTTCGAAGCTATTTTGACATAGCAAACGTACTCAAAAATTAACGAAATTTACATAGCAGCTAGATTAGGCAGTTTAGAACAAATGTTGATTTCTAGAGCTAAGGCTAATTCCAACGTTTTAGGCCTCCGATTTAGCCATTTTCAAAATGTGTCCTGAAAATCGCTGCTACTGGACAGTTTGTGTAGTTGCACGGGAAAGGTCATAACTTGTTGATTTTAAACTGGAATTAAGCTCTGTTTGATTCTAAAATCAACTACACTCGAAGATCTACATTTATATGTAAAAACCAGAGAATTTGGAGTCCAAGAACATAGGTAATGAATTTGATAAATTTAAGGTTCTGTTAGAAGTTTTGTAAATGGGCATGTTTTCATGAAGATCTACTTGCTATGTGTTGTATTCCATATCTATCTTGTATTTTAGAGTTCATAAGTGAGTAAGAGCACTCTTTTGATAGTTTAGAAGGTTTTTATGGTTATTTTCATGTTAGATCAAGGATTAGTTAATAATGTATATATTGAAAACTAAGTGTTTGAGTTTATGCTTGAATGAAGTATTTTATGGTAGAAGTTTGAAAATATTCTAGTTAAGTGTTTTAAGTGTTCTACATGTATTAACTTGGTAATTCTAGCATGTTAAATGTCTAGTTAGTCTATGTGATTTAGAACCCCATGCATGCTAAGTGGAATACCCGAGAATGAATGTATAATTTCTTATATAGTTAGTTGATTGTATTATGTAGTAGAATGGAAGGATTTGGTGCATTCGGAGAATATGGAAAGGGTTCTTAACTAAATTCTTACAGGATTGGCTTTGCAAGGTGAGGGAGTTGCATCTTATTTGCATTTCTCTATTGTATATCGAATATGTTAAATAGTTTTCATGCTATTAATGTGATTTAGCGTATTCTAACAAGATTTGTCAGTTTTATAGTTAATAGAATGAGTTAATGGTTAATGCTTGTTATTTCGCTTCTATTGTGGTCAACTAGTTAATGTGTGAGGACAACCTCTTTTGTTGTCCTTCTTGTGTGTATATCGGCTTATTTTGTTATATTGTTATTATTATTATTGTTTCTTGTGTTATCGAGTCTTTGGTTGCGCAACCATATAGTCGGGACGGATGCGATGGGCCTCTCTGGGCGGCAGCGGGCTTGCCAGGGTTGGTGCTCTAGCTCTGTACCCTATTCCCTCACTCGCCTGGTCCGGAGATTGCCAGGGGGTGTTGGGTCGTAGGATATTCGGGGTACATCCGGAGTACACCCACTGGAGTGTTTGGGGATTATGCCGGCACATTGATTGTGATCGTGATCGTGGTTCAAAAGTTGGAGTGATAAGGGTTATCGATCGTATCCTTTTAAAGTATGGTATTAGAATTGTTATTCATTGTTTATTTATTGTGTTAATTGTGTTAAATTGCTGCATTGCACGAACCCGGTATACTGTCCCCGTTTTCCCCTCCCTCACTGAGTATACATTATTGGTATACTCACTCCTCATCATAAATCTTTCAGGTTATAGCCAAAGGAAGTGTAGTTCGTGATCACGTGATAGTTCGTGCTTGAAGAGTGGCCTTACGTGTTATGTGGTTTGAGCTGTAAAAGTTGTAAAGTTTTACTTTCATTAATTGTATATGCTCAATGTAGGAGATAAATGTATTTAAGCTTAACCAGGTCATAGAGTTCTTTGATAACCTAGTCTATGTAATAGCTTAATGTGGTTTGAGTTCAATGCATGTATGGAGTTATGTATGTTTGGACACGGTACTGGTCCATTTATTTGTTGTGTGCAGGTAAACTGTTTGTCCTATAAACAGGGGAAACTCTGTCCGTTTCTCCTCGTATTTCGTGACTTGGGTTTTGGATCGGGTTGTGTTTAGTGGGAATATATAGCTCCTATTTCCGTGAGGGAATGGGGCGTTACAGCGCACCTCTGTGAAACAGCCTAGCCTCACTTTAGATAGGAACAAAATGGATGACTTACAACTGAAAATCGGTTCTCCAGAATGATATATCGTACAACGTAATGGAGATCTTGATCTAGATCCGGTGGTTAACAGAATTCGGGACCTAACAATGTTCGGTTCGTCACATGAACTGAACGGGAGCGTCTCCATTCCTATCCTTATCGGTTGAGCATCTTCAAACCTCGCCTCTCCCTTTTCGGGGAATGGCTGCAATCACAAACAAGTGATTAAATGAGTGGGGGCCCCAAAAGCACATGCAGGATAAGCAGGTGTTTCAGGAGACGGTCTAAAAAAGGGTCCGATCCAGAAAGAGAACTCTCAACAAAAAAAAAACGAAGCTAGAACTAATCAAGATCAATAGGAAGAGGAGTAAGCTAGGAATCTATTGACAAACCACGACGATCTATATGGAAGGGTAGTTTTGTTGATGCATTCCTCTTGAGAAAGTGTTTTTTTGAATTCTCCAAATCCAGATGAGTTTGAGGCCTCCGGCGCCTTTTTTGAATACTTTTTGTTTTGCCCCTATCTCTAAAGGCCGAGGATGTCAGCTTTGTATAGTAGGGGTACGCCGCCGACGAATAATAGGTACCCCCACCCCAGGCAGAGTTTGTGAGCCATGTAATAGGCAACCATTTCGCGCGGTTCGGGGGGCACTTGAATCAGTTGTTGGCACCCGATAGCGTCTTGACCCCCATCCAATTTTTGGGCCAATTCTCCCTTCGTACTACAAAAAAATGAGATTTTTGCCGAATTCGAGTTTGCTGCTCCAACTATTACAAAACTTATACCTATTCTATTTAGTACTTCAGGTGCTTCTGTTGCGTATAATGTAAATCCCGTAGTGGATCAATTCCAACGAGTCTTTCAAACTAGTAATTTTTGTAATCGACTCTATAGCTTCTTCAATAAAAGTTGGTTTTTCGATCAAGTTTTGAATGACTTTCTAGTTAGATCATTCCTGCATTTCGGATATAAAGTCTTATTCAAAGCTTTAGACAAAGGTGCTATTGAGATATTGGGCCCTTATGGTATCTCGTACATATTCCAACGATCGGCCAAGAAAATAAGTCAACTTCAAAGTGGAATTGTTATGCGAAGAGTGCGTTATGACCCGTGGCTGCCGGTGGGGGTGGCTCATCCGTTGTGGGTAAACGAGAAACTCGACTCTACAAACCTGAGAAAAAGCTGCACAACAGCAGTAGGGGCGTTAAGACCGGAGCTTTTTGTAGTGCTAGCATGAATGCAAGTGAATGAATCCCATCCCCTAGCGAGTGAAGTGCTTACGCCCCTTTAGAGATAGGGGTGAGCCAAAGAGCTTGTTCTTCCATTGTTATATCTTTAGATTTGTAAGATCATAATAGAGTCACATTACTTTCTATTATATTAGTCAAGCGCAAGTGCGCCCCTATCTCCAATAATACGGTAATTTGAAGCTCTTGCTTGCTGCTTGCTGTCTACTTCGCAAGCCTTCACTGCCCCCTTCTGTAACTTCCCTTCTTTCGTCCGTCCACGAGGCTATAAAAAAAGAGAAAGGGGCAGCTATCTAACGGGAGTCATTTCAGTTGTATGCCACGAGGTACCTATGGACAAGGGGACAAATGAATCATCGCTTTTGGGCGCAGGCAGCCCTCTACCATCTATCCCATTACATTTCATCGATTCATATTGTATTGTACCGTATCATACCAGATAGATCTATTGAGTAAGAGAAAGGGAGAAAACTCTAATTGTATATTTCTTATATATGGATTGGGATCCCCATTCATTCTGAGATTCCTATCACTACGGACCCTACCTAACTACATGGTAGTGGTCTAGGGAGTACAATTGCTAGAGCACGGGAGAATGAAGAGTAACGATTTCAACAAGAGCAGCCAAACGGACTACTATAGTGAGTCTAGTGACTACTAGAGTAAAGTCAAAAGGTATAGTATAACAACCTTTCCGAGCGAGCCTCTAGGATCTCCTGTAAACCCCCATGATGTGGCAAAAGTAGGATATTAGGAGAAGCAGTGAGTGGAGATTCCCTTGCAGAGAACCAAATGAGGAGAAACCTTCATGTCCGGTTCGGAGCGCGGGGATATCCGACCCTACTATCATTATGCCTTTGCAATGTTACTTGGTTCAACTCTATTTGTGACCTTTTCTCATATGTGAGACTCTTTATCTTCTTGGGTAGATAATCGATCGTCTTTCATTTGGATAGTGAGTCGTTTTTATAATAATAAGTCAAGTCAAGAATAATAATCGAACTGGAAGAGCTTGCCAGGATGGCTTGGTAAGCAAGCAATCTCTTATGTATATGTAGGCGCCAACTCCCAGTTCTTTCTCTTCTTTCTTTTTTAGTTTTTAGTTTAGTGACAGTTCATCAAAATAATTGTCCAAGATTGCTAGATCGAGCACGCGACACGCATAATCTTAAGTCCAAGGGTGGGCTGTATCTTATTCAAGATTTCTACTACTTCTTTGCCTCCCTCTTTTCAAAGATCTCCTTGTTCTCTTCCCTTCTTTTCCTCTATACCTTCACCGCCTTCATCATCATCTTCTTCCATCCTTCAGGGATGTTCGGTAGGTGTCCGGGCCTCCTAAAAAATCCTTCCGACAAGAATGCTGCTTGACCATTGCAAGACATGGAACCATCTTGCTCTTGTGAACACTGATCATAAGTGGCAAAATCTGTCGGAATGCTCATTTTTTGTCCATAAGCACTCCTCACCATAATTCTCTATGGAACTCGCCCTTACAACCCCATGACTCATGTGGGCTATGTTCGAACTAAACGAGAGTAAGGATTTCTCCCCAAGAAAATAGACTGAGTACTAGAAGGGGGAAGGACCCGCGCCTAGCTAACGTAGCTCATGAGGAACCGACTTAAGTTAGTGAAGCGAGGCCTCAAACATCAAACCATATCTTACTTAATAATCTAACTTAACTGAATGAGGTATAGACAGATTATATCACAGCTTGTGTTGTGGCGAGACGAAGGGACGGAAGAAGCTGGTCCCCTTGCTTGCTTACTAGACAAGAAGGATTATACTTTTTTCCACTAATGGACTATAACGAGCTGAGTAGTGTTGTATTAAAGCCCTGAGTGACTCTTGGCTATCTTCAGTGATAGACGCAATTACTTTGACTACTCTATTCCTACAAAATGAGCCAATAAAGAGTGGGGTAAGAAACAGATTTGAGACTACCGACGTCTCTAGCGCTGATACATAGAGCAGCATGGTAGTAGATTTATTAGAAATAGTATTTACCCCTTTTATTAGAGTTTAGGTCTTTCCCTCTTCTCTTCTCCGTGTGTATTGAATGATGGAATTAATGTGTTGTTGATAAATAGCATAGTAGGCGGAGGCTTCCTGATCTGCTTTCGACCTTCCCTATCTGTTTTCACGCGCGAATTCTGCCATTTACTTTTTTTCTGGCCGGCATCTGGATTTCTTCTGCTTTCGTACGTACTGATGCTTTCAGCCTTACTCAAATAGGGGGTAGCGTTCTATTCCAAACTTAATCATGGGCTGGGCTCACTCACTTTCTTTCTATAGAAAAGGCTTCGATCATAAGCTTATGTGATCGGAGCCAGCATTTCAAGGAGACATAAGCCATCATAAGCTTCTTTGAAGGTATCCCTTCATATATCACTGTGATAAGATCGCATAAAGCGTCTCCTAGCCTAGGGATCGAAGCTTATCTTTCTATGAGAATTCTACCCAGATGAAAGATCATACGCTGCTCTCGATAAGCTTTATGAAAAATGGGGATATGCATGCCATAGAAGCCCCCTACTAATCTAAAGGGGATGTGAAGGGTAAAAGCCGTTGGTTGAAGATGCAGATAATAAATGGGCTTGTTCTGGCATGAGACAGAAGGAGTCTCAATGAGGGGATTTTTTATTATTAATTACTTAACATAAAGGCTATGCATAGAAGCAACTTAGTAAAGAGGGAAGCCATTGAACAGAAGGCGTGATCATTAATGAGCAGGGAATAGGCTTTTGTGACAAGGCATGGTATAGAATTCCATGCGGATCGATAGTCGACATGTCCAACCTCCTTCTACGACCAACAACACTTTGTAGATGGAAAGAATGGAAAAATATAGCTGCACGAGCTTTTCAGCTCGATCCACTCGCTCCATCATCATCCTCCGATAGAAAGCAGGAAAGAGGCGAGATATACCCGACCTGGTCAAGGAAACCCACACCTTCTTGGGATCCTTAGAGCTGGTTGAGATCCTCTTTGATGCCACCCCTAAAAACCATTCGATAATTCAAACATTGTTGAAGGTATTAGGACATTCAAGTAGGCGGCTAGCATTCCATTCATTGATCAATAAGTGCTATAAATTGTAAGTGAAGGTAAAATAGATTCCTTCTTCCCTGGTTATCTTTTAGCAACGGTGAAAGGAAATTCTTAGCTGAAAGTTAGGATATGAAATATATCGTTTAGAGGTAGTTTAAAACATAAAGTAGAAAGCTGCCTTATTTAGGTTGTTGGGATTGAAGGAGGAAGAAATGTTTCATCTACAAGCTACTTGTACTGAACTGACTAACTTACCAACTTGACTTGCCTACCGACCGAGACAGGACTAACACTAGACGTAAGCCCTAAAGCACTCTCTCTCCTCAACCCTCTCTCAAAAACTTTTAAAAGTCCCAAGGACACTTAAAGGTTCCGAAGGAAAAAATATGCAAGTGGTAGTTCGGTATCAACTGTCTAATCTGGTCAATCTTATCTCGCACAAGAAGGATTTTTATCTAAGCATGTACCCGGAAGCGAAAGCGAAAGGGAATGTCGAACTAAAAACCATAGTGAAAGTGATGCGTTCTGTAAGGGCTTGAATTAGCAAGCAAACCAACTGTACCCACCAACTGAGCCAAGGTTATAGGTCGACAAAGCGTCCTTTTTTATTTGACGTCACAAAGATTTCAACTATGGAATAAGATTTGGGACCCTTGATTCCTCTTTTTTAAACTCTTGTAAAGTGAAAACAAACGCTTTATAGAAGCCTCTAAGGCTGCTATTCCTGACCTTAGGAAGTACTAGAGAAAGGCCTTTACCGATTCTAAATCTCTATAGAACTTTTTTCTTTTCTTCTGTTATTGATTATCTATTTATTATCTTATCTTTAGTAGAGGTCTAAAAAAAAATTTTTGAAATGCAAGGACTTATATAGTACCCCACGGAACACCTATTTGATCCATCTAGCCTGCCTTAAAGGGCTCGGGCTTCTATTCAAGGAGTGACTTTGTTGAGCTCTTTTTTTAAGTGAACAACCGCTTTCCTACTAAATACATTCTATTCAGACGATTTGGTAGCTGAGTTGGTCTGACTCAGGAAGCTTCCTCCACAGCAAAGCAAGTTGTAAGTCAGTTTCAAGTCTGCCTTTCCGCTAGCAAACTCACTACACGCCACGTCATTTTTTACTTAGCAAAGAAAGACAAGCTACGACTACTACTGCCCCTCTATAAGTAAAAGTCTCTCCTTCAGCTATAATTTAAGGAAATTGAAAGAAGCAGAAAAGGATCAAAGGTGGTTGCTAGCATCGAAGAGATCCGCCATTTTCGATATAGTGGGAGTTCAGACTTGGCGAACGAGCTCTTGCCACGGGAAAGGAAAGCGGGTGCATGTGGGTTGTCCTATCGGCAGGGATATACTCATAGGAGAAGTAGTATATAACCCTAGGCGCCATGATTTGTCCAACCAAGTCGGCTAGCCTTTTTGGATTGATATTGTCTTTCACATGGGCCTTTTGCAAAACCTCAATCATTTGCTCTTGGTGATGTTCTGAGGTTATCAATAGATCAACAATTGAGATCTGCGCGGGGATCTTTTTCAGTAGTTCCGCCACATTCTACTCTGGCTTCTTGAGAGCCTTGTGAAAGGCCTCTCTTGTTGGGTCTTCTCTACTGCTTTCTCCTTTCCTTGGTTCTTATGTGGTTCTCAAATGGTCAGGTTTGAAGCATCGTCGCCACCTAGTCATATTTCCTATCTTAGCACATTCTTCACCTCTTTCTTCTCCATTTTCAATGTTATCGTCCTGCTTTCATATGTCCAAGACACCTTTGTTTGAAAAGACTTACCTTTCCTTACTTATAGAAAAGGGTGGGGTTGAGATAACAATAAGGGATAGTAATGGTGGCTGGTGTGGGCCTTGGTTGATGGTCGACATGGATTGAGACGAGTTGATTGAGCACGAATTTTTTGTTTTGTAAACTTCTGTGGTCTGGCTGGAGGGTATTTGAAAAGTCTTCACTGAGCTGGCTCAGGCTTACTTCTATGGGGTCTGTCTTTCATTGAATTGAATTTCAGAGCTCTCACGCTGCTATCTAAAGAATGAAGAAAGCGCTACTGAACAAAAGCAAGTGAAGTGTTTACGCCCCTTTAGAGATAGGGGCGAACCAAAGAGCCGGAGATTCTCGCACAGGAACAAGAGTAGGCCTGTACCGCATCCTTCGCCCAATAAGAAGTGCTTTTATTGGAAAAGAGAGGAAGCACAGTTGCGCGCCTCTCCATAGCCCCTCTATACTCTATAGGCTATTAGTACCAAGCGCAAGCGCCTGATTTGGAAGCTTGTTGTGTAATTTCATAAAGAAAGAAAAGTGTGTGAACCTCAGCGAGTCCAGATCTCAAACTAGCCTCCTAGACTGAACCGACCTTTTTAATAGGTTATAACTATCAAGAAAGTAGGAATGGCAGAGAAATAGATGCATTTTCTAGACACAAGATCCAGAGTTTTTTCGAGAAAGGGTCCCTTCCCTTAATATCATGATCGGGTCGACCAGGCTAGATCATGAGTGAATAGAAAATCGAAAATGTACATAGTTGTTGTTGTTCCAGCCATTTTTTTTAAACCACTTATCCATAGTTTAGAAACTAAGTGATTTCTATACGTAGGTATATATAATGTTTTGTTTGTTTTATTTTAATATGGAAGAGTGATTTCAAAAATGCGAGGTACAGGGGGGCAAACAAGGTCACAGACAAGAGGTGCGTGCAAGCACCAGTGGTGCTCCCACTAACAAAAAGCCCAAAGGAAAAAAAAAGGGGCAAACAAAACTGCAGGTCGAGGGGTATACCGCGGTTGAAGACTCCGTTCTGCCTCTTCTTCGAGAATTGATGCAGGACTGTCTCACCCCAGAACCTACCCCTTCCCAGTGGGACCGCGTAATAGAACTATTATATGATGCAAATTTTGATATAAGGAGACTCCCGCAGGTTTATCAAAGCTTATGTGAGCAAAGCCCCTATTTCGAAAAGGCACTCCAACACCTGGTGGAAATCATCTGTTCTAGAATTACAGACAAGGAACTCTATTCTGTTGACTCTACCATATAGAATCAAACCCGTATTTTTTCATACTCAAAATCATAGTTTGATCCTAGCTCAGAAGGAATGCTAGCTATATGCTTAACACATGCAAGTCGAACGTTGTTTTCGGGGAGCTGGGCAGAAGGAATAAAAACCTACGCTAGCACCGCTGGATGATGCAGAACGCTTTTTTTTATAGAGAGAGAGCTAAGGGGGCTTCTGCGGAAGGGGGCTTCTGCGGGCGATTTTGTAACTGCAGGCAGCCCAGCCGACTTAATGATAGTCGCGCATGAGATCGCACGAGACCACTTCGATTATGAATCGGGGGATGCAAACATAGTGGCCCTAAAATTCCTTCTACGCTATCTTAAAGACGAAAAACTTCCATTTTGAGACCACAACCCGTCACGGAGTACTTTCTCACTGATTTAGTAAAATAAGTGAGAAATTATCCTCCACAAAACTCTTGATGTTTTTTCAGGGCTTGGGTACGAGAACATAATTGGAAGAAATAAGGGTCGAAGTTTAAACTGCTCACAGTAGTTCTACCCGTAGAAAAGATCATCAGACATAAGACAACCCATTTATGATTCCAGCTAAGAAGACTAGTAAAAGGAAAGATCAAGAATGTTATATATTTCAGGAGCTAGATCAGTTGTCGATGAACAAGTAAGAATTGCCTCAACAAAAATTGCTCGAATTGGACCTAAAAAAGCCATTCAGGTTCGTTATCGATTAGGTATAAGTGGGAACATAAAGATAAAAGAATTAACTAAGTATAAGATCGACCAAATCGAACAAATGATAGATCAAGATCATGTTGTTCATTGAGAATTAAAGAGGGGAGAACGAGCAGACATCGAACGATTAATTTTGATTTCTTGTTATCGTGGAATTCGTCATCAAGATGGATCGCCCTTATGCGGTCAACGAACTCATACTAATGCTAGGACTTGTCGCAAGCAAATTCGGAAATGAAAGAAGTCTACCGAAAGCCCTTGGTACTTGTCTGATCAATCACACTGATAGCTTCAATTGTTCACTAAAAATTTTTTTTTTCACTGGTTACTAATCTCGTATATGTATAGTAGGCCTTCTTCGCTACGACATTAGTGGCTTAGCCCTTCGCGCTTCCCTTCGCCCGCCTATCATATCGGCGCGGCTTCGTCCTAGAAACTACTGCTTCCGCCTCTCTAGGCTTCGCTATCGCTCATGACTGGTATATGGATCTCTCCACAGCATAATTCTAAAACTACGGAACCAACTACTTTCACTCCTTCCTACTACTCATTCACAAGATAGCTTCCAGAAAGAGAGACTGGCTCTTTCCTGTAAAGAATAAGATAGATCTGGCCCTCTCTCTTTAGATTGATGCCCGAGATCATTCCTTTTAAAGGTAACTGCAACTGTAGGGGATGCTTATTCTGGAATGGAGGAATTCTCGTATAGTCAACAATTCCTTCTACCCCTTATTTTATAATAGCAATAATTAGAAGTTATTTCTCTAACTCTAAGGTGACCCGAGGCACACTTCCTATATGTATTATTGAATGCCAACAGCATTCGTTTATAGTCGCGAAGAGGAAGAAGATTAGAGCTTGGCCACTCCACTTAAAGTAAAGCTTTCCAGGCAATGGTTATTGAATAAAAGCTATTCTTTTCTCAATGATCAATGGAAGCTATCTTGCTCCATTTTTTCTTTTTAGGGCGTAGGGGGAAGAGACTTTGCTGCTCTCCTACCTTCAACTTCAACTAAGTCAAGCAAAATCCGAATCAGCTTGTCGACTAACGTGTGTAATCGCTCCTAAATCCATTTTATTTAAGCGATGAGGAAAAAAACAACTTATCCAGGGCGTGTGATCAATTTGCGATAAATAAGGCTACATGTTTTGCTTGTGCTTAACGCACTATAGTAATTGACTCCATCATCCATAATAGCCAATCAGCCAAGGACCCTCATTAGATCTGGCATGGTTCTTCCCAACCCAGTGCATACTGCCCAACAAAATAACAGGAGAGGATTTCTAGGCAGCCCCATCAACCCATCCAATATGATATTCTGTACCAGTTCAATAGGACCCCAGCTTCCCATGCCTTCGATTATTCACCACCACCTAGTCTCAAAATACTTGTACCACTTAGGTTTATTAGGCAGTCCTTGGCTACCTATGTTCCTATTATAGGTAGATCCAGACCAATCATTTCTACCACTACTTCATAATAATGCTACTCATTGTTAAAGGGTCGATTGTGGGGAAATTACCTGGGTTTACGCGTTCCTCCCAGCCTAACCCATCCTTAAAAGGCTCCCAGTAGGAGTTGGGGATTTGATATGATGAGGTGAATGATGGAAGAATCAATCCCCGCCAATAAGGCCTTATTTTGAATGCCCTACTTCTCCTTGGCCCTGGCGCTCCTAATCAATGGAAGCGGGCAAGGAAGAAGGGAAGAAATGAATGATTGAACCTGGGGACTTCTGAAGAAAGTGATTTAAGGCGAGTGTAACGAAGAGCAGGCGTATGCTTTAATTGTTTGAAAAATGAAATAAATAAGTAGCTAGTAGCATTTTTAAGCAGCCTTATAGCAGCTATAGCTTGAAGTGAAGGTACCCTATTTATAGATGAATAAAGGGGGCCCTTAGCTTAGAATAACAAGAACTTAAAGGGAATGAATGAAGCTAAGGTTGGATGGTTTGAAGCTCAACTGAAAGTACAGGTATAAAGGTCTCAATCCTAGATGATGAAGGCGATATTTGCTAACCATTAGCAGATCCACTATTTTAGAGATTGCCTAAAGACTCAAACTACAACTGCAAGCTCGTTGGCACGTTAGCTTATTAGCCCTAACCCCTTTCACATAGCTGCCCTCTTTTTCTCTCAAATTGGGATCTGGGGAGACTTTTGAACCAGTTTCTCTTTGAGGAAAGCTATTTATTAATGGCTGGGAATTCTGACTCGAACTAGAGGGCCAAGAACTATATGCCCGGGACTGACACACTTTCATGTCGAGTCACTCTATTTGCCTTTCGCTTACTTTCACTTTATTGATGACTTTTCCTTACCAGAAACTCCCTCTCTCTCCTTTACAGTCGACTATTCTTCTGTCGTGCTCTGCTTTCTTAGTTATAAAATTTTTGATTGCATGTAAATATCCTTGTGCGCTTATAAAGTGCAAGAGCGGATCTTAGCCAGACATGGACCTCTTTTCCTTTTCCTTGCCACTCTTTGCGGAGAGTTCGCTCAGCAACCCCATTTGTAACACCCTGATCCCTCTCGAGACCGGGAGTTCTATCAATCAATCTAATCACAACCCAAACCAAACCCGGGCATAATTTTCAGGAAAAACGGATGGAGTCTCCCCTGTTTCTATGCGAAATGTAAAACCTGCCATAACATATAAGTGGACCAATACCATGTCCAAACATTCAAAACCACCTCAAGGCCATCTGAGCCTCGGTTCTCAACAATTTACACTCAGCAAGTATACATACATTTCCAATTTAAAAGCTAACCTATCTCTTTTCATTTTTGACAAGTACATTCAAACTAGACAGTTAAACCATACTAAGCTACTGCATAAAATAAACTATCATGCCATTCTAACTCTTTTCCTTTGGACATTACAAACATTCATTGAAGTTAAGCTATGCTAACTGATTATATAAACTAGCTTATCAATTCACCTTAGTTACTTAACTAAATTTAAATTACATTTCTTTTGACAATAAATACAAAAAACATCTGAACATACATCTTTACAAACTTTGACACTCAAGCCACATAGGCGCGCAAGACAACTCTTCAGGCAACGAACTTTCCAGCTAACATGACATTTCCTGAAATGTGGTGGTGAGGAGTGAGTATACACAACACGTATACTCAGTGAGGGCGAGACAGATATCGAGGTGGAGAGAAAGAAAGTCGTGCAATGCAAATAGGCACAATTAAGCAATAAAGTCAATAAGAAAGCATTCAATACAAACGACAATATAATAAACATTCAAGAAAGCATTAACACAACCATTCAAAGCTATACCACACTCTGAAGGCTATGGTTCACTCATACGAGCAATATACCATTTCACGAGCGATACATCAATCTCGAGCTTGATGTTGACAACGATGACAATAAGCGCGCAACCACCTTATAACACCAGTTTGGAATACCCCGGGAGTAACCATCAATTCTACGACCCAAATCTCCCTGGGAGGCAACCCAAGCGAGAAAAGGGAATAGCCACGGAGCTAGAGCAACCAACACTGGCAACCCGAGGCTACCCAGAGAGGCCCATCACTCACGCGCTGGACACTATGCAATGCAAGACTCGATACAAGGCGATAAACGAGCAATAGCACAACAACACAGATAGAGGAGATAAACGAGATATCAAGCATTATTCAACAATTGTTAAACATTTCAATCAATAATCAACTCTAACAAGCGTAATAAGCATTAACAAGCATTTGAAATCAAACAAGTAACAAGAAGAACACCAACTAACATTATCAAGCAATAACAAGTATTCTATAGGCATTATAAACATTATATAAACATTATAAACATTCTATAAGCATTATAAACATTCTATAAGCAATATACTATGAAAACACACAAAATCCCAAAAATGTCCCCAACTTTCAAAACGCTACTACTTTCAAACGAGTCATGAGCTTTGGAAGCCGACTTCACCAATCCTCCTAAGTCACCATAAGGCACGTCTAAAAACCTCGAAACCCTACTTTACCCTAGAATTCACGCAAAGTCCCGATTTTCCCCTTTGCTCGTTTGAACTACAACTATACTAACCAAACACCCAACCAATGCCATAATCGTACCAAAAGTGCTTCCATGGCCTCCCGAAATAATGCCATCACGCAATACGAGAAAACGCTAAACTCGACCTAAATGACCCCGACTTTCACCAAGGCGTTTTTCTCATTTTTTCCATTACGCAACCTAAACAAATCATGCATTTAGACATTCTAGCATACCTAGCACCTTTTCACATCAACAGATATCATAACAACGCAACTTTATCGTTTCAAGGATTTACTATTCATAAAATACTATTCAACTAACAATTTATATTTCAATTTCAATATTCAACCGCATAAAATGTTAAAAGCTATAAATACATGTTCTACGATTGCTAGGGAACATACTTTAAGCCTCAAATCAATTAAAACAACAATATACGGATAAAATCCAAATATCAAAGTTAATACACAAAATATTCAAATGCACAAATAACGATGAAACCCTCACCTTAGATGCTCCTAGACACTAGGAAAACCTCGTAGGATGCCTCAGAAACCACCCTGTGCAAGCTCACGCGAAGAATCCAAGATTTGATGTTGAATTTTCTTATTTTTCTCTCCTTATTTTTTCGGCCCTGCCCTCTTCTGTTCAGCTCTATTTTTTTTGTGTTATTTTAGGCTATTAAAAGATGACACAAGGTCAAAAGGTCAAAGCTTTGGTCAATGCTCACTTAAGTTGGTCAAACTAGCTTATTTTATGCATTTTAAAGCTAAAAAAACTAATGAAATATTAATTCTAGCTAACAACAATTAAAATATAAAATTTAAGACACCAAACACTAGTTTTCACTATTTGTTGAGGACTAGGAACCGCTCTCTAACTATCGCTCTCGATATGCTATGCACTTTGCGTCAACCAAGAAGTGACAATTTAATCTCAAAGAATTTAAGAAATATATCATTTTTGGAAAGCATCATAGTTTAAAATTTACTCCGGCTCGGAGCTACTTTTCATTTAATTGAAATCCGAGCATTAAAGTGGAAGAAAAATAAAACCGATTGACATCAATATGAAAAGTAGTTGATATTCCGTTAAAATAATTAGCTCAAGTATTATTCTAGTTACTTCTAAAAGAATCATGAAAATAAAGCTTCAAATAAATGTTTAACTAAAAATAAATACAAATCCAATGCTAACATTTAAGGTGTCACTTAATTAATCACAAGAGAATAAATTCAATTACTATAATTATTAGAAATAGATAATAATCTTTTAATTATTCAATATACAACTACTAAATACTTCCAAGAGAAATATTAAAATAGTGCAAATTGGTTGATTTAACTAATTAAACATTTAATCAAATGCAGTCAAGTGCTATTAAATGCATGCCGGGTTCGGGTTACCACACCATTACTTCGGAAGTCTTGAAAGTGACTCAAGACCTCCTGAAAATAATAGCTCTGACGCCCTTCCGTTTCTAGACTATGGAGGATCTCAGTCATTTTGTCGGCTCCGCTTGGAAACCGCCTGGAACCCTAGTGTGTAGCTCTCTACATAGATCCTGGATTCGATCTGCGATCCTTTAGTGAGCAGTGAGAAGCTCTAAAAAAGAGTTCAAGGACTCCTGGTCAACAGGAGACAGTTCCTGATTAGCGTGGGACGGAGACGGTTCAGACTCCGAAGCCACCTTCTTTGTATTGAAGAAGGGCCTTCTACATCCCCCATATCCGCTTTTCTTTTTCTCGAAGCATCTGGGCTCTCGCTATCGATAGTTGGTGGACCACCGTCTCCTTAAGGGTGAGCCCCCGTGGATGAGGTTGATTAGTCAGGGGGCGCGCTCTGTTGATGGTTGGGAGGCGGCATTTCCCTCTGTACTTGAGGAGCAGTTGAGGTACTTTCTCCAACTCTCTGAGTCCAATTCCAAATTTTGTATTGAAGAGGGGCCGACATCAGCACTGTGCGGCCCTTGGTTAACTATATCGTTTCCTCCCGTCATATTCAGTATCGTTGCGTCATAGATCCCGAAAGTAGCTAGAATCAAAAACAAAATGAGTCATCCTTCATAGCCTAAGCCCCTACTTAATAGGACTCGACTCCCAAGAAAGAACCCCATTTTCTAAGACGTTCAGACGAGTTTCGATGGTAGACATCTTCTCTTTGGCTCTCTGAATACCTTCGTCAACCCTGCGAAGCTCTCCCTCAACATCATGAAGCTTTTTTATGCAGGTAAAAGTAGGGGATCCATTGTTCCTCCCGTCTTTTCCGGCAAATGCTATGTTAAACTATGCCCACCCACCTCGACAAGCCCAGAACTCAACTACAGTCAATAAATGAACAAAGGGATGAACTGGATTTGAATAGTTGAGAAGATGTTTGAAACCTCCTGCCATAAGGAAGGGGAGATCCGTAGTAAGAGTTCCCTCTCTCCCTGCTTTCGGCGCCTTACTGTTCTTTCAGGGAAACTCTAAAGTTACGTCTTTCAATACTGGGACTCAAGTCAAGTAGTTGAGATAAGTTGTTTGCTCTTTGTCAGGTGACCTTAGTTAAGTTTCTTTTGTCCTATAAGTTCGTTTTAAAGGTCAGTGGTTCAATTCAATTAGCGAGGAAGCCCTTCTCACTCAAGCTCAAGCATTTACATTTCTAGTTAGAGACCAACGTCTTAGGGTTAACGTGGGATCCGCTCAAGGACCTACTGGTTTAGGTAAATATCTTATGCCTTCCCCGACTAGAGAGGTCATTTTTGGAGGAGAAAGTATGCGCTTTTCAAAAAAGGTCAGAAGAAATGCACCGGGTTTTAATATTAATATATACATAGATAGATAGATTGATTTATATATATAACCGGCTGGCTGCTTTTTATGCAAAAAAAAAAAGACAAAACAGGATTGGATTTCTACTCATAAGGAAGGAAGGTTAGATATCTTTGATAGGCTTGTATTTTTGGTTGAAATGGGATAGTGTTCAAATTCCCGAAATGCAGTCTAGACAGCGGGCCTTCCCTTTTCTGACTGGACTAACTCGAGGAAGGGTCAATCTCCTCTGGAGCATGCTTCACAGCCACTCATTCGTCCTGACCAAATAGTAGAATCTATCTCTCAGCAATGGTTTTTTCCGCTAATCACCTCTTCCCAACCAGCCCGCCGGATCGATCTTGTAAGATCGGCTAATGAAAGGGGGTTAATCTAGTCCAAAGTTGTCGGAAAGAATCATTTGCTTTATCAAAAAAAACTTTATTAAGGGGTGAAGGTTGGCCCCCTATTTTCAACTATTACAGCTGGCGTCGACCAGCTTTGCGATACGGACGGACACGAAGAAGAACCCAGGCAGTGGAAATGTAAAATAGAAGAGCAAAGATTCCCGACCCAGAGCATATTATTGACTCAACCACAAATTTGTTGAATGAAGGTAGCTTGCTTACTCTCAGCCACTAGTTAGACGGAAATCCCTTGACTTCGCTTATGCCCTTATGCAGTGCCCTAGATTTAGCTGTTGTCAGAATTAGAAGCTCACACCGGGAAATATTTTTCTTAATAGAACCAGGTGAAAGGCGATCGGCCAGCGAGGAATTAGCCAGAGAGAAGGGAAAGCTCTCAACCCAAGTGCAAGTGCCATCCTCAAATTTAGCTATAGGAGGGATATCATCTACTATTGATGAAGCTGTTATTGGACTCGCTTGGCTCGGCTGGTCTCACTGGAACTCAGGGTTGGAGGAAGAAGGGCTACTATAGACTAGAAGTGAGGCCTTCTCATACCCAGTTAACTGATTGAGGAGTCTTCCCAGAGAAAAGGCACCGATCTGACTTATTTAGAAAGCTAGAACAGAGAGGGAACACTCGTTTAAATAGAATAGGGTTGGCTGGTACAGAATCCGTTGCTATTGTACTTGGCAAGTAAGCCCAGAAGGAAGAAGTCATAGCTGCTACCGCTACGTGGGCTTCTTCTTAGTCCGCTCGAAGGGAAGGTCAGTAAGAGTAGATAGAATAGAGTATAACATAACCAGAAAGTCTGCGGTATCATTAGCCAATGTCTGTGATTTTAGAACTAAAGAATTAAACTAAAGTGGAGGATAGGATGCAGCAGATGTGAGACCCCGGTCCCGAATTTATGTGCAAATACTTGTTTAATTGTTATTTACGTGCATTTGATTATTTAAATTGTAAATTACATGCTTTTACTTGTTTAAATTGATTATTTGTCACATAATGTATAATTTCATGTTTATTTCTTTTATTAAATGAAATATGTGCATTCATATTATTTTCATAAGAATTTTTTAGTGAGAATTGCATTTAAAGTGTTTTAAGTTCTATTTATTGAACTTTCTCCTAAAAAAATTTTAAACTAGTCTTTTAAACATTTTAAAAACTAGTCTACCATTATATTTTGATTATTGGTTTAGAAAAAAAAATTGAATTTGCAACAAAATATGAGATTAAAGTTGAGTTTTAGCGTGTTAAAATAACGTTTTTAAAGCAAATAGTGATTTTTCACTCACATATATTATCATTTGATCCTTTGACTTCATTTTAACACCCTACAACTTCAAAATCTGCCAAAAAACACTCCAAATCAGCCACCAAACCCTTATTACGGGAATAGTAAATTTTATGCAATTTTGGCTCTTTAAAGGTGTAAATGAAGGAGTTGGAAGCTCAAATTGCATATTCGGACTCATCTTGGCGTCCTCTATCTTTCTACTGTTCGTTTTTCGCATTTCGGAACAAAAACTTTGTTCAAGGTGACTGGAAATGATGTGATTCAAACTTACATCTTGGAGCTCGGTAGAGGTGAGGGACCTGCATCCTTACGTGCATTATAGTTTATTTTCTTTCTAAAAGAGTATATTGTTTAGTATAATTGCGTAATTGATATATGCTTATTGTTGCTAAATTGTAACTTGGTGCGAGAACAACTTACTTTTTGTCCTTAAATGTGTTTCCTGATTATATTGTCATTGTTATCATTCTTGCATTGCATCGTGGTTGCGCAACCTCATTGTCGCGGCGGATGTGATGGCCTCGCTGGGCGGCATCGGGCTTGCCAGTGTTGGTTGCCTTAGCTCCGTCTGCTATTCCCTCACTCGCCTGGTCCGGAGATTGCCAAGGGGTGTTGGGTCGTAGGATTGGGTACATCCGGAGTACCCATTGGTGTAAGGGATGCCGGCATATCGAGATTGAGATCGTGGTTCGTGGATTGGGGATCGAAGATTTAGAGTGATAAGGGTCATTGATTGTATCCTTTTAAAATGTGGTATTAGAATTGTTATTCATTGTTTATTTATTGCATTAATTGTGTTAAGTTGCTGCATTGCACGAACCCTGGTATATTGTTCCTGTTTCCCCTCCCTCACTGAGTATACCAGTTGTATACTCACCCTCGTTTCTAACACCTTTCAGGTTCAACACCTTCGCAAAGTAATATAGGGAAAGCTCGAGAGTTACCTTATTTGCTTGTGATGACTTCCATTATTAGTACCTGCGAATCCATGTGAATTTGTAAAGTGGTTTGAATTGTAATTTGATTGAAACTATAGAAACTCGGCTTGTAATTATATTAGATCTTGTTTGTATTTGATTTGTAGGTGGTCTATAATAGCTTAATGGACTATGTTATTGTTTATTGGTCGTGTATGCTTGATTGGGTGAATGGAGTTAGACCATAGTTTTGTAGTTATAAATATTGTTTACAGGTTTTGGATTGTCCTATAAACAGGGGAGGCTTCGTCTGTTTCCCCTCGTTTCTTGTGCCTTGGGAATAGAATTGGGAACTCCGGTCTCGTGAGGGATCGGGGCGTTACAGAAGTGGTATCAGAGCTTAGCTAGTTAGCTAGGCGCAAGCCGGGATAGGGTCTTCGGCTTGTGGGGTAGTGGCCTTAGTCCATGTGTTTTGAAAGAGAATATGTATGTCTTGTGTGAGAAATATGTCTTTCTTGTTAAGTGAATTAGATTTGATCTACGTGCTTTACGTGAATGATGTGCTTTACGTGTTTATGTGCTCAACGTGCTTATATGTCTAATGTAAATATGTGGTCAATTTGTTTATGTGAATTTGTTACTTATGTGAGTTTACTTGTTATAAATTACTTATGTGGTCAATGTGTATTACATGTTAAACATGTTTACATGAAACATTGTGTTTTATGTGTGGGATAGTTCATTTGTATGTGTAAGAATTGCGTGGGCGGAATTTTTGTAAGGATGGGAGGATGTGAGACCCCGGTCCCGAATTTATGTGCAAATACTTGTTTAATTGTTATTTACGTGCATTTGATTATTTAAATTGTAAATTACATTCTTTTACTTGTTTAAATTGATTATTTGTCACATAATATATAATTTCATGTTTATTTCTTTTATTACATGAAATATGTGCATTCATATTATTTTTATAAGAATTTTTAGTGAGAATTGCATTTAAAGTGTTTTAAGTTCTATTTATTGAACTTTCTCCTAAAATTTTTTTAAACTAGTCTTTTAAACATTTTAAAAACTAGTCTACCATTATATTTTGATTATTGGTTTAGAAAAAAAATTGAATTTGCAACAAAATATAATATTAAAGTTGAGTTTTAGCGTGTTAAAATAACATTTTTAAAGCAAATAGTGATTTTCCACTCACATATATTATCCTTTGATTCTTTGACTTCATTTTAACACCCTACAACTTCAAAATCTGCCAAAAAACACTCCAAATCAGCCACCAAACCCTTATTACGGGAATAGTAAATTTTATGCAATTTTGGCTCTTTAAAGGTGTAAATGAAGGAGTTGGAAGCTCAAATTGCATATTCGGACTCATCTCGGCGTCCTCTATCTTTCTACCATTCGTTTTTTCGCATTTCGGAACAAAAACTTTGTTCAAGGTGACTGGAAATGATGTGATTCAAACTTACATCTTGGAGCTCGGTAGAGGTGAGGGACCTGCATCCTTACGTGCATTATAGTTTATTTTCTTTCTAAAAGAGTATATTGTTTAGTATAATTGCGTAATTGATATATGCTTATTGTTGCTAAATTGTAACTTGGTGCGAGAACAACTTACTTTTTGTCCTTAAATGTGTTTCCTGATTATATTGTCACTGTTATCATTCTTGCATTGCATCGTGGTTGCGCAACCTCATTGTCGCGGCGGATGCGATGGCCTCGTTGGGCGGCACCGGGCTTGCCAGTGTTGGTTGCCTTAGCTCCGTCTGCTATTCCCTCACTCGCCTGGTCCGGAGATTGCCAGGGGGTGTTGGGTCGTAGGATCGGGTACATCCGGAGTACCCATTGGTGTAAGGGATGACGGCATATCGAGATTGAGATCGTGGTTCGTGGATCGGGGATCAAAGATTTGGAGTGATAAGGGTTATTGATTGTATCCTTTTAAAATGTGGTATTAGAATTGTTATTCATTGTTTATTTATTGCATTAATTGTGTTAAGTTGCTGCATTGCACGAACCCTGGTATACTGTTCGCGTTTCCCCTCCCTCACTGAGTATACCAGTTGTATACTCACCCTCGTTTCTAACACCTTTCAAGTTAAACACCTTCGCAAGGTGATATAGGGAAAGCTCGAGAGTTACCTTATTTGCTTGTGATGACTTCCATTATTAGTACCTGCGAATCCATGTGAATTTGTAAAGTGGTTTGAATTGTAATTTGATTGGAACTATAGAAACTCGGCTTGTAATTGTATTGGATCTTGTTTGTATTTGATTTGTAGGTGGTCAATAATAGCTTAATGGACTATGTTATTGTTTATTGGTCGTGTATGCTTGATTGGGTGAATGGAGTTAGACCATAGTTTTGTAGTTATAAATATTGTTTCCAGGTTTTGGATTGTCCTATAAACATGGGAGGCTTCGTCCGTTTTCCCTCGTTTCTTGTGCCTTGGGAATGGAATTGGGAACTCCGATCTCGTGAGGGATCGGGGTGTTACAGCAAAGGTTGTACTTTCTCTTCCCAGGTATGGGCGGGGGGAAAAGCTATTCTAGCATCAACATGGATTGACCAGAGGCTGGGAGTAGTCGTCATCTTTGTCCATAGTAGTCATCCAGCTAGCAAGGGAAAGACCATTTAGCGCAGTGGAATAGGAAAGAGAGTGTCGAGCACAACTTTTGTGTCACCAGCAAATCCTTTTTCGTTTATTGGGATACTGAAAAAGGATTTGTCATGCAGGCATGATTGTCACATAAATCGACAGTTGAGAAATCCTATCTTCAGGGCCCCCACTTTAAGGCTATCTTTCACCGTTGACAGACATGGTTCAACGTGACAGGTACGGTTCCTCAATCAATAGATGACTCAAGGTTCTTGTTTTCAATCTGGTATAGGGAAGGATGACAGAGCTTTCAATTAAACATTTGTGTGGGTCTAGCTTGAGAATTGCCCTTTATTTCTCATCTCGATCTGGGTAAGGCTTCACTACTCGTTCGCTTGAGGGATTTAGTTGTTAGTGGACTAACACTTCTCCTTGTCCTCTTTCTACATTCGTGAATGACCTAAACTATACCTCTTCTAAGACAAAAAGAAGGTCAACCTCACCTCAGGTAATCATACCTTTATTTCTCGACGATCAAAGAGTCAAAACTCACTTTCGAGCTAACCAAGCGTGGAGCTACCAGCCAACAAGCAAAACGAGTTCTCATTCACCGATAACTAAGCTTTGACAAGGGAGAGGGGGACCCTTCTTGTGAGACCCCATATTTTGCTTTATCTCGATTTGCGGGTTTTACCTCGTTTTGCATGAATTGATCTATTTATATGCTATATGACTTAGAATGTGATAGTTCTATGATTAATACTCCTAATACATGCTAAGTGTGCATTCATGAAATTTTCATCAAAAACGGAATCAGAAATTTTATCGTCGGTTTTGATGAATAGTATTTTTGAACACATGTCCCCTAAAATTTTTATATGGGTGTTTTAAACGTTTTAAAACCTAGTCCTCGGGTATTACTAGACCCGTGTTTGATTAAAACGGATTTGGAATCGGTTTTAGAATTTTAAAGATTTTTACGCTTCCTTTTGCAAGAAAACGAGTTTTAAGCCGATTCAGGTGAAACTATTTTAATGTAACATTCTTTGTCACCTAAAATATAATGTTTAGAATTAATTTAAGTGTTAATTTAATAGTTGACCAAGAAATACTCAAGAAATGAACTAAAAGACTAGAAAAACAATTAAAGGACTAAAAACTAACTTTGACTTTCTTTTATTTTATTTGACCAAGCCTTATATGCATAATATAGCATCAACACACACAAAACACAACACAAAACACACTCAAAAAACACATACATGAGCGAAAGCCAAAGAGGGAAAAAAACAAAGCTTTTCTTCAAGTTTTCAAAGAAATTTTTCATAGAAAAACCTAGTTTTAGTCCGTAGAATTTTGTGCCGAGTTGGATTCCGCTTGTTGGGCACGCATTGCATGCATTTCTAGGCTTGTTTTGCATCAAAGGTGAGAGAAAAATTCTAGATCTCAAAAGTCATTTTTTATGTTTTTGCTCATTATTGCATTTTGAACCGTTAGAATGTTAATTTGAAGTTATATTATTGCTCAGTGCATGCTAAGGATCGTTTATGTGTATTACTACGAGATTTGAGCCATTGTAGCGAAATTATTTATTTTCGGGTATTAAAAGTTGATTAATTAGCCATTTGAGGATTGTCTTGAGTTGTTGTGGTTGGAATCGATTTCCGTTGATTTCTAAAAGTTTGTTAATTACGTGGTAACGTTGTTATAATGCCGAATTTTCGATTGCGATGTTTGGGTGAAAATCCAAAAATTTCAGCCTAGGTGCATTGAGGTTTTAGGGCTGTTGGGCTTGATTTTGATGTGTCTTGGTTGGTTTTCGAGAGGGCTAATGTAGTTGATTGAATGGATGAGTGTTAGAAACTGATTTGGAGTTGTTTGGATTAGTAGAATGTAAGATATGGTTATTTGAAGTTTAGGTTGTCTTTCTTTAAATTGTTAAATTGAGCCTTTAGATGATTGGGTGGTGTTTGAGTGATTGAATTGTGAGTAGTTGATGGTTAGACTAGGGTTAGATTACGTGTTTAATGCATGTTAAGTTGGATGGCCTACTTTGTCATCTAACTTAGTTGTTTGTTGTTTAATTGATTACTGGATGTTATATTGATGTTATATTGGTGTTATATTGATGATTATTGATGATTATTGATTGATGATTGATGAATCGGGAGATAGGCAATTCTGCTAGATTGTCCTCCTGTAAATGATGTTTATTATTATTGCTGAGTCTGGGTATGTGTGTGCCACCTCTCGAGCAGCATCGGGCTGTCGGGTTGATAACGTCATGACTACCAGAGACTACCCCCAGTTCGCATGACGGAGGTGTCATGGAGGGAGGGGCTAGTGAGGTACCTCGGGTGCGTGAGTAATAGGGAGTTACAAGAAGAATGGTTGAGATCGTGTTGGTGTTTGAAGCTACATCAACTAGAGTATCCTTTATTGATTGGTCATTATAGTCATGTGTTTATATTGTTATTGATTTTTATTGTGTGTTTACTACTCAAATGATCATTTCCAAGGAGTATAGTAAATATTGTTAGAGATCTATCGGATCCTCACATAGCTTGTTTATATAAGCTCACTCTCTATTATTGCATGCATGCAGGTGTTATTGAGCAAGATTACGGGTACGTGCCTCCATAAGGGGATAATGTGTCGTATGTGGACGAGTCCTATGTTCCAGAGTCTTGTCCTTGATGCTTGAGATGTTGTATACTCTATTATCTTGTATATTAAACTAGTTGTCTTTTATTTACTTTGTAGTTTATGATGTATAAGTTGTAGTAAAGATAATGACCTAAATGATGATAACTTAGTAGTCTTTCTTTTGTTATGATCTAGGTTGCTAAGTTGGTTTATAATCTATTTTGATATGTATGTTAAAGTTAGGGTTATGTTGGAACGGAGGTGTATAACTAAGGATGATTATTGTATAATATAGTTATGTTGTATGTTGTTAATGGTATTGAGGAATTGATGGTTGTTTTTTTGAGGAGTTTGATTGTATGATGTTCTGAGAGGTTGGTTTAGAGCCTCGGTGTCTTTATTACTGCCGTCATACTGCCGAAATTCCGTTGCCGCTTGACTTATTGTAGGTGGGGTCGAGTTGGGGCGTGACATTTAAGTGGTATCAGAGTGCATGTTAGTTGTCAGCCGAGGTATTCTCGGAATGTGGGTAATGGTCTTAGCATGAAAGAATGTATGAAGTGAAAGAAAAGTGAAGTATGTGTTAATATGGTTAAGTGATTATGTGATTATGTGATTTAGTGCTTATGTGATTATGTGATCAATTTGTTTATGTGATCAATTTGTTTATGTGATTGATACTTAAGTGATTTATGTGTTTATGTGAATTGTTGCTTATTTGCTAATAATTGTCTATGGCCTATTTAGGTGCTATAACCTATGCTAACCCTTTGATTAGTAGAATAACGTGTAGACTGAGGACCAGAGGTAGGCCTGAGATGACTGATAAGGTTTCGAGAAATGTGGCACCAGGCCAAGTTAAGGATGATGATCGTATAGGTGCAGCTTTTGATAGGATGAATGAGATCATGGCCAGTTAGGCACAGTTACTGGCAGGGCAGGCTACCCAAAATCAGGGATTGCATAATCAGTTATTGAAGGCACAGGGTGGGTACCACGGTCGTGGTACACTGAAAGAGTTTTTAGGGTATTATCGACCGTGGTTTTAGGGGGAGCCGGACGATAGGAAAGCTGAGGCGTGGATTAGCAAGGTGGAGAAGATTTTTGATTTTACCGATGAGCGGAAGGTCACTTTTGTCGTGTACTTGCTAGATGATGAGGCGAAAGAATGGTGGCGCACGGTGAAAACAAGCTGGGAGACTCAGGGTATTCCGTATGTTTGGGATACCTTTCTGTCCCGAGGATCGCGAGAGAGCGGAGAGAGGCAGAGTTTCTAGCCTTAGTGCAGGGAGATGCTTCAGTGGCTCAGTATGAGGCCACTTTTACTAGGTTGTCCTAGTATGCACCAGAGTATGTGGCTGATGACGAACGTAAGACTCGTAGGTTTATGTTGGGGTTGAGGCCCGAGATTCAGGATGCGATGGCTCTGAATCGGTATGATATACTTACAGAGGCCTTTGATGCAGCTTCTAGACTGGAGAAGAGAAATGGGGAACAGATTGTATCTAGCCAGCCTAGCAAGAGGCCCTTCCAGCCGCAGGGTCCGCAGGGAGTGTATAGGCCTTCAGTTCAGGAGGTTGTGTACAGGCCGCTAGCTCAGCAGGGTTCTTTTAGGCCACAGGGTCAGCAGAGTTATTATCGACCGCTGTTTCAGCAGGGGCCTTATCAGGTTCAGTCCCAGTACAGGCCAGCCCAGTGTCAAGGTCAATACAGGCCTAGTTTTGTTAGACCTCAGCAGCAGGTTGGTATAGCTGCTTCTTCAGCTTCTGGTTCTTCCAGGGGCAGTGTCAGTGCATCATCACCGCAGTGTACTTACTGCAAGCGCCAGGGCCATGTGGAGGCCGACTGCAGGGTGAAGTCAGGGGCTTGTTTGGGTTGCGGTAGCAATCAGCATAGGGCGAGGGATTGCCCTAGATATCAGAGGACTGAGGGTCAGGCAGCGACTCAGGGTTATTAGGGTCGACCTACTGGTGGTGCACCTCAGCAGCAGCGGGTTCAGGCTCGGGCCTACGCAGTTGACTTGGAGGAGATGCCTGAGGAGACTGCAGTTGTGGAAGGTAACTTCCTTATACTTGATCAACTTGTTAAAGTGTTGATTGATTCTGGTGCTACGCATTCTTTCATTACTCCTGCTTGTGTGCAACGTGTTAATGTGCAACCTGAAAGACTGCCTTATGTGGTTGAGATTAGTACCTCTTTGACTGATAAGTATATTACTGGCTTAGTATGTAAGGATTGCATAATACATGTTAAGGGGTATAATTTTCCTTCGGATCTTATCTTATTTCCTATCCAGGGGTATGATGTTATCTTGGGTATGTATTGGCTTTCTAAGTATGATGCCCAGTTGAACTGTGGAACAAAGGTAGTACAGTTTCCTCTGCCAGATCAACCAGTAGTTGAGGTAGTAGGGAACTGGGGTGCTAAGACGAGTTTTATGATCTCAGTAACTAAAGCCGTTAAGTTGGTGAGTAAGGGTGTTCGGGTTATCTAGCTTATTTGATCAACAAGCCATCTGATAAGCTACAGCTGGAGGAAGTTCCTATTATTCGGGAATATCCTAATGTATTTTCCGAAGAGTTGCCAGGGTTACCGCCAGAGAGAGATGTGGAGTTTGTGATTAATCTTGTTCCCGGTACTCAACCTATTTCTAAATCAGCATACCGGATGGCACCAGCTGAGTTGAAGGAGTTGAAAACTCAGCTACAGGAGTTAATAAAGAAGGGTTTCATTCAGCAGAGTTCTTCACCTTGGGGAGCTCCTGTTTTATTTGTGAAAAAGAAGGATGGTACCTTGAGGTTATGCATTGACTATCGTGGTTTGAATCAGGTGACTATCAAGAACAAGTATCCTTTGCGACTGATTGACGAGTTGTTTGATCAACTTCAGGGAACCAAAGTCTACTCTAAGTTTGACTTGAGGCAGGGGTATTAACAGCTTCGGATTCGCACGGAGGATGTTCTGAAGTCTGCCTTCAGGACTCGGTACGGGCATTATGAGTTTGTAATTATGCCCTTTGGATTAACTAATGCACCGGCAGCATTTATGGACCTTATGCATCGGGTTTTTCAGCCATTACTTGGACCAGTTCGTGGTGATCTTTATTGATGATATCTTGGTTTATTCTAAGTCTGAATTAGAGTACGAGCAACATCTACGACTTGTCTTATAGAAACTGCAGGAGCATCAGTTGTATGCGAAATTTAGCAAATGTGAATTTTGGTTGCAACGTATATCTTTTCTTGGTCATGTTATCACACATAGCGGTATTTCTGTAGATCCCACTAAGATTGAATTGGTGATATCTTGGAAACGTCCAGATAATGTTTATGAGGTTCGTAGATTTCTTGGCTTGGCAGGTTATTATCGTAGGTTTGTCAAGGACTTTTCTAAGATTGCCGGGCCACTTTCTAAGTTAACTCAGAAACAGACTAGATTTGTTTGGGATGAGAAATGTGAGAGTGGGTTTCAGGAATTGAAAAAGAGATTGACTATTGCTCTAGTACTTGCTCTACCAGAGGGGACCGATAATATGGTCATTTACAGCGATGCATCCAAGGAGGGCTTGGGATGTGTTCTTATGCAGAATGGCCGGGTTATTGCCTATGCTTCTAGAAAGTTGAAGCCTTATGAGGTGAATTATCCGACTCATGATCTTGAGTTGGCAGTTGTTGTTTTCGCACTGAGAAAGTGGCATCATTATCTGTGGGGTAGTAAGTTCAAGATTTTCACTGATCGTAGAGTCTTAAGTATTTATTCTCATAGAAGGAGTTGAATATGCGTCAGCGGAGGTGGATGGAACTTCTCGGAGATTATAATTGTTCTATCAGTTATCTGCCTAGGAAGGCAAATGTGGTGGCAGACGCTCTTAGTCGTAAGGCAAGTGTTTCTTGTTTGGCTATCAAGAAGTGGGAGGTTCTTGAGGAATTCACTTATTGGAGACCAGAGTTGACTCAGGTTGGGGTGATGTGTTCACATCTCCGTATTCAGCCTTTATTGTTGTCTCAGATCAGAGAAGCTTAGCAACTTGATGTTAAACTTCAGAAGATCAAGGATCAGATCACGGATGATCAGTCTGATTTCAAATTACACGAGGATGGTATTCTTCGGTTTCAGAATAGGGTTTGTGTTCCCGATGAACCGGGTTTGAGGCGAGGTATTCTAGAAGAGGCTCATAATTCTAAGTATACTATTCATCCTGGTGGAACCAAGATGTATCGGGACTTGAAGCAACATTACTGGTGGAATAATATGAAGAGAGAAGTTGCTTATTTCGTATCTAGATGTTTGACTTGTCAGCGAGTGAAAGCCGAGCATCAACGACCTGCAGGTTTGCTTCAGCCGTTGGCTATACCAGACTGGAAATGGGAGCATATCACGATGGACTTCACGGAGAGGTAATGATGCAGTTTGGGTTGTCGTGGATCGTTTGACGAAGACAGCTCACTTTATTTCGATGCAGATAGGAGATTAAGTTACAAAGTTGATGAATCTTTATTTGGATCAGATTGTTAGACTTCACGGAATTCCATCTAGTATTGTCTCATATTGAGATCCTCGATTTACTTCTGGCTTGTGGGAGAAACTTCAGGACACTTTGGATACTCAGCGGAATTTCAGTACAGTGTATCATCCACAGACTGACGGTCAGTCTAAGAGGACTATTCAGATTCTGGAAGATATGCTTAGAGCTTGTGTTCTGGACTTCGAGAAGAATTGGGAGAAACATCTACCACTTGCCGAGTTTGCCTATAACAATAGTTATCAAGCGACTATTGGGATGGCACCTTTTGCAGCTCTTTACGGTCGTAAGTGTCGTTCACCTTTGTATTGGGCTGAAGTAGGGGAGATGAAGACTATTGATCCGACTATTATGCCAGAGCTTCTAGAGAATATTGAGAATGTTCAGTTGATCAGATAGAGAATGCTTACAGCGCAGAGTAGATTCAAGAGTTATGCTGATAAGCATCGTCGGGACTTGGAGTTTGCAGTCGGAGATCGAGTTTTCTTGAGATTGTATCCTCGAAAGGGGTTTGCTCGTTATGGTAAAGGTGGTAAGTTGAGTCCGAGGTTTGTGGGGCCGTTTGAGATTACTGGCAGAGTGGGCAAGTTGGCATATCGGTTGGCTTTACCGGAGAATTTCTCTAATGTCCACAATGTATTTCATGTGTCTAATTTGCGGAAATATAATCCGGATCCTTCTCATATTCTTGAGCCAGAGCTGTTACAGCTTCGTGATAATCTGACTTATGACGAGTGGCCGATTCGTATTCTTGATCAGATGGAACAAGAGTTGAGGCCGAAGAAGATTCCGATGGTCAAGGTGTTGTGGAAGCATCACGGTATCGAGGAAGCTACTTGGGAGATGCGAGATCAGATGCAGCAGCGGTATCTAGATCTTTTTCGTTCAGCAAGTAAGAATTTTGGGGATGAAATTTCTTTAAGGGGGGAAAATGTGAGACCCCATATTTTTCTTTATCTCAATTTGCGTGCTTTACCTCATTTTGCATGAATTGATCTGTTTATGTGCTATGTGACTTAGAATGTGATAGTTCTATGATTAATACTCATAATACATGCTAAGTGTGCATTCATGAAATTTTCAACAAAAACGGAATCAGAAATTTTATTTTCGGTTTTGGTGAATAGTATTTTTGAACACCTGTTCGCTAAAATTTTTACAGGGGTGTTTTAAACATTTTAAAACCTAGTCCTCGCGTATTAATAGACCTGTGTTCGATTAAAACGGATTTGGAATCGGTTTTAGAATTTTAAATATTTTTACACTTTCTTTTGCAAGAAAACGAGCTTTGAGCCAACTCGGGTGAATTTATTTTAATGTAACCCTCTTTGTCACCTAAAATATAATGTCTAGATTTAGTCAA
This sequence comes from Ehretia macrophylla, assembly GCA_037974665.1. Taxonomy (NCBI): domain Eukaryota; kingdom Viridiplantae; phylum Streptophyta; class Magnoliopsida; order Boraginales; family Ehretiaceae; genus Ehretia; species Ehretia macrophylla. The sequence continues at coordinate 54,412,739 of CM075782.1, forward strand.
GTGTTAATTTAATAGTTGAGCAAGAAATACTCAAGAAATGAATTAAAAGACTAGAAAAACAATTAAACGACTAAAAACTAACTTTGACTTTCATTTATTTTATTTGACCCAGCCTTATATGCATAATATATCATCAACACACACCAAACACAACACAAAACATACTCAAAAAACACATACATAGCCGAGAGCCGTAGAGAGGAAAAACAAAGCTTTTCTTCAAGTTTTCAAAGAAATTTTTCATGGAAAAATCTAGTTTTTGTTTGTAGATTTTCGTGCCGAGTTGGATTCCGCTTGTTGGACACGCATTGCACGTATATCTAGGCTTATATCGCATCAAAGGTGAGAGAAAAATTCTAGATCTCAAAAGTCATTTTTTATGTTTTTGCTTATAATTGCATTTTGAACCGTTAGAATGTTAATTTGAAGTTATATTATTGCTCAGTGCATGCTAAGGATCGTTTATGCGTATTACTACGAGATTTGAACCATTGTAGCGAAATTATTTATTTTTGAGTATTAAAAGTTGATTAATTAGCCATTTGAAGATTATTTTGAGTTGTTGTGGTTGGAATCAATTGCCGTCGATTTCTAAAAGTTTGTTAATTACGTGGTAACGCTGTTATAGTGTCGAATTTTCGATTCCATTGTTTGGGTGAAAATCTGAAAATTTCAGCCTAGGTGCATTGAGGTTTTAGGGTTGTTGGGCTTGATTTTGATGTGTCTTGGTTGGTTTCCAATAGGGCTAATGTAGTTGATTGAATGGGCGAGTGTTAGAAATTGATTTGGAGTTGTTTGGATTTAATAGAATGTAAGATATGATTATTTAAAGTTTAGGTTGTCTTTCTTTAAATTGTTGAATTGAGCCTTTAGATGATTGGGTGGTGTTTGAGTTATTGAATTGTGAGTTGTTAATGGTTAGACTAAGGTTAGATTACGTGTTTAATGCATGTTAAGTTGGATGGCCTACTTTGTCATCTAACTTAGTTGTTTGTTGTTTAATTGATTACTGGATGTTATATTGATGTTATATTGGTGATAATTGATGATTATTGATTGATGATTGATGAACAGGGAGATAGGCAATTCCGCTAGATTGTCCTCCTATAAATGATGTTTATTATTATTGCTGAGTCTTGGTATATGTGTGCCACCTCTCGGGCAGCATCGGGCTGTCGGGTTGATAACGGCATGACTACCAGAGACTACCTCCAACTCGCATGACAGAGGTGTCATAGAGGGAGGGGCTAGTGAGGTACCTCAGGTGCGTGAGTAATAGCGAGTTACAAGAAGAATGGTTGAGATCGTGATGGCATTTGGAGCTACACCAACTAGAGTATCCTTTATTGATTGGTCATTATAGTTATGTGTTTATACTGTTATTGATGTTTTATTGCGTGTTTACTACTCAAAGGATCATTTCTAAGAAGTATAGTAAATATTGTTAGGGATCTATCGGATCCTCACTGAGCTTGTTTATATAAGCTCACTCTCTATTATTGCATGCATACAAGTGTTATTGAGCAAGATTATGGGTACGTGCCTCTAGAAGGGGATAATGTGTCATTTGTGGATGAGTCCTATGTGCCAGAGTCTTGTCCTTGATATTTGAGATGTTGTATACTCTATTATCTTGTATATTAAACTAGTTGTCTTTTATTTACTTTGTAGTTTATGATGTATAAGCTGTAGTAAAGATAATAAACTAAATGATGCTAACTTAGTAGTCTTTCTTTTGTTATGATTAGGTTGCTAAGTTGGTTTATAATCTATTTTGATATGTATGTTAAAGTTAAGGTTATGTTGATACGGAGGCGTATAACTAAGGATGATTATTGTATAATATGGTTATGTTGTATGTTGTTAATTGTATTGAGGAATTGATGGTTGTTTGGTTGAGGAGTTTGATTGTATGATGTTCTGAGAGGTTGGTTTAGAGCCTCGGTATCTTAATTACTGTCGTTATACTGCCGAAATTCCGTTGCGTCCTGACTGATTGTAGATGGGGTCAAATTGGGGCGTTACACTTCTCATACCCGCCCTTACAGGAGCCTAACAGAGAAAAGGCTATGCCCAATAGGGGAAGACTGCGGTAAAAGGATGTGTGAAACTCCAATTTTCGTCTTTACCTCGATTTGTATGTCTTTGCCTTGATTTTCGTGATTTGACCTGTTTTTTTTATATGAATTAGAATGTGCTAAATATGTTATTTATATTCCTAATACATGCTATATGTGCATTCATGAAATTTTCATCAAAATCGGCATCAGAAATTTTATCGCCGGTTTTAGTAAATAATGTTTTAAACACCTGTCCGCTAAAATTTTTGCAGGGGTGTTCTAAATGTTTTAAAACCTAGTCCTCGGGTATTAATATACCCGTGTTTGATTAAAACGGATTTTGAATCAGTTTTGGAATTTTAAAGGTTTTTACACTTTCTTTTACAAAAATCGAGTTTTAAACCGACTCGGGTAAAAATGTTGAAATGTAAAACTTCTTGTCACCTAAAAAATAAACTACTTAAAATAGTCCAAGTGTTGCATACTAATTTTGAGCAAGAAATAGTCTAAAATATAATTAAAAGACTAGAAATACTAAAAACTAACAAAGTGCATCAACTTTGACTTTTTTGTTTTTGTTTGACTTGGAGCAATTAAGCATCAACACACAATGAAACAACACAAAAACACCACAAAACACACACAAGGAGGCCGAAACTCCATAGCTATTTTGAGAGGTTTTTCAACATTTTTTCAAGGCAAATTTAAATTAAAAGTTGCAATTCAAGGCCAAACTTCATCATCTAAGGCTTGATTCTACTTGTTGGGCATTCATTGAGTATCTTTCTAGCTTCATAACACATCAAAGGTGAGAGAAAAATTATAGATCTCAAATGTCATTTTTTATGTTTTTGCATATAATTGAATTTTGAACCGTTAGAAAGTTGAATTGATGTTATATTATTGCTCAGTGCATGCTAAGGATCGTTTATATCAGTTTATATAAGATTTGAGCCGTTGTAGCATGAATTTTATTTTTCGGGTATTAAAAGTTGAGTTGTTGGCTAGTTGTTGAATATCTAGAATTGTGGTGGTTGGAATCGATTGCTGTTAGCTTGTAAAAGTTTGTTAAATACGTGGTAGTAATGTTGTAATGCCGAAATTTTGATTGTGATGTTGGTGTGAAAGTCCAAAAATTTCAGCCTAAGTACATTGAGGTTTTAGGGTTGTTGGGCTTGATTTGGATGGATTATGGTTGGTTTCTGAGGGGGCTAATGTTGTTGATTGAGTGGGTGAGTAATCGAAACTGGTTTGGAGGCTATCGGATTAGTATAATGTAAGTTATGACTTTTAGAAGTTTGGGTTGTCTTTCTTTAAAATGTTGAATTATGCCTTTGGATGTTTGGGTGGTGTTTGAGTGATTGAATTGTGAGTTGTTGATGGTTAGACTAGGGTTTGGTTGTGTGTTTAATGCATGTTGAGTTGGATGGCCTACTTTGTCATCTTACTTAATTGTTTCATGATTATATAGTTGTTGATTGTGAAATGTTGTTTAATTGACTGTCGAAATACGGATTAATTGATTATTGATTATTGATTGTTGTTACAAAACTGTGAGGAGCATGCTCGGGGTAAATCTGGGGTCTTACATTGTTAACTGATTGTTATTGTTTTTATTAGTCGGGAGTCAGGCAACCAATATTGTTGACTTCTCGAATTGTTATTGTAATTGTTATTATGAGTCGGGAGTCGGGCAAACAATATTGTTGACTTCTCGAATTGAGTCTCATTGTTGTGAGCTTTGATAAAGTTGTGTCACCTCGGGAGGCATCCTGGGCTTCGGGCACAGTTATCATGGCTAATCCCTATCTCACATGGGCGGAGAGGCCATGGGGTGTGGGTCTAGGTCAAGGTACCTCAGGATTGTGTCATTGAGTTTGGAGGAGTTGATGAGCATTGAATGGTGTATGGAGCTTCATCAGGAAATGTATCATATCCTTATTGTGTGTTTACAGTTATTGCTATTGTTGCATTTATAATGCTATTGATGTCCATTGTGTGTTTACTGCTCAAATGATGATTTCCAAGGAGTATAGTAAATACGGTTAGAGATCTATCGAATCCTCACTAAGCTTGTTTTATATAAGCTCACTCTCAATTATTGCATGCATACATGTGAAATTGATCCAGGTTACGGGTATGTGCCTGCAGAAGAGGATAATGTGCCATATGTGGACGAGTCCTATGTGCCAGAGTCTTGTCCCTGATTTATGAAGTTGTACTTTTTGTTATATTGTATATTAAACTTAGTTGTCTTGTATTTCACTTAAAAGTTCATGTTATATAGGATGTTGTAAAGATAGTAGATTAAATGTTGCTAGCTTAGTAATCTTGTTTTGGAACATGATTAGGTTGCTAGGTGGGCTATAATCGATTTTGGAAGTGTATGTTATATAGTAAATGTATTATGTTGGAACGGAGGCGCATAACTATGAAAGAGTTGATGAAAGAATGTTTAATGTATGAAATTGTTGCGTTGTATGTTGTTAATTTGATTGGAGAGTTGGTTGGTGACTTGTGGAGTTTGATGTATGTTGTTCTTAAGGGTTGGTTTAGAGCCTGATGTTCATGTTACTGTCGTTATGCTGCCGAAATTCCGTTGCGTCCTAACTAATCGTAAGAGGGGTCAAGTTGGGGCGTGACAGGATGTCCGTCTGTTGATGGCTAGCTCGTACAAGCAAATATTGGACCTAGGTTTGTTGATGGATCTGGTCTTGTCGAATAGGTCCGAATTCGAGGTTCGAACACAAAACCCCATTAGCCGAGTTGAACTGGTTAGTGATGGAAGCAATTCCCACGAACTGAGAACAAAAGGAATGATGTACTTGCCCCCTTCCCCAGCCATTACCGCTCATCCACCGCTTTTTATTAAGAAATCCTGTTTTTATCTTTCCATGTTGTCTTTTCCGTGCTATTCCTTACGCAACCTCTACTTGGATTCATTTCAAGTCTCGAGTTCTTGTTTATAATTCTCGTAGATGAAGTTCGAACGAGAGCTTTGATGCAATTCAAATTGACAAGCAGTAATGACAGCATAATAAATGTCCGGAGGACAGAACTAAATCTTTAATTCCTGGGTTTCCTTTGCCAATAGACCAATCAATGGTGTTGTATCGGAAACAAGATTCAATCGCTACAAGCGAAGGATAATAAGAAACCGGTCGTAAAATAGGTAGATTAACTAAAAGAAAATACACTTGGCCCACTAAGCACTTGGGGAGTCACTTAGATAATATGCTTAGACCGGAAGACTAAGGGATTCTTCAGGTCTAGACGTAGCCTTCTTTAAATGTCATGCAAGTTTAAGTTAAGCTCTTAGTGGATGTCATTACTTGACTTAATCTATCCTGGTCGTATCGCAATCAATGCTTATTATACGTTGCTTCGACTGCTGTGTACATCCCCAACCAATAAGAGGAGTGGGTACCAGACTCGCTAAGAGGAAATAACAGTGGCTCCGTGCCCCCTCACTACTGAAGACCTTAAAGAGGTGGTTGACGTTCGTCAGGCATAGATCGCTGATTCTCTTAATTTAATTCTTTGAAACTACGCGCTAGACTAGACTAAGAATCCCTCTATTTTAATAGTAAGATTTGATTTTATTGGCTATTGGCACTTCTATAGAATAGAAAGAATGAGTTGTCAGCCCTCGTCAATGTACGCCCAAAGACTTATCTGAAATTTCTTTAAGTAGAAACCCTTTTTTCTGTGAGGGGCCGTAAGCCAGTCTTTCAGTAATTTTCGAGGAGTGTAAGCTATTATAAAAGTTCTTTATAGGTTAACACAACCCAGAATCGTAGACCCTTCCTCTAGTTAGTGACTTGGCTCCCTTCCTTCTAGTCACTGCTAGTAGGATAACATCTATTAATCCCTTCTCGTCCTTCTCCTTTTGTTTTCTTTCTGTCCTCTGGTTTAAGGTTCATAAGGGGAGTGCTCGCTACTATAAGGCAGCTCTGCATTCCTTCGAGGCAATCGTAGCCAAGCTCTGAGACTATTCAAGCAAGTATGGTAACGATACTGAGGAGGATACCTAGCTAGTCTTGAACCAGAGCAGGGAAGTGAAGCCCTTGATTAGCAAATAGCTCCCCGTTCTATCCAATAGACTCTTCGCTAAAGTTCAAAGGCCAGTTTGAAGAAGGTCCAATGTCAGTGAGAAGTAAGTGAAATTACCGTTCTATAGCTTTTTAAGGTATGACGCGGGCTGGGCAATCAACCGGAGAACCAAGGAATGGAATTGAACTCAAAGCATAAGCTTCGGCCAAAGCTGCAACCAAAGATGAGTGGCTGTTGCCCGGGCACTGAACTATTGGCTTTAGCAACCCAATGTCTATAGATGAAAGACGAGTTCGGAACTACTAGATAGGTGCCTCCCCCACGAAATGTAGCTTACGCGGAACATATTACTCCTCAACCACCAACTAACAGCTCTTGATAGAGAAGCTCTATAAGGGCTATTTTAGGGCAGGCCTCACTCAATGCAATTTTTTTCTTTTCTTGATGAAATCTTCAAACCTCTCCCTATCGGTCGAGCATCTTCAAACCTCTCTCTTTTTTTTTTTAGCAGCTTTCAAAATAGTCCACGTAGGATAAATCAATGGAAAAATACAATAATTTTTTTCACTTCAGTAGGTACTTTAATCCACATTCTGCCAATGAATCGTCTTTACTTTAGTAGATACAAAGATGACCTCAATACTCTGCTACTAGGACTCGGTCGGAAGAATCTACTGCAGCCATTGATAGACCTCTCCTACTATACAGAAAAAGAATCTGATTATGTGCATTTTGCTGGGCTTAGCCCTCCCCACCCCTTTCGACGCAGCAATGAGAGCAGCAGGCTTTACCTTTACCTCTTGGCGGAGCATACCATATAATCATATAAAAAAGTCTTTGCCTAGTAGTACTCAACAAGTAAATAAGAAGGTGTGCGAGGTTTGAAGATGCTCGACCTATAGGGAGAGGAATGGACGGAACGGTTCATCAAGCCATTTTTTGCCTCAACTCCCTAAATAGGAATAGGGGTAATTGCTTCGCACCTGACTGTGATAGCCTTATTCTTGTAAGTGGTTGCCGGGGAGGGCCAACTAGGATGTGTTTGAAACGGAAGACTTGGCATGTGGCTCAGGAGAAAGAACCAGATTCTTGTCTTCATTTTCCAAAAAAAGTAAAACGTCTTTTTCTTAAAGCAAGACTTGAAATTGATTTTACTTGGCCAGGTAACCATAGAAAAAAAAGGAAGGGACAAAAGAGGAATCAAAAACGTCCACTGTCTCATGGGGCAAGCTTACTTAGTAGAAAATTGAATAAAATGAAAAGCCATTGGGAATGGAAAAGCCTAGTTCTTCCAAGCTAGGCCAGAGAAAGCCTAAGCCAAAATGTTAAATAGTAGGAGACGTATTCTGAAAAACCAACAGAGTGAAGGTGTTACTACGGCAATCGAAAGTCGGTTAGCACATCAATAAATGAACCACTAATCTCCACCATTGAAGACCAAGGAATGCTGATTAAGAGAAATCCTGCATCAGATTGAAAGTAATAAATAGCCTCGCAAAGTATTTACTAGCAGCTCGGTTGATTGGCACTCTTGTAGGCTCATCTTGCATACAAATTCTAGGGGTCCCAAGTCCTGTATCCACCAAGAACATTTCTTCCCTTAAGCGTAAAACTTCTGATTGTAAGGCGTTTCCATCATTCAATACACACAGAGAAGAGAAGAGGGAAAGACCTATACTCTAATAAAAGGGGGAAAGACTATTTCTAATAAATCCACTACCCGGCTGCTCTATGTATCAGGGCTAGAGACGCCGGTAGTCTCAAATCCGTTCTTTCTCCCACTCTTTATTGGCTCGTTTCGTAGGAATAGAGTAGTCAAAGTAATTGGGTTCCGCTTGCCATCTCCCCGATGGAATAGATTGTGACACCCCGATCCCTCTCGAGACCGGAAGTTCTATCAATCAAACTAATCACAACCCAAATCCAAACCTGGGCATAATTTTTAGGGAAAACGGACGGAGTCTTCCCTGTTTCTAGGCAAACAGAAAACCTGCGACAGCATATAAGTGGACCAATACCATGTCCAATCATTCAAACACTTCAAGGCCACCCGAGCCTTGTTCTCAACAAGCAATCACAAGCAAAATACATTTCCAGTTTACAGACTAACCTACCTCTTCACATCTTTCACAAGTACATTCATGGTTGACAATTAAACCATACTAACCTATTGCATAAGTTAGACTATCAAACCATTCTAACTCTTTTCCTTTGGACATTACAAACATGCATTGAAGTTAAACTATACTAACTAAATACATAAGTTAGCTTTTCAAATCACTTCAAAAACCTAGTAAAACCTAAATTACATTCTTTTAATATTAAATACATACAATACATGAAAGCATATATCTTTGCCACTTCGACAACTCAAGCCACATAGCACGCAAGACAACTCTTCAAGCACGAACTTTCACGTAACCACGAACTTTCCAGCTAACAAGGCATTTCCTGAATTATGGTGGTGAGGAGTGAGTATACACAACACGTATACTCAGTGAGGGCAAGACAGATATGGAGGTGGGGAGAAAGAAAGTCATGCAATGCAAATATGGCAGTTAAGCAATATAACTGATAAGTAAGCAATTAATACAATAACCAATTAATGAAAGCATTAACACAACCATTCAAAGCTATACCACACTCTGAAGGCTATGGTTCACTCATACGAGCAATGTACCATCTCACGAGCGATACATCAATCTCGAGCTTGATGTTGACAACGATGACAATAAGCATGCAACCACTGTGATACCCCGAACCTGGCATGTATTCAATAGCATTTAAAGTTCATTTAAATTGCATTTTATTGACCTTTCACCTTCTTTGACCAAACTAGTTGACTTTTCATCTACATTGACCAACTAGGACAAGGTGGGAATTTTTAAAATGTTTAATAAAAGGCAAACTTGGGATTAGAAATAAAAAAATGCAATGTTAAGTTAGTCAAAATTTGGGTCAATTTTGGAATTAAATCTGAACCAATTGGGGAAGATTTAGGTAGCAAATTATATATGGTTGGAAAGCTCTATGAGTCTAGTTTCTGAGGCTTCAAACCGTTCGTGAATTGGAGTTTTCTAGAAGAAGTTATGGCCGTTTTCGTAAGGTCGCGCATAGCTGTTTTGGTTTAGCGGGTTGACCGAATCTTTGACCTTTGACTTGTCATTTTTTTTTCCTAAATAAGCAGAATTGCACACGAAAAAAAAAGAGAAGAAAGACTTGAAAACATGAGGAAAAGAAGGAGAAAAAAAAAAAGAAAATCTCAACTTCAAATCTTCGATTCTTCGCGTGGGCTTGTGCGGGGTAGTTTCTGAGGCGCTCTACGAGGTTTTCCTAGCGTCTAGGAGCGTCTAAGGTGAGGGTTTCATCGTTATTTGCGCATTTGAAATATTTGTATCTAAACTTTGAATTTTGGATTTTATGCGTAGATTGTTGTTTTAATCATTTTGTTGCTTAAAGAATGTTCCTTGTTGATTGTAGAACATGTATTTATAGCTTTTTAACATTTTCTGTGGTTAAATATTGGAATTGAAATATAAATCGTGTGATGAATAGGAAATTATGAATAGTAAACCCCCGTTTAGATGAAGTTGCTCCGTTACGCATTCTGTTGATGTAGGAAGATGCTAGATATGCTAGAATGCCTAAATGTGTGGTTTAATTGGAATGTGTAATGGAAAAATGGAGAAAAATGGCTTAGTGAAAGTCGGGGTCGTTTAGGTCGAGTTTGGCATTTTCTCGTTTTGCGTGTTGGCATTGTTTTTGGAGGCCATGGAAGCACTTTTGGTGCGATTATGGCATTGGTTGGTGTTTGGTTGGTATAGTTGTAGTTCAAACGAGCAAAGGGAGAAATCGAGGCTTTGCGCGAATTCTAGGGTAAAGTAGGGTTTCAGGGTCCTTAGACGTGCCTTATGGTGACCTAGGAGGATTGGCGAAGTCGGTTTCCAAAACTCGTGGCTCGTTTGGAAATGGTAGTGTTTTGATAGTTGGGGTCGATTTGTGATTTTGCTTGTTATCTTGATATTATGCCTATAGAATGCTTAGGGTTGCTTGATATACTTGTTTAATTGGTGTTATTGTTGCTTATTATTGCTTGTTATGCTTGAAAAGTTAGTTGAATGCTAGTATTGATTGTGATTGCTTGTTATCTCGTTTGTTGTCACTAGTTTGTATTGTTGTGCTATCGCTCGTTTATTGCCTTGTATCGAGTCTTGCATTGCATAGTGTCAGCACGTGAGTGATGGGCCTCTCTGGGTAGCCTCGGGTTGCCAGTGTTGGTTGCTCTAGCTCCGTAGCTATTCCCTCTTCTCGCTTGGGCTGCCTCCCAGGGAGATTTGGGTCGTAGATTGATGGATACTTCCGGGGTATTCCAAACTGGTGTTATAAGGTGGATGCGCACTTATTGTCATCGTTGTCAACATCAAGCTCGAGATTGATGTATCGCTCGTGAAATGGTACTTTGCTCGTATGAGTGAACCATAGCCTTCAGAGTGTGGTATAGCTTTGAATGGTTGTGTTAATGCTTTCAGTAATTGCTTATTGTATTGATTATTTGTTTTGATTGCTTATTTATCAGTTATATTGCTTAACTGTCTTATTTGCATTGCACGACTTTCTTTCTCTCCAATTCGATATCTGTCTCGCCCTCACTGAGTATACGTGTTGTGTATACTCACTCCTCACCACCACATTTCAGGAAATGTCATGTTAGCTGGAAGTTCGTGATTTCATGGAAGTTGTTGCCTGAAGAGTTGTCTTGCGTGCCTATGTGGCTTGAGTCTCGAAATTGTGAAGATATATGCTTTCATATGTTGTATGTATTTAATGCTAAAAGTATGTAATTTAAGTTTCATTAGATTTTTGAAGTAGTTTGATAAGTTAGATTATGTATCTAGTTATTATAACTCAATAGTCTATTTTATGTAGCAGCTTAGTATGGTTTAATTTTCAAGTTTGAATGTACTTGTCAAAATGAAAAGAGATAGGTTAGCTTTTAAATTTGAAATGTATATATACTTGCTGAGTTTAAATTATTGAAAACCGAGGCTCGGATGGCCTTGAGGAAGTTTTGTATGGTTGGACACGGTGTTGGTCCATTTAAATGCTATTACAGGTTTTACATTTTGCCTAGAAACAGGGGAGACTCCGTCCGTTTTCTCTGAAAATTTTGCCCGGGGTTTGGTTTGGGTTGTGATTAGATCGATTGACAGAACTCTCGGTCTTGAGAGGGATCGGGGTATTACAGGTGGTATCAGAGCTTGTTTAGCTCATAAGCCGGGACAGGGTCCTCGGTCTGGTGGGTAGTGGTCCTTGAATGTATGCTTGCTAAGTGTGTCTTGAAAGTGTATGCTTGTATGTGAGATTATGTGTCTTGACATGAATGTGTGCTCCTATGTGATATAGTTATGTGTTATGTGTTAATTGTGTGCTAAGTGAAGTAAAGTGTCTAGTTGTGTATTGAATTGACCTATTGAATCGACCTCGTGGATTGTTATTTGCTTGAAGTATTGCTTGTAATGTGTGTACTGAAATGTCTTGAATTAGCTATGCTGTGATTTGAATTGATTATGCTGTGCTTGACTTGATTGTTATGCTTGAGTGACCTTGTTGAATAAACTATTTTGTAAACTTGCTGGCATAATAGCTTAAGGCTTATGTATAACTGTGATATATTGGCATTCATACATGTCCTATTGAAATGGTAAGTAAGTCATCTTCCTCCCCTGAAGAAAGTGGTTCACCGCTGGCTTTTCAAGGTGTATGGATTGGCAGGAAATGAATGGCATTTGACTAGCCTTTATTTGGGAATTGGTGTTTGCTTTTGGAGCTCGGTTATTGGTGAATCTCTATGGTCTTCCTCTGTGCTTAACGGTTGTAAAAGAATAGCTTTCTCTTGGGGTTTATTTGGTTATTCTTTGGAGCATTCTTTGGTTTTCTTAATGGGTACTCTTTGGAGACTTTTGTTGGCATTTCTCGGTGGATTTGGCTATTGGGATTTTAATCGGCCTTACTGCACAGTAATATCTATGGTATATGTGTCTTGGTCTTTATTGGTGTGATACTGGCATCCCTGATTGGAAATTCTTCAATGGTATTTTTTGAAATTCTCAGTGGCCAATTATTTAATATTTACTTATTAAGCAAACTTGGCTACTTTCTTATTGGAGCATTGTTTCGGATATCTTCTTCAGTGTTCCTCAGTAGGTTTGGTATTTGGAGTTCCTATCAGACTTATTGTATAATACTACTTAGGGTATTCTTCGAAATTCTTCTTGGGCGTTCTATTGGTATTTTCCTTATTGGCAAGGTTGCATGAAGTTTTCACTTGGCAAATAGTGAAGAGGCCTCAGAGTTTGGCTTTGGTGGGAAACTATGTTTGTTATTCAACTTGGTTGTTTTATTGGGCACATTATATTTTCTCTGCTATTTCCTTTGACATTCCTCTCGGCATTTGATAGCAAAACTCGGAATCTAAATGGTTGTTCCATGGGGTTATTATTTGGAAGGCTTCTTTGGAACTTTGGAAATATATTTGATTGGGTTCTTGGTATTTTTTTCAGCACTCTTAACAGGGAATTCTTCTATGAAATCCATGACCAGCGGGGTACTTCTTTGGACCTCTAGATAGAATCTTTGTTTGAGCTTTTATTTGGCTTCTTGCTTAGGAATTCTCGGGCAGTAACAGTTAGACTTCTATTGGAGATTCGTGCGTGAGGTATTCTTCTTGTCGTTATTGTGTGGTATTAATGACATCTACAGTATCTTTGCTTTAGTCTTTATTGGTATTATCTCGGCGTTTCTGGTTGGAATTTATTCTTCTTCGGTATTCGTGTCAACGGGATTCTTGTACGGTATCTGCATTTGAGCTTCTATTTGGCGTTACTACTTGGCATTTCTACTTGAACTTTCCTATTGGTCATCTTGATTAAATACTTTTTCAGTAGCTAATGAAGACTAGTCAGAGTTGGATTGTAGATGATGCAGAGTCCTATTGAAAAAAGAACTGCGAGGACGCAATTGTTTTAAGGGGGGAAGGATGTGATACCCCGAACCTGGCATGTATTCAATAGCATTTAAAGTTCATTTAAATTGCATTTTATTGACCTTTCACCTTCTTTGACCAAACTAGTTGACTTTTCATCTACATTGACCAACTAGGACAAGGTGGGAATTTTTGAAATGTTTAATAAAAGGCAAACTTGGGATTAGAAATAAAAAAATGCAATGTTAAGTTAGTCAAAATTTGGGTCAACTTTGGAATTAAATCTGAACCAATTGGGGAAGATTTAGGTAGCAAATTATATATGGTTGGAAAGCTCTATGAGTCTAGTTTCTGAGGCTTCAAACCGTTCGTGAATTGGAGTTTTCTAGAAGAAGTTATGGCCGTTTTCGTAAGGTCGCGCATAGCTGTTTTGGTTTAGCGGGTTGACCGAAAATTTGACCTTTGACTTGTCATTTTTTTTTCCTAAATAAGCAGAATTGCACACGAAAAAACAGAGAAGAAAGACTTGAAAACATGAGGAAAAGAAGAAGAAAAAAAAAAAAAAAATCTCAACTTCAAATCTTCGATTCTTCGCGTGGGCTTGTGCGGGGTAGTTTCCGAGGCGCTCTACGAGGTTTTCCTAGCGTCTAGGAGCGTCTAAGGTGAGGGTTTTATCGTTATTTGCGCATTTGAAATATTTGTATCTAAACTTTGATTTTTGGATTTTATGCGTAGATTGTTGTTTTAATAATTTTGTTGCTTAAAGAATGTTCCTTGTTGATTGTAGAACATGTATTTATAGCTTTTTAACATTTTATGCGGTTAAATATTGGAACTGAAATATAAATTGTGTGATGAATAGTAAATTATGAATAGTAAACCCCCGTTTAGATGAAGTTGCTCCGTTACGCGTTCTGTTGATGTAGGAAGATGCTAGATATGCTAGAATGGCTAAATGTGTGATTTAATTGGAATGTGTAATGGAAAAATGGAGGAAAACGGCTTGGTGAAAGTCGGGGTCGTTTAGGTCGAGTTTGGCATTTTCGCGTTTTGCGTGTTGACATTATTTTGGGAGGCCATGGAAGCACTTTTGGTGCTATTATGGCATTGGTTGGGTGTTTGGTTGGTATAGTTGTAGTTCAAACGAGCAAAGGGAGAAATCGAGGCTTTGCGGGAATTCTAGGGTAAAGTAGGGTTTGGGGGTCCTTGGACGTGCCTTATGGTGACCTAGGAGGATTGGCGAAGTCGGTTTCCAGAACTCGTGGCTCGTTTGGAAATGGTAGTGTTTTGATAGTTGGGGTCGATTTGTGATTTTGCTTGTTATCTTGATATTATGCCTATAGAATGCTTAGGGTTGCTTGATATACTTGTTTAATTGGTGTTATTGTTGCTTATTATTGCTTGTTATGCTTGAAAAGTTAGTTGAATGCTAGTATTGATTGTGATTGCTTGTTATCTCGTTTGTTGTCACTAGTTTGTATTGTTGTGCTATCGCTCGTTTATTGCCTTGTATCGAGTCTTGCATTGCATAGTGTCAACACGTGAGTGATGGGCCTCTCTGGGTAGCCTCGGGTTGCCAGTGTTGGTTGCTCTAGCTCCGTAGCTATTCCCTCTTCTCGCTTGGGCTGCCTCCCAGGGAGATTTGGGTCGTAGATTGATGGATACTTCCGGGGTATTCCAAACTGGTGTTATAAGGTGGATGCGCGCTTATTGTCATCGTTGTCAACATCAAGCTCGAGATTGATGTATCGCTCGTGAAATGGTACTTTGCTCGTATGAGTGAACCATAGCCTTCAGAGTGTGGTATAGCTTTGAATGGTTGTGTTAATGCTTTCAGTAATTTCTTATTGTATTGATTATTTGTTTTGATTGCTTATTTATCAGTTATATTGCTTAACTGTCTTATTTGCATTGCACGACTTTCTTTCTCTCCAATTCGATATCTATCTCGCCCTCACTGAGTATACGTGTTGTGTATACTCACTCCTCACCACCACATTTCAGAAAATGTCATGTTAGCTGGAAGTTCGTGATTTCATGGAAGTTGTTGCCTGAAGAGTTGTCTTGCATGCCTATGTGGCTTGAGTGTCGAAATTGTGAAGATATATGCTTTCATATGTTGTATGTATTTAATGCTAAAAGTATGTAATTTAAGTTTCATTAGATTGTTGAAGTAGTTTGATAAGTTAGATTATGTATCTAGTTATTATAACTCAATTTCAAATGCATGTTTGTAATGTCCAAAAGAAAAGAACTAGAATGGCATGATAGTCTATTTTATGTAGCAGCTTAGTATGGTTTAATTTTCAAGTTTGAATGTACTTGTCAAAATGAAAAGAGATAGGTTAGCTTTTAAATTTGAAATGTATATATACTTGCTGAGTTTAAATTATTGAAAACCGAGGCTCGGATGGCGTTGAGGAAGTTTTGTATGGTTGGACACGGTGTTGGTCCATTTAAATGCTATTACAGGTTTTACATTTTGCCTAGAAACAGGGGAGACTCCGTCCGTTTTCCCTGAAAATTTTGTCCGGGTTTGGTTTGGGTTGTGATTAGATCGATTGATAGAACCTCTGGTCTCGAGAGGGATCGGGGTGTTACAACCACTTTATAAGTTCAGTTTGGAATACCCCGGAAGTATCCATCAATTCTACGACCCAAATCTCCTTGGGAGGCATCCCAAGCGAGAATGGGAATAGGACACGGAGCTAGAGCAACCAACACTAGTAGCCCGAGACTACCCAGAGAGGCCCATCACTCACGCGCCTAACACTATGCAATTCAAGACACGATACAAGGCGATAAACGAGCGATAGCACAACAATACAAATTAGAGGCGATAACGAGATATCAAGCATTTACAATCAATACTAGTATTCAATTAACTTTTCAAGCATAACTATCATTAGTAGACACAATAACACCAATTAAACAAGTAACAGCAGTTCAAACACAAAAACGACAAATATCACTATTTAATCTCTAACTTCCAAAGGCAATTACGAGCAAACGAGCTACAGTATTAGGAAACCAATTTCACTACATTCACTTAGGCACTACAAGGCACATTTCTATGTCACTAAACCTCACTTTCCCAACCAAAGCTCGAAAGTCCACCTACTGTGTTTGAACTACAGCTATGCTAACCGGTCACTCAATCAATGCCACAATAGCGCCAAAAGTGCTTCCATGCCCTCAATAGCAAAACCCCCAACTCAATTCGAGCACGCTCAACTTTTGGTCAAACGGCCCTTTTACGTTTCTTTGTCTAATTTTCAATTTTAACAAAGGCCGATCCGTTTTTATTTCACATTTTATCTTTCTATCACTAATGGCACCTATCCAAATCAAGCAATCGCAATTCGAATCACAATTCAAAATTCTAGGGTTTACTATTCAAAATTTACTATTCATTATTTTTCCCCAATTTCAAATACGCAATTTCGACCGTAAAAATTGCTAAATAACTATCAAACAATGCTCTATGAACTCAAAGAAAGCTATATCAAGCAATTACAGGCATTATAACACATTATATATCAAATCTAAAAATTTGACACAAAATTCAAATTCGAATTTAAATACACAAAAGCATGAAAAACCTCACAGAGATTGAAGACCAAGACCCGCAAGGACCCGAGCCACGACCCCCAAGCAATTCCACACACGATTGTAGAAGAAAATGCAAGCAAAATCTTTTTTTTTCCTCCTTGGAGTTTCGGCCATGAGAAGGACTCAAAGGGCATTTTGAAGTTTGTTTTTTTAATTTTAGCCTTGTTTTATTATTTAAAAGGTGACAAAGGGCATTTTGGTCTTTTGCAAGGTCAAGCTTAAGTTAAAATTGGTAAAATAAGCTTATTTTGATGCCATTTAATCCAATTCAAGTTAAAGCAATGCAATTTTAATGAAAACCGACTAAAACTAGCTAATTTAAACTAGAAACATTATTTACAAAATCCAAGAAATATTCTTCTAACTTTCATTTTCGAAATACTACGATCGAACGATCAATAAACGATCGCTAATAAAGTGATGAGCAATAATATAAAACTTTAATTTTTTGAAAAGTAAAGTAGTAGAATAGTTTAAAATTCACTCCGGCTCGGAGTTACTTTTCCCATTTATTTGAAAACCTGGCATTAAGATGCAAGAAAAATAAAACCGATTTGCATAAATATGAAAATAAAACTACAAATGAATGTTTAACTAAAAATAAACACAGAATTCAATGCTAACATTTAAGATGACACTTAATTAAATGTAATTTAATTGCCACTAAATGCATGCCGGGTTCGAGTTATCACATCCTTCCCCCCTTAAAACAATTGCGTCCTCGCAGTTCTTCTTCCAATAGAACTCTGCATCCACTGAAATCCAACTCTGACTAATCTTCATCGGTTGCTGAGCAAGATAGTAAATAAGAATGCTCGTAGGAAATCCCGAATAGAAATCCCAACTAAGAATGCCGAGAAAATCCAACTAAAGACTGAAGCAAAGATACTGTAGATAAAATCACATCACATATTAATGATAAGAAGAATACCGAATGAATACCTCATACACGAATCTCTAGTAGAAGCTCAACTATTATCGCCCGAGAACTCCTAAACAAGAAGCCAAATAGAGGCTCAAACAAAGGTTCCATCCAGAGGTCCAAAGAAAAACCCCGCTGGTCATGAATTTCATAAAAGAATACCCTGTTAAGAGTGCTGAAGAAAATACTAAGAACCCAATCAAATATGCTTCAAAAGTTCCAAAGAAGTCTTACAAATAATAACCCCATAGGATAACCAATTAGATTCCGAATATCGCTATCAAATGCTGAGAAGAATGTCAAAAGAAATAGCAGAGAAAATATAATGTGCCCAATAAGACAATCAAGTCGAATAACAAATATAGTTTCTCAAATGGACGAAAACTCCAAGGATAAACACCGAACTGGTGAACAATATACAAAACCAAACTCTGAGGCCTCTTCACTGTTTGCCAAGTGAGAACTTTATACAACCTACTGTAATACCCGAGGCCGGAATGTGAATTTTCTTTGTTTATTATTTTGAAAATTTTATTTCCTTAAATTCTTTGTGAATTAATTGTTACATTCTCGCCGACGCAACGTGCATTGCATTTAAGGAGCGATAGCTAGATAACGATTTCTAGTCCTCAACAAATAGTGAAACTAGTATTTAGATGACTTAAATTTTATATTTTAAATGTTGCTAGCTTTAATTTAACTTACCTTAGCTGAAACGGCTTTAAAACACGCAAAATAGGGCCATTTGACCAAGCTTTAAGTGGTTTGACCTTGGACCTTTGACCTTTGACCATTTGACACCTTATAAGCTAAAATATTAAGCAAAATAAAAAAAAAACAGCAGCAAATAAGAGCAGCAGGCCGAGAGCTTTAGAGAGGAAAAAAAAAAACCTTTCAACTTCTATACGATTAATCTTCGCGTGTGCTCGTGCGGGGTGATTTCCGAGGCAACCAACGTTGTTTTCCTAGCGACTAGGAGTACCTAAGGTGAGGGAAGCATGTTATTTGCGCATTTATACGTTGTGTTAGTTAACTTTGTCAATTTTTAGATTTATCCGTAGATCGTTATTTAAAGCGATTTGATGCTTCTAGAATGTTCCTTGGCATTTGTAGAACATGTATTTATAGCTTTGTAACATTTTCTGCGGTTAAATGTTGTGATTGCAAATTAAATTGTGATATGAATAGTATTTTATGAATAGTAAAACCTTGAAACGTTGAAGTTGCGCTGTTATGCTTTCCGTTGATGTAGAAACGTGCTAGGTATGCTAGAATGCTAAAATGTGTGGTTTGTTTGGGTTGCGTAGTGGAAAAAACAAGAATTAACCCTTTGGGAAAGTCGGGGTCGTTTAGGTCGACTTTGATGTTTTCTCGTTTTGCGTGTTGGCATTGCTTCGGGAAGCCATGGAAGCACTTTTGGTGCGATTATGGCGTTGGTTGGGTGTTTGGTTGTTGTAGTGGTAGTTCAAACGAGAAAGGGGGGAAATCGAGGCTTTGCGCGAGTTCTAGGGTAAAGTAAGGTTTCCGGGTCTTTAGACGTGCCTTATGGTGACCTAGGAGGGTTGGCGAAGTCGTTTTCCAGAACTCGTAGCTCGTTTGGAAATGGTAGCATTTTGATAGTTGGGGCCGATTTGTGTTTTTGTGTGTTTACTTGTCTTTATGCTTATAGAATACTTAGAATTACTTGAATTACTTGTTTGAGTTGTTTTGGATTGAATTGCTTATCAAATTACTGCTATTGCGTGCGAGAGTAACCTACTTTATTATTCTCCCACGTGTGGCTTTATCGCTTGTTTCTCGTTTGTTTATCGTCTTGTATCGAGTCTTGCATTGCATAGTGTCTCGCGCGTGAGTGATGGGCCTCTCTGGGTAGCCTTGGGTTGCCAGTGTTGGTTGCTCTAGCTCCGCTGCTATTCCCTTTCTCGCTTGGGTTGCCTCCCAGGGAGATTTGGGTCGTAGGATTGATGGATACTTCCGGAGTATTCCAAACTGGTGTTATAAGGTGGTTTTGGGCCGGCGCGTCGTCATCGAATTTGTGTTTGGAAGTTGCTCGTGAAAAGAGTATCGTATCCTTTGATTGAGTGTTTGCAGCTTTAAATACTTGCCTTGCTTAATTGATGGCTTTGGTTGTATCTTTATATGATTTGTATGTATTGCTTGGTATTGCATTGCATACTCCTCTCATCTCCGTCCTTGAGACCAATTGCCCTCGCTGAGCAATAGTTTTTGCTCATTCCTCTCTATACTATGTTTTTACAGGAGTAGTTGAGGCAGACCCTCTCGAGGTAATTGAGGAGGAGGAGCAGGTGGAAGTGTTTCCGTGATAGCACTTACCTGCTTTGCTGGTGGTTGGTTACCAGTTTTGTGCAAACCTTGTTGTTATGTATATTGCGTGAAGGACGCTTAATTTTGAGGCTTGTAGCCTTGTATGTATTTTCCTATTTTGAGACCTTTAATGGTCTTATGTTGTAATGGATTAAAGTTGTAATGTTGTAACTTGTAACTGATGACTAGTGAAGAAATGCATGCTAATGGCTAATGGTTTAGTGGCATAAGTACTTGTGTAGTATGCATGGCATTTTTGGTTTGGAAAGTTGGATAATAAGAAATGTATGTTTTATAGAAAGTTGACTTGTTTTGATTATTTTATAACTTTCGCAAGTATTATATTGTTTTTAGGATTTTCGGATCGTCCGCGGTACAGAGGAGACTCCGTCCGTGTGTCGGGTCCGGGCTTGGCCTTTTGCGGGGTTGGGTCGGGGCGTGACATCTTTAGGTGGTATCAGAGCATGATAGTCTTGCATGAGCCGGGATATGATTCTCGGTCTGTGGGGTAAAGGTCTGAAATGCTAAAGTGTTTATGAATGATTGCTAAGTGAAAAGAAAATGTTCTAGCATGACTTTGTGAACTTGGAATGTTTATGTCTTTAAGTGAAATAGTTTGGCAAGTTAAACTTGTCTTATGTGAATTGTGTGATAGAATATTGGATTGTTATTGACTTGAGTGTTATCTAATCTTATGTGTTATATTTCTATCTATAAACTGCTTTTAAATGTTGCCAGTTATTGTGAGTTGCTACTATGCCGCCACGTCGTGGTACTCAAGGTATAGGATCAGATGAAGAGGCAGCAAAGCAGGGTCAGCAGCCGTTGCCTGAGCAGTTTATGGCTACCATGACTACTGCAGTAGACCGGATCACACAGGTACTACATGAGCAGAGGCAGGACCGGATTAATCCCCAGGGTAATCAAGCTAATCCTGGTGGACAGGGGTACAGAGTTGAGAATAACCAGCTTGAGAAATTTCTGAGGCACGAGCCGGGAAAGTTCTTCGGGGAGCCGGATGATGAGGCGGCCGAGAGATGGATTAATCGAGTTGAGAAAATTTTCACTGCTTTGAGGTATACCGATGAGGCAAGAATAGATTATGCATCATTTTTATTTGAGGCTGATGCAGAGCAGTGGTGGAATACTGTTAGGCTGAGGTGGGATTGTGAGGATGTTCCACATTTATGGGATGATTTCGTAAGTGAGTTCCGGGACAAATATATTCCCGAGATGGCTATGGAGAGACGGGAAGATGAGTTTGTGGCCCTAAAGCAGGGAAATATGACTGTTGCACAATATGAGGCTAGGTTTGTTAGCTTGTCGAGGTATATGCCCAAGTTGGTACGGCCAGCTAGGAGGATGATACATAGGTTTGTCCGTGGGTTGAGAATGGACATACAGTTGCATTTGACTGGACAGACCTACACTACTTTTCCCGAGGCATTTCAGGCAGCCTCGAAGTTTGAGAAACGGAAGGCTGAGATGTTAGCCGAGAGCAGTCAGCCGAGTAAGAAGCAGTTTTTGGGCCAGAGCAGCCAGAGTCAGCCGAGGCAGTTTCAGGCTTCTGCACAGGGTCCTCAGCAACGTCCGTATCAGCCACAGCAGCAGATTCAGGCTAGGCCAGCTGTGACTAGACCTCAGCAGGGAGCTACAGTTCCTACCCCTGCCAGAGCCCCAGCACCTACAGGAAACACTGCGGTTAGGCAAAATCAGCAGTGTGATTATTGTAATCGACCAGGGCATATTGAGGCTAATTGCTGGAGGAAGAGTGGAAAATGTACGGGTTGTGGCGGTGATGATCACAGGGTGAAGGATTGCCCTAAATATAATAATGTTCAAGGCCGTGGTGGAGGCCGAGGTGTTCAGAATAGAGCAGCAGGTGCACGACCAGCACAGAGAGTTCAGGCTAGGGTCTTTGTACTGGATGCAGAGGAGCTGCCCGATAATACAGCTATAGTGGAAGGTACCTTTCTTCTCAATACTCAGCCAGTTAAAGTTTTGATTGATCCTGGAGCTACACATTCGTTTATAACTCCTGCATGTGCACGATCTGTGAATGTTTGCATTGATAATTTGCCTCATGAAGTTGAAGTTAGTACTCCTTTGGGTGCAAAATTTGTTGCTGAGTCTATTTGCAAATCTTGTGATATATGTATTGAGAACCGTAAATTTCCTGCTGATTTAATTATATTACCATTCCGTGACTTTGAAATCATTTTGGGAATGGACTGGTTGGGAAAGTATTATGCTCAGTTGGATTGTAGAACAAAGATCGTTTATCTTAAGGTTCCTGACCTACTGGTACTAGAGATTATTGGGAACTGCAGGGCTGCCCGCATTCCACTTTTATCAGCGATCAAGACTTCTAAGTTGTTGAATAGGGGTTGTGAAGCCTACTTAGCCTATTTGATCAATCAGTCTGCTGATAAGTTGAGTTTGAATGAAGTTCCGATTGTTAGAGACTTCCCTGGTGTATTTCCCGAGGAATTACCGGGTTTACCACCGGATAGGGGGATTGAGTTCGTGATTGACTTTGTGCCAGGCACTGCGCCAATTTCTAGGAGTCCTTATAGGATGGCATCGGCTGAACTTCAGGAGTTAAAAATTCAGCTTCAGAACTTGCTTGAGAAAGGGTTTATACAACCTAGTTCTTCACCGTGGGGCGCACCTGTGTTGTTTGTGAGGAAAAAAGACGGCACACTACGGTTATGCATTGATTACAGGGGACTTAATCAAGTCACGATTAAGAATAAATACCCCTTGCCGTTGATTGAAGAATTGTTTGACCAGTTGCAGGGTGCGAGTGTTTACTCCAAATTTGACTTGAGGCAGGGTTACTATCAACTTAGGATTCGGAGTGACGATATACCAAAGACGGCATTCAGGACTAGATATGGCCACTATGAATTTGTTGTTTTGCCGTTTGGATTGACGAATGCACCAGCCGCATTCATGGACTTGATGCAGAGGGTTTTTCGGCCTTACCTTGATCAGTTTGTCGTGATCTTCATTGACGACATTTTAGTGTATTCGAAGAACGAGGCTGAACATGAGCAACACTTGAGGATTGTGCTTCAGACTTTGCAGGAAAACAAGCTTTTTGCTAAATTCAGCAAGTATGAGTTCTGGTTGAACCAGATATCTTTTCTAGGCCATATCATTTCAGATCGAGGAATTTCAGTGGACCCAGCTAAGATTGAAGTTGTTTCAGCTTGGAAGAGACCTGAGACGGTGCCAGAGATTCGGAGTTTTCTTGGATTGGCAGGTTACTATCGGAGATTTGTTAAAGACTTTTCTAAAATTTCTGGACCTTTGAGCCAGTTAACTCGGAAGAAAGTTGCTTACAATTGGGATGCCAAGTGTGAATCCAGTTTCCAAGAATTGAAGAAGAGACTAACTACAGCTCCTATACTAGCTTTACCTGAGGGAACAGAGAATTTCGTTGTCTACAGTGATGCATCTAAAGAAGGATTGGGCTGTGTTTTAATGCAGAATGGTAAGGTGATTGCCTATGCTTCTAGGAAATTGAAACCTTATGAAGTCAATTACCCTACACATGATCTTGAGTTAGCTGCAGTTGTGTTTGCATTGAAGAAATGGCGTCATTACTTGTGGGGTTGCAGATTTGAAATATTTACTGACCACAAGAGTCTCAAGTATTTGTTTTCACAGAAGGAACTAAATATGAGGCAGCGGAGATGGCTAGAGCTATTGGGTGGTTATAACTGTTCTATTAACTTTGTGCCAGGTAAGGCAAATGTTGTTGCTGATGCTTTGAGCCGAAAGGCTACTGTTGCGAGCTTGATTATCAAGGACTGGGAGAGTTTGGAAGAAATTTGTTCATGGAAACCAGAAGCTACTGAGGTAAGAATTCGATTTGCTAGTTTACAGATTCAGTCAGGGTTGCTAGCACAGATCAGGGAGGCTTAGAAGACTGATCCTCACATCTTGAAGATCCAAGAGAAAGCTAAAGGGGAAGAGTCGGAGTTTAAATTACATGCAGATGGCATCTTCAGATTCAGGGACAGAGTATGTGTTCCTAGTGATCCGACTTTGAAGAATGAGATCCTGTCCGAGGCACATAATTCGAGGTATACGATTCACCCGGGCAGTACTAAGATGTATAGAGATTTGAAGCAACACTTCTGGTGGAACAATATGAAGAGGGAGATTGCTGGGTATGTATCCAGATGTTTGACTTGTCAGAGGGTTAAAGTTGAGCATCAGAGGCCAGCCGGACTTCTACAGCCATTGTCGATTCCGCAATGGAAGTGGGTACATATAACAATGGACCTTGTGACCGATCTTCCTAGATCTCCGAGAGGATGTGATTCTGTTTGGGTTGTTGTGGACCGCTTGACTAAAGTTACACATTTTATTCCCGTGAACAAACAGGATAGCCTTGATAAGCTAGCTGAATTGTATGTTGCTAATATTGTGAGATTGCATGGAGTACCACAGAGTATAGTGTCAGATAGGGATCCCAGATTCAGATCTCGTTTTTGGCAGAAGTTGCAAGAGGCCATGGGAACTAAGTTGAGCTTCAGTACTGCATATCATCCGCAAACTGATGGCCAGTCTGAGAGAACCATCAGGATCTTGGAAGACATGCTTCGGGCATGTGTGCTTGACTTTGGGAAGAATTGGGAGAAGTTTTTGCCTTTAGCGGAGTTCGCCTACAATAATAGTTATCAATCTACTATAGGTATGCGTCCTTACGAGGCGTTGTATGGTTGTAAATGCAGATCCCCGTTATATTGGGAGGAGGTTGGAGAGATGAGAACAGTTGATCCGACTGTGTTACCTGAGATGATTAAGATGGTAGATAATGTTCACCTTATTCGCCAGCGTATGCTTACAGCTCAGAGTCGTCAGAAGAGTTATGCAGATAAGCACCGTCGGGATCTTAAGTTTGATTTGGGAGATTGGGTGTTTCTTAAGATTTCTCCACGGAAGGGATTGATTCGGCACGGTAAGAGTGGGAAGCTTAGTCCCAGGTATGTGGGTCCGTATGAGATCACCGAAAAGGTAGGTCCTTTGGCTTATCGATTAGCTATGCCTCCGAGCTTGTCGTGACTGCATGATGTGTTCTGTGGCGCTCCCACATCGAAAAATTAGGAAGTGATACAGCTGAATATAAGGGGGCGACTCCTTGTATTAGCCAACACGCGTTTTCACGTGGGAGACCACATGAGGAACAAAATCGTGAGAGTATTGGTTCCCTTCGGGGCTTGCTCAAAGCGGACAATATGTTGGTAGTGACGTACTCGTGCCCGTGATAAACCGTGGCGGGTCGTTACAAATGGTATCAGAGCCTACCGGGGTGACCCGGCGTTGTGACGTTAGCCCGCGAGGGCGCGTGCCTCTTAAGGGGTGTGGAGTGTGGCGCTCCCACATCGAAAAATTAGGAAGTGATACAGCTGAATATAAGGGGGCGACTCCTTTTATTAGCCAACACGCGTTTTCACGTGGGAGACCACGTGAGGAACAAAACCGTGAGAGTATTGGTTCCCTTCGGGGCTTGCTCAAAGCGGACAATATTTTGGTAGTGACGTACTCGTGCCCGTGATAAACCGTGGCGGGTCGTTACACCTACCACCACGAAAGCCCAAGTATTCCACAGCATACCATAAGCAATATAAGATAATAATTTTGAACAAGATTCCAAGTGTAAGACTTCCAATAGTGCCAAGAAGGAAAATACCAGTAGAATGCCCACTAAGAATTCTAAAGAATACCGTAAGTAGTGCTATACAATAAGTCCGATAGGAATTCCAATTACCAAACCAACTGAGGGATGCAAAGAAAAAAAAAAACCCGAACAATGCTCCAGTAAGAATGTAGCCAAGTTTTGCCCAATAAGTATTACTAAATAAATGGCCACTAAGAATCCTAGAGAATGCCATTGAAGAATTTCCAATAAGGAATGCCGGTAGCACTCCAATAAAGACCGAGACACATATACCATAGATAATACTGTGCAGTAAGTCCGATTGAATACCTAATAGCCAAGTCTACCAAGAAGTGCCAACAGAAATTCCAAAGAATACCCCAATAAGAAAACCAAAGAATGCTCCAGAGAACAACCAAATAGAACCCCAAAAGACTACTCTTTCACAACTGGTAAACACAGAGGAGGATCTTAGAGATTCGCCAATAACCGAGCTCCAAAAGCAAACACCAACTCCCAAATCAAGGCTAGTTAAATGCCATTCATTTCTTGCCAATCCATACACCTTGAAAGGCCAACTGTGAACCACTTCTTCAGGGGAGAAAGAGGACTTGCTTACTATTTCCTCGGGACATGTATGAATGCCAAGATATCACATTTATACACATGCCTTAAACTACTATGCAAGCAAGTTTATAAAACAGTTTGTTCAACAAAGTCACTCAAGCACGACAATCAAGTCAAGCACAACATAATCAATTCATTCAAGACATTTCAATACACATATTACAAGCAATACTTCAAGCAAATAACAATACACGAGGTCGATTCGATTCACGATGCCAATTCAATGGGTCAATTCAATGCACACCTAGACACTTCACTTCACTTAGCACACAATTAACACATAACACATAACTATATCACATAGGAGCACACATTCAGGTCAAGACACACAATCTCACATACAAGCATACACTTTCAAGACATACTTAACAAACACACATTCAAGGATCACTACCCACCAGACCGAGGACCCTGTCCTGCCTCATGAGCTAAACAAGCTCTGATACCACCTGTGACACCCCGATCCCTCTCGAGACCGGGAGTTCTACCAATCAAACTAATCACAACCCAAATCCAAACTCGGGCATAATTTTTAGAGAAAACGGACGGAGTCTCCCTTGTTTCTAGGCAAACAGCAAACCTGCGACAGCATATAAGTGGACCAATACCATGTCCAATCATTCAAACACTTCAAGGCCATCCGAGCCTTGTTCTTAACAAGCAATCACAAGCAAAATACATTTCCAGTTTACAGACTAACCTACCTCTTCACATTTTTCACAAGTACATTCATGCTTGACAATTAAACCATACTAACCTATTGCATAAGTTAGACTATCAAACCATTCTAACTCTTTTCCTTTGAACATTACAAACATGCATTGAAGTTAAACTATACTAACTAAATACATAAGCTAGCTTTTCAAATCACTTCAATAACCTAGTAAAACCTAAATTACATTCTTTTAATATTAAATACATATAATACATGAAAGCATACATCTTTGCCACTTTGACAACTCAAGCCACATAGGCACGCAAATCAACTCTTCAAGCACGAACTTTCACATAATCAAGAACTTTCCAGCTAACATGGCATTTCCTGAAATGTGATTGTGAGGAGTGAGTATACACAACACGTATACTGAGTGAGGGGGAGACAGATATCGAGGTGGAGAGAAAGAAGTTCCTGTAATGCAAATAAGGCAGTTAAGCAATACAACTAATAAGTAAGCAATCAATACAATAAGCAATTAATGAAAGCATTAACACAACCATTCAAAGCTATACTACACTCTGAAGGCTATGGTTCACTCATATGAGCAATGTACCATTTCACGAGCGATACATCAATCTCGAGTTTGATGTTGACAACGATGACAATAACTGCGCAACCACCTTATAACTTCAGTTTGGAATACCTTGGAAGTATCCATCAATTCTACGACCCAAATCTCCCTGGGAAGCAACCCAAGCGAGAATGGGAATAGGACACGGAGCTAGAGCAACCAACACTGGCAGCCCGAGACTACCCAGAGAGGCCCATCAGTCACGCGCCTGACACTATGCAATGCAAGACACGACACAAGGCGATAAACGAGCGATAGTACAACAATACAGATTATAGGAGATAAACGAGATAACAAGCAATCACAATCAATACTAACATTCAACTAACTTTTCAAGCATAACAAGCAATAATAAGCAACAATAACACCAATTAAACAAGTAACAGCAGTTCAAACACGAAAACAACAAATATCGCTATTCAATCTTTAACTTCCAAAGGCAATTACGAGCAAACGAGCTACGAGATTAGGAAACTGATTTCACTTCATTCACTCAGGCACTACAAGGCACATTTCTATGTCACTAAACCTTATTTTCCCATCCGAAGCCCAAAAGTCTACCTACTGCGTTTGAACTACAACTATATTAATCGGTCGCTCAATCAACGCCACAACAAGGCCAAAAGTGCTTCCATGCCCTCAATAGCAAAACCCCCAACTCAATTCGAGCACTTTCAACTTTTGGTCAAACGGCCCCTTTACGTTTCTTTGTCTAATTTTCAATTGTAACAAAGGCCGATCCGTTTTTATTGCACATTTTATCTTTCTATCATTAATGCCACCTATCCAAATCAAGAAATCGCAATTCAGATCACAATCCGAAATTCTAAGGTTTACTATTCAAAATTCACTATTTATTATTTTTCCCCAATTTCAAATTCGCAATTTCGACCGTAAAAATTGCTAAATAACTATCAAACAATACTCTACGAACTTAAAGGAAGCTATATCAAGTATTTACAGGCATTATAACACATTATATTACAAATCTAAAAAATTGACACAAAATTCAAATTCGAATTTAAATGCACAAAAGCGTGAAAATCCTCACAGAGATTGAAGACCAAGACCCGCAAGGACCTGAGCCACGACCCCCGAGCAATTCCCTTCACGATTGTAGAAGAAAATACAAGAAAAATCTTCTTCTTTTTTCCTCCTTGGAGTTTCGGCCATGAGAAGGACTCAAAGGGCATTTTGAAGTTTTCTTTTTTTGATTTTAGCCTTGTTTTATTATTTAAAAGGTGACAAAGGGCATTTTGGTCTTTTGCAAGGTCAAGCTTAAGTTAAAATTGGTCAGTTAAGCTTATTTTGATGCCATTTAATCTAATCCAAGTTAGAGCAATGCAATTTTAATGAAAACCGACTAAAACTAGCTAATTTAAACTAGACACATTATTTACGAAATCCGAGAAATATTCTTCTAACTTTCATTTTCGAAATGCTACGATCGAACGGTCAATAAACGATCGCTAATGAAGTGATGAGCAATAATATAAAACTTTAATTTTTTTGAAAAGTAAAGTAGTAGAATAGTTTAAAATTCACTTCGGCTTGGAGTTACTTTTCCCATTTATTTGAAAACCTAGCATTAAGATGCAAGAAAAGTAAAACCGATTAACATAAATATGAAAATAAAGCTACAAATGAATGTTTAACTAAAAATAAACACAGAATTCAATGCTAACATTTAAGATGACGCTTAATTAAATATAATTTAAATGCCATTAAATGCATGCCGGGTTCGGGTTATCACATAGATAGCTCCTGCAAGGCTAGCTTCACTCTCAGCATTGAAAAGAGGCAGCCTCATGTCAATGCCCGAATATCGTGATTTAGCTCTTGTGAGCTCCTCGCTTTCCGCTAGACAGGCTGTAACGCCCCGACCCAACCCCACGCTAAAGGTTAAGTCCGGACCCAGCACACTGACAGAGTCTCCTCTGTACCGAGGACATTCTGAAAACCTGTACACACTCAAATAAAGCTTCAACAAGATAAGACAAGCTTTTCATAATTAAACATCAAAGGTTCAAGGCCATCCGAGCCTTAAAGCATACAATAGTCCCAAAACACACAAGCATGCTAGTGGCTAGAGTTAGAACATTCACTTCCAAGCATGCAAGGTAATTAAAGCAGAAACATAAGTTATTACAAGACTTAGGCTTCCAAATCTACACCACAACCAACTATCCTTCAACTTTGTACAACAAGCATATACATAGCCCTAGGCTACAAAATAGAACATAAGATAAACAAATGAGTCTCCCACATAGCAGCAAGAACAAAAACCACCTCAAGCTATCAGGCACAGCAACTAAGGTAAAGGATCAGTCTGAACTTCCTCCTCTTCTACTATCACCTCAACTAGCTGGGGATCACCCTCAGCACATCCTGAAACATATATCAAGGTATGAGCAACCATTGTTGCCCAGTGAGGGATAAAGTCTCCCGGGGCGTGCAATGCAACAAGTAAAACAGTTAAACCACAATAGTAATTAAACATTTTAAGAAGTAACGATAGCTTAAATAACCACACATTAAAAAGGATACATTTCACTTAACCCCAACACCAAATCTTCAATCCACGAACACGTTCCACGAACAACGATCACGATCACGATAACGATAAGTCGGCATAATCCCAAACACTCCAGTGGGTGTACCCCGGATGTACCCCGATAATCCTACGACCCAACACCCCCTGGCAATCTCCGGACCAGGCGAGTGAGGGAATGGAGCACGGAGTTTGAATATCCACTGGCAAGCCCTCTGTCGCGCAGCCGATATTCAATACATCCGCCCCTGACACTATGGTTGCGCAACCACTATGCAATGCAATTTACAATGGCAAGATAATATTAATAATATAAGCAATATCACGTAGGAGGATCAACAAAGTAGGTTGACCTCAATACCGTTAGAATTGAAACAATTATACAAGCAAATAAGCAGTTTTACAAATAGGCATATCCAAGTTACATTTAGAATTACAACAAAAGTTCCAAATCAACTTGAAATCACATTTAAACCCACGAGAAGTCAAGCCAAGGGCTTAGAAGCATGGAACAACCAAGATTGCACTTAAACCCCTTTGTTTTTCAAACTATTGCTTTTCCAAACCAAAGTTAATGATTCAATTTCAAAGGGAAACTCTCCCAACCTTCTAACTAACCCTCAAGGAACCCTTTCAACCCTCCAACACATTCAAATGCCCCCAATAACCCTGAAAGCCGCAAATTCCCTCTTCTAGCTTTTAACTACACATGTCTCATCCGGGCTTCAAATAGGGGTTAGCAAAGCTTCTATAGCACCTAGGTAGCCTAAGAATACAAAAAGTGAAGCCCGAATCCACCCGGATTCACGTTAACCCTGAAACCCCTTTGTTAAAGTCGACTATTTCACGTTTTATGCGATTTTAGAGCAATTCAAATGTACGGGGCTATTAGACTATCTTCATTAGCACCTAAAGCATCTATTAGGAGTGTTGAATCAAGCTAATACGTCAAATTACACAAAACCCTAGAAAAACATCACTATTCACCTCATAAATCAAATTAACAATTCTAACCATTTAAAAAGCGAAACAATGGCTCAAATATGTTCTATAGCACTTATATACAATGTATAATAACATAGGTAAGCATTACAATAGCAGTTAAACACATTTCTAACAAATCAAGAAAATAGCAACTATTTTAAAATGCGAAAATAAGCCGTGAAATCCCTCACCAATGCGCGTAGGAGCACCTAGGAAGCTTGAACACTAGAAGAATGACTTGAATCAAGCTTGGGAGGGCTTGGAATGGAGAGTTGAAGGTCAAAAATCACCTCCTTGGGCTGCTTAGGGTTCTCGGCTGCTGCACAGTGATTTTCAGCATTTTTTGTTTTGTTTTTTGCTAGTTATGAACTAAGGTGTGTTATATAAGGTACATAGTTGGGTGGAGTCAAGTTTGGGTGTTTAAGTGGACTTCTAAAATGCGCGTAGTAAGCTTAAAACGAGCCTAAAGTGAAGAATGTGTGCTAGCTAATTAATTTACCAAGTTATGTCACGTAACACTATTCATTGAACCACTAAAAGTATTTTCTAAACGAGTGTTCCTATCGCTTCTAGCTCAATTGCACATTTTTCCCACTCCTTTAACAATTAATATGATTTAATTAAAATGCTAGTTCACTAATATACTACAGTTTAAAAATGGAGTGAATAGTAGCTAAGAAAGTCAATAATTAAAGCACAGAATTAAATGCGCAAATAAGAGATGCAACAGTAAGTTAGTGCAAGGAAAAAATTTCGGGCATCACATCCTCTCCCCCTTAAACTAATTGCGTCCACACAATTCTTACATAAATCGACGAATAACTCTGGATATCGCTCCCGCATCTGATCCTCCCTCTCCCAAGTAGCATCCTCTAACCCGTGATGATCCCACAAGACTTTAACCATCGGAATGCTTTTAGTCCTCAGCTCCTGAACTTTCTGATCAACAATTCGAAGAGGTTTCTCTGTGTACGTCAAAGTCTCACTAATCTCTAGTGGCTCGGGCTCAAGAACATGAGAAGGATCTGGCTGATAATTCCGAAGCATAGAACCATGGAAGACATCATGAATTCTACCTAGGCTAGGAGGCAAAACCAGATGATAAGCCAAATCACCAATGGTTTCAGTTATCTCAAACGGTCCCACATAACGAGGACTAAGTTTACCTCCTTTACCATGCCGAATCAAACCTTTGCGAGGAGAAATTTTTAGAAATACTCGATCCCCAACGACGAATTTCAGATCACGACGGCGTCTATCTGTATAACTCTTTTGCCGACTCTGTGCTGTAAGCATTCTTTTTCTGATAAGCTGAACATTATCAATCATTCTTTTCATCTCTGGCAATAAAGTAGGATCAACAGATTTTGACTCTCCAACTTCATCCCAATATAAAGGAGATCTGCATTTCTGCCCATACAAACCCTCATACGGTGCCATACCGATAGTAGCTTGATAACTGTTGTTATAAGCAAATTCTGCAAGAGGTAAGTATTTCTCCCAACTCTTACCGAAGTCCAAAATGCACGCTCGGAGCATATCCTCAAGTATTAAGATAGTTCTTTCAGATTGTCCGTCAGTTTGAGGATGATGAGAAGTACTGAAGTTCAATGTCGTGCCCAAAGCCTTCTGAATCTTCTGCCAGAACTGATATGTGAATCTGGGATCTCTATCTGACACAATACTCTTAGGAATTCCATGAAGTCTAACAATATTCTCAACATAAATTTCAGCCAACCGATCCAGAGATTCAGTCTTCTTAGTAGCAATAAAATGAGAGGTTTTGGTCAATCTATCCATAATAACCCAGACTGAATCATGACCCCTTGAAGACCGTGGTAAATCTGACACGAAATCCATGGTAATGTGATCCCATTTCCAAACAGGAATGGCCAAAGGCTGCAACAACCCTGCTGGTCTCTGATGTTCAGCTTTAACTTTCTGATAGGTAAGGCATTTAGCAACATAGTCAGCAATCTCTCTCTTCATGTTGTTCCACCAGTAGTTCTGTTTCAGATCTCTGTACATCTTGGTACTGCCTGGATGGATAGTATACTTAGAATTATGAGCCTCTGCAAGAATTTCTTTCTTTAAGGCTGGCTCAGAAGGAATGCAAATTCTGCCTTTGAACTTAAGAAGTCCATCATCATGTAATTTGAAATCCGACTCTCCCCCTTTCGACTTTTCTAAGATTTCCATCAATTGCAGATCAGCTTGCTGAGCCTCTCTAATCCTGGATAATAAAAGAGACTGAATATGCAAACTTGCAAATTGAACACCAGAATCTGAAATGTTGGGCCTCCATGAACTCCCATTTTTTTATGATTAGACTAGCAACTGTGGCCTTTCGGCTTAAGGCATCAGCAACAATATTAGTCTTACCTGGCAGATAATTGATAGTACAATTATAATCCTCAAGCAACTCCAACCAACGCCTCTGCCTCATATTCAACTCTTTCTGAGAAAAGAGATATTTCAGACTCTTGTGATCAGTAAAGATTTCAAATTTATTACCCCAAAGATAATGACGCCATTTCTTTAACGCAAAGATGATAGCTGCAAGCTCGAGATCATGCGTCGGGTAATTAAGTTCATAAGGTTTCAGTTTTCTGGAAGCATAAGCGATAACTCTCCCATTTTGCATCAATACACAGCCCAAACCTTCCTTAGAAGCATCACTATAGATTACCAGATTATCGGTACCCTCAGGTAGAGCAAGAATCGGAGCTGTGGTTAATCTCTTCTTTAATTCCTGGAAGCTAGCCTCACATTTCTCATTCCAGTCAAATATAGTCTTCTTCCAAGTAAGTTGAGTCAAAGGCCCAGCAATTTTAGAGAAATCCTTGACAAACCTTATGTAATAACCCGCTAAACCCAAAAAACTGCAAATTTCTGTAACAGTCTCCGACTGTTTTCATGCCATGACAACCTCAATCTTTGCTAGATCAACGGAAATTCCATCCTGAGAAATAATATGGCCCAGAAAAGTGACTTGACTTAACCAGAACTCACATTTGCTAAACTTTGCAAATAATCGATGCTCCTGAAGAGTCTGTAGTATAATCCTGAGATGCTGTTCATGTTCCGCCTCAGATTTAGAATAGACAAGAATATCATCAATGAAAATAACCACAAACTGATCCAGATAGGGGCGGAATACTCTCTGCATCAGATCCATAAATGCGGCAGTAGCGTTAGTTAACCCAAACGACAGAACAACAAACTCATAATGGCCATAGCGAGTTTTGAACGTAGTTTTGGGAACATCATCAGACTTAATCCTTAACTGATAATAGCCCTACCTCAGACCAAATTTAGAAAATACCCTGACACCTTGCAGCTGATCAAATAATTCCTCAATCAAAGGCAATGGATATTTGTTTTTGATAGTTATCTAATTAAGACCCCAATAATCAATGTATAACTGAAGAGATCCATCTTTCTTTTTAACAAATAAGACCGGTGTACCCCAAGGTGAAGAACTTGACTGAATGAATCCCTTCTCAAGTAAAACCTGCAACTGAATTTTCAATTCTTACAACTCAGGTGGAGCCATTCTGTACGGAGTTCTAGAGATAGGCGTAGCCCCTGGTAATAAGTCGATCACAAACTCTATCTCTCTATCAGTGGTAAACCAGGTAACTCCTCAGGAAACACCCCCGGAAACTCCCTCACGATAGGTACATCATTCAGTTTCAATTGATCACCAGGTTGATTAATCAAGTAAGCAAAGTAAGCCTCATAACCCTTACCTAACATTTTTGATGCTTTAATAGAAGATATGATAGGAGTCCCCGTAGATTTTCTACTGCCAACTATTTTAAGTACAGGCTGGTCGAGCATTTCTAGTTTCACAATCTTCTTTCTACAATCAAGCTGGGCATAATATTTACCTAACCAGTCCATCCCCAATATAATTTCAAAGTCGTAGAAAGGTAGAATAATTAAATCGGCAGGAAAAACACGACCTTGAATATAAATATTACATGTCTTGCAGATAGATTTGGCGACAAACTTCGGCCCCATAGGAGTGTAAACCACAATATCATGCAACAGTTTATCAGGTTTCGACTTAGCATTTTGTGCACAAATAGGTGTAATAAATGAATGCGAAGCCCCAGAATCAATTAAAACCTTAACTGATTGATCATTAAGAAGAAAAGTACCTTCTACTACAGCGGTCGTATTCGAAAGCTCCTCAGCATCTAAGGCAAATACTCAGGCCTGACCCCACAGTACTGGTGTTGCAACTAAACCCCTGGTCTGATTGCCTTGACCAGATGTCTGACTCCTGGTATTCTTGAATTTCTGGTAGTCTCTAACCCTGTGTTGATCACTGCCGCATCCAGTACATCGGCCCAATCTCTTCCAACAATTCTCCTCAGTATGACCTTGGCGTTGACAGAAGCTGCACTGCTGGTGACGTCTTGCAATAGTGCCTCCCGAAGGAGCTCTGTAAGTAGAGGTAGCTGAACTACCCTACTAAGAATGAACCACTGCTGATCGGGTCTGCCCTTGACTCTGACTCTGAGTTGGTCGCGACTAAATCTGAACAGGCCCTATATAACTCTGTTTCTGCCTCGACTGTGGACTCTACCCAACTGGAATAGTCTATCTCTGGTACCCCTGACTCTGAGACTGGAACTGGCACGTACTCAATTGACTAGTCTCCGCCAACACGTTTGCCTTGCGTTTTTCATACCTCAAGGCGACTTTGATCACTGCACCATAGTTAGGGTAATCATTCGCAGACAGACTAAGCATAAGATCCTTCCTTAATCCCATAATGAACCTCTACATCTTCATATCCTCAAGTTGTACTAAAGCTGGCACATAACGGGAAAGCCTAGTAAAAGCAGCCTCATATTGATCCACTGATATATTTCCCTTGTTTCAAAGCTATGAACTCTGCCTGACGCCTCTCATGGGCAACCACGGATATATACTTATCTCGGAATTCTCGAACGAAATCAGCCCACGAATGTTGAACCGCCTCAGCTTCCCATTTCTCATTAATAGTACGCCACCACTCCTCGGCGTCACCCTCCAACAGAAATGTAGCATAAGTAATCTTTCTCTCATCACTGCACTCTAGAATTGCAGCCACCCTTTCAAATTTCCTCAACCATAATTCGGCCTTCATATCATCAGGTTCACCAAAGAAGCTGTAGGCCCCGTGATGTAAAAATCGGTCATACAAATTAGCTCCAGCAGCACCACTACCCTCGGCTCTGACGGCCTGATTACCCCTAGGAGCCCCTGTCTGACCCTGCTGAGTTACAAATTGTGCAATAGTATTCATAGCAGTAGCCATAGTAGCCAGAATCTGTGCAGTGCTGGGTTCTGGTCCCTGCGGTGGTGCATTCTCTGCTACTCCTTCACCCTCTCCCGGTACACCCTGCCTAGGAGCTTCCTCCGGCTCTCTCCCCGGTCTGCCCCTTCTCCTCATCTCAACAGCTAGAATGCAAAGTATTATGACAGGCATTTACATAAATTACAGGTAAAGCACATAGGAAGAAGTTCAAATAAATTCACATAAGTCACATATTACATTAGGAGAATATTCACATACAAGAGATTCATAGTCACTTAATCATGCTTGACATTCTAGACTTTTCACTTTCAAACATTAACTCTTAGAGACCTTTCGCATTCCATTATCATGCTAGCATGTTCCTTTCTAATTCAAATTCCACTTAGGCAAATCAAAGGACCACAAATTCATACAATCACAAGGTCACATAACAGATCTCTACCCACAGACCGAGAAATTTAACCCGGCTTCATGCAATCTATAGCTCTGATGCCACTTAAAATGTAACGCCCCGACCCAACCCCACGCTAGAGGTTAAGTCCGGACCCGGCACACGGACAGAGTCTCCCCTGTACCGAGGACATTATGAAAACCTGTACACACTCAAATAAAGCCTCACAAGATAAGACAAGCTTTTCATAATTAAACATCAAAGGTTCAAGGCCATCCGAGCCTTAAAGCATACAATAGTCCCAAAACACACAACCATGCTAGTGGCTAGAGTTAGAACATTCACTTCCAAGCATGCAAGGTAATTAAAGCAGAAACATAAGTTATTACAAGACTTAGGCTTCCAAATCTACACCACAACCAACTATCCTTCAACTTTGTACAACAAGCATATACATAGCCCTAGGCTACAAAATAGAACATAAGATAAACAAATGAGTCTCCCACATAGCAGCAAGAACAAAAACCACCTCAAGCTATCAGGCACAGCAACTAAGGTAAATGATTAGTCTAAACTTCCACCTCTTCTACTATCACCTCATCTAGCTGGGGATTACCCTCAGCACATCCTGAAACATATATCGAGGTATGAGCAACCACTGTTGCCTAGTGAGGGATAAAGTCTCCCGGGGCGTGCAATGCAACAAGTAAAACAGTTAAACAACAATAGTAATTAAACAATTTAAGAAGTAACGATAGCTTAAATAACCACACATTAAAAAGGATACATTTCACTTAACCCTAACACCAAATCTTCAATCTACGAACACGTTCCCCGAACCCCAATCACGATCATGATCACGATAAGCCGACATAATCCCAAACACTCCAGTGGGTGTACTCCGGATGTACCCCAATAATCCTATGACCCAACACCCCTTGGAAATCTCTGGACAAGGTGAGTGAGGGAATAGAGCACGGAGTTTGAATATCCACTAGCAAGCCCTCTGCCGCCCAGCCGATATTCAACACATCCGCCCCTGACACTATGGTTGCGTAACCACTATGCAATGCACTTTACAATGGCAAATTAATATCAATAAGATAAGCAATATCACGTAGGAGGATCAACAAAGTAGGTTGAACTCAATATCATTAGAATTGAAGCAATTATACAAACAAATAAGCATTTTTACAAAGGGGCATATCCAAGTTACATTTAGAATTACACCAAAAGTTCCAAATCAACTTGAAATCACATTTAAACCCACGAGAAGTCAAGCCAAGGGCTTAGAAGCATCGAACAACCAAGATTGCACTTAAACCCCTTTGTTTTTCAAACTATTTCTCTTCCAAACCAAAGTTAATGATTCAATTTCAAAGGGAAACTCTCCCAACCTTCTAACTAACCCTCAAGGAACCCTTTCAACCCTCTAACACATTCAAATGCCCGCAATAACCCTGAAAGCCCCAAATTCCCTCTTATATCTTTTAACTACACATGTCTCATCCGGGCTTCAAATAGGGGTTGGCAAAGCTTCTATAGTACCTAGGTAGCCTAAGAATACTAAAAGTGAAGCCCGAATCCACCCGGATTCACGTTAACCCCGAAACCCCTTTGTTCAAGTCGACTGTTTCACGTTTTATGTGATTTTAGAGCAATTCAAGTGTACGGGGTTATTAGACTATCTTCATTAGCACCTAAAGCATCTATTAGGAGTGTTGAATCAAGCTAATAAGTGCAATTACCCAAAACCCTAGAAAAATATCACTATTTACCTCATAAATCAAATTAACGATTCTAACCTTTTAAAAAGCGAAACAATAGCTCAAATATGTTCTATAGCACTTATATACAATGTATAATAACATAGGTAAGCATTACAATAGCATTTAAACACATTTCAACAAATCAAGAAATTGACAACTATTTTAAAATGCGAAAACAAGCTGTGAAATCCCTCACTAATGCGCGTAGGAGCACCTAGGAACTTGAACACTAGTAGAATGACTTGAATCAAGCTTGGGAGGGCTTGGAATGGAGAGTTGAAGGTCAAAAATCACCTCCTTGGGCTGCTTAGGGTTCTCGGCTGCTGCACAGTGATTTTCAGCATTTTTTGTTTTGTTTTTTGCTAGTTATGAGCTAAGGTGTGTTATATAAGGTGCATAGTTGGGTGGGGTCAAGTTTGGGTGTTTAAGTGGACTTCTAAAATGCGCGTAGTAAGCTTAAAACGAGCCTAAAGTGAAGAATATGTGCTAGCTAATTAATTTACCAAGTTATGTTATGTAACACTATTCATTGAACCACTAAAAGCATTTTCTAAACGAGTGTTCCTATCGCTTCTAGTTCAATTGCAAATTTTTTCCACTCCTTTAACAATTAATATGATTTAATAAAAATGCTAGTTCACTAATATAATGCAGTTTAAAAATAGAGTGAATAGTAGCTAAGAAAGTCAATAAATAAAACACATAATTAAATGCGCAAATAAGGGATGAAACAGTAAATTAATGCAAGGCAAAAAGTTTGGGCGTCACACAGGCCCTGATGTTGTAGAAGCTTTTCGGCCTATCAAAATCACAAGCCGGCTCCATACCCCTAACCTAGTAGTATGGGCTACTTTTAACAACAAAAACAACACAAGCTACAAGCTACGAGCTACAGGCTACAGAGCTACTTAGCTACAGAAAGGTACCTCCTTTACTCAGGCACCTGACAAATAGCAAACAACTTATCTTAACTACTTGACTTGAGTCCCAGTACTGAAAGACGTAACTTCAGGAGTTTCCTTGAAAGAATAGTAAGGCGCCGAAAGCAGGAAGAGAGGGAACTTTTACTACGGATCTCTCCTTCCTTATGGCAGGAGGTTTCAAACATCTTCTCAACTATTCAAATCTAGTTCATCCCTCTGTTCATTTATTGACTGGAGTTGAGTTCCGGTCTAAGACCAAAATCGACTTTATTCGGAGTTCAGTGAGCTTGCTTGAAGCTCTGTCAAAGAACCCCTTCTGATTAACTTGCACAATCCTCCCTAACAACCTATTCGATAGCAGTTCCTTCTATGCCTCTTCTTATACTATTAGAGAACCTCCTCATGGGTATTTTACTCAAGGCATTCTAGTTGCCTATTTGTCCATGAAGGTTGATCCCTTAACTGGCCTTTACAGACTCTTCTTTGTTTGAGCTGCTCCCACGCACGACTGGACGTAGAGCCACTAAGAGCTGGCAGACCGGGCCAGGCGTAGGTTCCAGATCCGAAAAGTCAAGTCTCGACAGCCTAGTGCACCCTCCCAATTGCTTAGGGGTCGCACTCTGTCCCGCTTGGTGGATGAAATCTTCTCTCCTTTTAGAATTCTTTCTCCCACACACCCTTGCCCTCTTTCACCGAGGAGGAAAGAATAATCTTCCAAGCGGACAGAGACCTAGATTTCAATTAGATTCATTCCTAAGCTTGCTTTGTTGCAGCAAGATGATCAGTCCGTAATAGGACTGCTAGAAGAGGCACCGGCTGTGGGAATGGGCTGAATACTAATCTCAGGTGCAAAGGAAGCAGAGTCAGTAACGGTAGGTAGCATATGTGGCACCTCCCTTTGAGATTGAGGCACTGTAGATGGTGGATCATATAGAGTTGTTTCATCAAATGTGACATGGCGAGAAATGAAAACCCGACAACGGAACAGAGAGAAGCATCGGAAGCCTTTATGATCATCACTGTACTCGAGAAAAATGCAGTAATCAGCCTTAGGCTCAAATTTGTGACGAATGGACTTCGAGATGTGGATGTAGCATAAACATCCAAAGGCCCAGAGAGATGAAAAAGCTGGTGGAGGGGAAATTAGAAATACAAAAACCATTGCTTGATTTCTACACCTCCAGATAAGCGGAAGGATCTATGTCCATCCCAACTTCTTTTCAATCCACATCGGCAAATTTAGGCTTTCTTTACTAGGAGTCATCAAAGGAGGAATGGGCATACGCTAGTTCGATAAGCCAAGGAAATCTCCGCCTTACTATATTTAGATAGTGGTTGATCCCTTGGAAGTTAAATTTGTAACGTTATGTTCACGCAGTGATATTCTATCCTTCCAAGAGTACTACCATGTACGTAGTCTATGTCTGGGGAACATACTTGACATGAGGCAGTAGAGAGGTCCCCATCTTCGATTCTCGCCCCGTTAGCATCTCCGATCCGAGATAAGGGATTACTCCGTTATGTCTTTTCGGTCAGGAGCCGACCGGTAATAGACCTACTCACCCAGCTCTTCTAGTCGAGAAAAAGAAGCAAATCAATGATAAAAAGAAGAATAATAAAGTCTATTTCGCACCTTCATGCTCAACATATTCTGATCCCGCTCCATCAATAGGCGTCTTCTATATTGGATGAGAAATGCTGCTATTTCAAAGGCAAGTAACCCCTAAGAGAGCTAGACTCAGCATTAAGAGAAAAGTTAGACGAGGTCCCTTCAGCCTTAGTAGCAAGAGCAAGAATAGAGGAAGAGAAGGAAA
This sequence comes from Ehretia macrophylla, assembly GCA_037974665.1. Classification (NCBI taxonomy): domain Eukaryota; kingdom Viridiplantae; phylum Streptophyta; class Magnoliopsida; order Boraginales; family Ehretiaceae; genus Ehretia; species Ehretia macrophylla. The sequence goes on from CM075782.1 coordinate 54,454,029, forward strand.
AGGTATAAGAAAAGAAATAAGAAGAAGCTCGTACCTCGCTCCTCTACTTGTCTTGGCCCTAGTCGATAGGAGGTTAGCGTGCCAGTTGGTGGCCGACCCCCTATCTTTTCTTCTCGTCACAACGTATCGTATTACTTAAAAGAAAGCAAATCGAGTGAAATGGCTGGTGGTAATGATGCGTAGTAATGTCACTGCTAACGAATAGTATGTGCGTGGAGAATGATATGGATTCGAGCTCCATTTCCCTCTCAGTACTTAGATCTTCCTCTCAAATTAGATTGGGGCTTTGCGCCAAGTCTTAAAGAGATGAGAGGGCCTTTCTAGAAACAGTAGTTTAAGACTCTTAAGTATGAGTTAATGATTTAACAGCCGCTTTCAGGGCTCCTTCTCAGGCAAGTGAAGTACTGATAGTTCAGACAAAAGAGCGGGAAGTAGCTCTATTTAAAGGAAGGGAATCGTGTACTGAGCTATCCTGCCTTGAACCCTTCCCTACCAACCAGCCAATCCGCTGAAACCGGCCTAGGAACTGCTGGCCTAGTTGAAACTGCACTCGACCTATAGGGAGAGGGTAGAATATGCTCGATCGATAGGGAGATGAATGGTTTCTTGGCATTTGTATTTGAGAGAGAGCTATGCTTAGGCTAGATGTTATAACAATACGTCGTTAGTTAACATTCGAGCATTCCAAGCCAGATCATGTTATTTCGCAACAAGCGGGCTATGGGAGTTGAACCCAATTCTTTGCCACGAACCCCCACTCAAGAACTCCAGGTAAACAGCGGCTACACGCTCGTCGGCGATAACAACGTCGTCACCGAGTACCGCGTAATGGTCAAAGACTTGCTGAGGGTACACCTTGTCTGCCACTAACCATATCAAAGCATTCAGGGTTAACGCAAACAAAGGCCACTTGAGCTTTGGAAATAGTACTATGAGTGCCTCTGCTAGCTATGGCTCTTCAACCCTTGCTTTGTTTGAAAATAGGTTTGATTTGCTTCACCTATGAGAATTTCTACCAATTCTTCTTTTATTCATCAAAGCTCATCCTAATCTCCATCGAGATTACTGCCTTAGGGATTAAAAAGATAAAGAGAGATTTCCTTTGGGAAGGTAGAAAAGATGAGGGAGGTTTGGGTCTCCGGCCTGTAAAGCTCATGAATCAAGCACTTTTAGGCAAGTGGTTATGGATATTCTTGGGTGACTTTCTAGTTGGAATAAGGGATATAAGGGGCAAGGCCCTTTCAAGGTGTTATAGGTCGACCTTTATAGGATTAAACACATCCTAGTCCCATCAAGCATTAAAACTCGAGCGAAAACAGCTGACCAAGAGCTCTCAAAGCCCTCCAATCCTCCTGTTTTTGGGCAGGATCTACTTCAAGTAGTAAAGATCTCCTCTTTTGAAAAACTACCACGAATGCCTAGATCACTGTCGACTTGAGTCGTTAAGCTACAACCTCGCCGTGCCCTCACTTTTTTCGTCACTCGCCGTGCCCTCGCCGTTTTCGTCTCTCGTCGTGCCCTCATTTTTTTCGTCACTTGCCGTGCTCTTGCTTTTTTCGTCACTCGCCGTGCCCTCTCCGTTTTCGTCCCTCGCTGTACCTTCGCTTTTTTCATCACTCGTTGTGCCCATGCCTTTTTTTTCCTGTCGCAATGCCCTCGCCGAACTCTCGAATATTTGTCCCTCACCGATCCCTCACGAAGCTTTTTATAATTAGAGTACAAAATTTAAATGGCAAAATTTATAAATATGAATTTCATATAAAAAGTAAATTAATTAAAATTTGACAATCAAAATTCAATTTAAAATTAATATGACAAAATATTTTAATTACATATATGATTACAAAATGTTTTAATTACATATATAATTACAAAATAGCTATCCCCCAAATCTAACTTAACCCCATGCATTTGAACCTTCTCCGAAACTATTCACGAGCTTTGAATCTCCAGAAGCTCTTGTCATTGATGAACTTTTGATAGTCTTTCAGATTGAAATTTCACCTCCTTTTGTTCTTCCTTTATCACTCAACATGAAAGATCCTAGAGGACTATAATACATATTTAGAAATAGAACTCAAATAAATAACAAAATAAAATTATAAGATAAATGCAATACACAACAAACCGTACATTAATGCACTAGGAGGACATTAAAAGAAAACATATAATATATCTTCTATAAAAATTATAGACACACTCAAATCTACCAACTCCACATATTAGCCAAAAGATCAGACTAGGGCACATCTTAAATCATATTTCTCAAGCTATTTTAAAACTCATAACAATTAATTTAAAATTGCACAACCAAACCAAACATTCATCTCAAAAGAAAATTGACATGGTAAAGCAAGTTCAAAGAACTACTTGGTGGAACAAAGATAATCAAACCTGAGCTCGCATGTATAAGAATTACTTAATTGAATATAACCAAAAGCAGATGTTGAACATGACATGGTAAAGCAAGTTCAAAGAAGCACTAGTACAAATATACCTGAAGATCCCTTTGCTGAGCCAGAAGTTTCATCTTTTGCTCTTTATCTTCTTTCAATCTAAGAATGAATAAAACTAACCAGTTACTCAGATGCACCAAAAGTGTAATTATAAGATTGTACACATATAGAGCGAGTATTATAAAGTTCTGGAATGACCTTTCACGTTTCCAAGTTCTGGAATGACCTTTCCTTGCAAAGAAACACAAACACGAATGCAAGGTAACCTATAAGTAAAATAGACTATAAGTATTGCAAGATAGGAGTGCCAAAAGGAACCAAACATTAATTTAGTTATTACAGGCCACTATTCTAATAGAACCTATTGATTAATTACGTACTTTAACTTATTAACTAGAGACTATTTTATCATACTATTGTAAATTACTTATAAATTACCTACTAGTACCGAGGTTATTTATTATTATCTAGTTATTCTTATATAGATAGTATGATAAGATAGTCTCTAGTTAGTATCATTTAACTTTGTTCAAGATCTTGCTTCCTAGTTAATAAAGTATGTTGAACAAGAACATCACCAAGTTAAGACCAACAAGCCAAAAACAAGTAAGTAACTTACAAACATCTAGACCTCAAATTCTAACTAATCTAACCACTCAATTTTCATTAACTCGATTTACATTCAAGGTTCCTACACCAAGCCTTAACTATTAAACCAATTCACTTGCACTTTATAGAATCCAACCACTCACTCGTTATTAGCCAAAATACCAATTCATTACACAAACTTTAAGTTATAATACAAGGCTAACTAGTAACACCACATTGACTAACACTTTATATAATAAATACAAAGCAGCTAGGGGACAAGAGGGGTAGGATCGCCGACAGTGCACTGCCGGCCATGGACTACTGGACCTGATCAGCACCGGCGCCACTGCCGACGCTGAATCAGTGTGGCCGAAAGCTACCAATCACACACACTAGCACGTATATAACATTACTTGCTTATTCGCTTGCTTGTGAAACTGTTTTGCACTTAATCTTATTATAGTTAACACCAACTCATCCCATAGAAACCTTTTATCAAACAACACATGCTCAACTCGAAATCAATAACTAACATGTTAACAATACCATAAGAAATCTTACAACACTTTTAGATTATACAAAAGAGAGCACCCACATCATAAAACTTGTTAAAAATCATACATTCAATCAGTTACGAGCTTTGAATCATAGAGTTACAACATTAAAGAAACTAAGCACACATAGTAAATGCAAATAACTCATGAATCCCTCACTTGGTTTAGCTTCTCGCTTCCGATTAGGCTCCTATTCCTTTTTGAACCTATTTTGAAAAACAAAACAAATAAATCAATAAAATTTCAAAAAAAATCAGAAAAAAAAGTTATAAAAATTGAAATAAAAAATATAATAACACATAAAAATCATACCTTAAATACTACAAAACAAAAAAAAAATTAACTATATATATATATATATATATATATATATATATATATATATATATATATATATACATACATACATATATGTAAATATATATAAAAATTAAATAAAAAAAAAAGCTAGCCTTGATGCAAAGGATTGAGGGTAGGTTGATAGGTAGGGGTGGGTTGACGAGTAGAGGGGTAGGGGGTGGGTTCACGGGAAGGGGGTGGGGGTGGGTTTGCCACATTGGGGGGTAGGGTGTAATACCCCGATCCCTCTCGAAACCGGGAGTTCTATCAATCGATCTAAACACAACCCAAACCAAACCCGGGCATAAATTTTCAGGGAAAAACGGACGGAGTCTCCGCTGTTTCTAGGCGAAATGTAAAACCTGGAATAGCATATAAATGGACCAACACCGTGTCCAACCATACAAACTACCTCAAGGCCATCCGAGCCTCGGTTCTCAACAATTAAACACAGCAAGTATACATACATTTCCAATTTAAAAGCTAGCCTATCTCTTTTCATCTTTTACAAGAACATTCAAACATGACATTTAATCCATACTAATCTACTGCATAAAATATACTATCATACCATTCTCACTATTTTCTTTTAGACAATTACAAACATGCATCGAGGTTAACTATACTACTGAATACATAACTAGCTTATCAATCTACCTCAACTACTTAGCTAGATTAAATTACATTTCTTTTAACAATAATTACATACAACATATGAAAGCACATATCTTTGCAACTTCGATACTCAAGCCACATAGGCACGCAAGACAACTCCTCAGGCACGAACTTTCACATAATCACGAACTTTCCAGCTAACATGGCATTTCCTGAAATGTGGTGGTGAGGAGTGAGTATACACAACACGTATACTCAGTGAGGGCGAGACAGATATCGAGTTGGAGAGAAAGAAAGTCGTGCAATGCAATTAGTCACAGCTAAGCAATAAAGTCAATAGGAAAGCATTCAATACAAACGACAATATATTAAACATTCAAGAAAGCATTAACACAACCATTCAAAGCTATACCACACTCTGAAGGCTATGGTTCACTCTTACGAGCAATATACCATTTCACGAGCGATACATCAATCTCGAGCTTGATGTTGACAACGATGACAATAAGCGCGCATCCACCTTATAACACCAGTTTGGAATACCCCGGAAGTATCCATCAATCTACGACCCAAATCTCCCTGGGAGGCAACCCAAGCGAGAAAGGGAATAGCAGCGGAGCTAGGGCAACCAACATTGGCAACCCGAGGCTACCCAGAGAGGCCCATCACTCACGAGCTGGACACTATGCAATGCAAGACTCGATACAAGGCGATAAACGAGCGATAAACAAGATATCAAGCATTATCAACAATTGATAAACATTTCAATCAATAAACAACTCTAACAAGCGTAATAAGCATTAACAATCCAACAAGAAACAAGAACAACACCAATTAACCTTATCAAGCAATAACAAGTATCCTATAGGCATTATAAGCATTCTATAAGCAATATGTACATTCTATAAGCATTACAAACTTTCTATACCCATTCTACTAAGAAACCACACACACTCCCAAAAATCACCCCACCTTTCAACCGCTACTACTTTCAAACGAGCCATGAGCTTTGGAAACCGACTTCACCAATCCTCCTAGGTCACCATAAGGCACGTCTAAAGACCCCGAAACCCTACTTTACCCTAGAATTCACGCAAAGTCCCGATTTCCCCCTTTGCTCGTTTGAACTACAACTATACTAACCAAACACCCAACCAACGCCATAATTGCACCAAAAGTGCTTCCATGGCCTCCCGAAACAATGCCAACACGCAAAACGAGATAACGCCAAACTCGACCTAAACGACCCTGACTTTCACTAAGCCGTTTTTCTCCATTTTTCCATTACACATTCCAATTAAACCACATATTTAGGCATTCTAGCATATCTAGCATCTTCCTACATCAACAAAACGCGTAACGGAGCAACTTCATCGAAACGGGGGTTTACTATTCACTAATTACTATTCATTAATCAATTTAAATTGCAATTTCGATTTTCAACCGCAGAAAATGCTAAAAAGCTATAAATACATGTTCTACAATCAACAAGGAACATTCTTTAAGCAACAAAACGATTAAAACAACAATCTACGCATAAGTTCTAAAAATTAAAGTTTAGACATACATTTTTCAAATGCGCAAATAACGATGAAACTCTCACCTTAGACGCTCCTAGACGCTAGGGAAACCACGCTGGATGCCTCGGAAACCACCCCGCACAAGCTCACGTGATGGAATGAAGATTTGAAGTTGAAATGTTTTTTTTTTCTTTTTTTTCTTTTTCCTCCATGGTTTCAGCCATGGCTCTTATTTTTTCTGGTTTTGCTCTTTTGTTTCGTATTTGATACTTAAATAATAATAAAAAAAAATGACAAATGGTCAAAGCTTCGGTCAACCAGCTAAAACAACACAACTATGCTCGACCTTACGAAAACGGCCATAACTTCTTCTAGAAAACTCCAATTCACGAACGGTTTGAAGCTTCAGAAACTAGACTCATAGAGCTTTCCAACCATATATAATTTTCTACCTAACTCTTCCCCAATTGGTTCAGATTTAACTCCAAAGTTGACCCAAAATTTGACTAACTTAACATTGCATTTTTTTATTTCTAATCCCAAGTTTGCCTTTTATTAAACATTTCAAAAATTCCCACCTTGTCCTAGTTGGTCAATGTAGATGAAAAGTCAACTAGTTTGGTCAAAGAAGGTGAAAGGTCAATAAAATTCAATTTAAATGAACTTTAAATGCTATTGAATACATGCCAGGTTCAGGATATCACATTCTTCCCCCCTTAAAACAATTGCGTCCTCGCAATTCTTCTTCCAATAGGACTCTGCATCATATACAATCCAACTCTGACTAGTCTTCATTAGCTACTGAAAAAGTATTTAATTAAGATGACCAATAGGAAAGTTCAAGTAGAAATGCCAAGTAGTAACGCCAAATAGAAGCTCAAATGCAGATACCGTACAAGAATCCAGTGGACACAAATACCGAAGAAGAATAAATTCCAACCAGAAACGCCGAGATAATACCAATAAAGACTAAAGCAAAGATACTGTAGATGTCATTAATACCACACAATAACGACAAGAAGAATACCTCACGCACGAATCTCCAATAGAAGTCTAACTGTTACTGCCCGAGAATTCCCAAGCAAGAAGCCAAATAAAAGCTCCAACAAAGATTCTATCTAGAGGTCCAAAGAAGTACCCCGCTGGTCATGGATTTCATAGAAGAATTCCCTATTAAGAGTGCTGAAGAAAATACCAAGAACCCAATCAAATATATTTCCAAAGTTCCAAAGAAGCCTTCCAAATAATAACCCCATGGAACAACCATTTAGATTCCGAGTTTTGCTATCAAATGCTGAGAGGAATGTCAAAGGAAATAACAGAGAAAATATAATGTGCCCAATAAGACAACCAAGTTGAATAACAAACATAGTTTCCCAGATGGACGAAAACTCCAAGGATAAACACCGAACTGATGAACAATATACTGAGACCAAACTCTGAGGCCTCTTCACTGTTTGCCAAGTGAGAACTTCATACAACTTTGCCAACAAGGAAAATACCAAGAGAACGCCTAATAAGAATTTCAAAGAATACCATAAGTAGTATTATTCAATAAGTCTGATAGGAACTCCAAATACTAAACCTACTGAGGAACACTGAAGAAGATATCCGAGACAATGCTCTAATAAGAAAGTAGCCAAGTTTGCCTAATAAATAAATACTAAATAATTGGCCACTGAGAATTCCAGAAATTACCATTGAAGAATTTCCAGTCAGGGATGCCAGTATCATACCAATAAAGACAGAGACACATATACCCTAGATAATATTGTGCAGTAAGGCCGATTGAAATCCCAATAGCCAAATCGATCGAGAAATGCCAACAGAAGTCTCCAAAGAATACCCATTAAGAAAACCAAAGAATGCTCCAAAGAACAACCAAATAAACCCCAAGAGAAAGCTATTCTTTCACAACCGTTAAGCACAGAGGAAGACCATAGAGATTCACCAATAACCGAGCTCCAAAAGCAAACACCAATTCCCAAATAAAGGCTAGTCAAATGCCATTCATTTCCTGCCAATCCATACACCTTGAAAAGCCAGCGGTGAACCACTTTCTTCAGGGGAGGAAGAGGACTTACTTACCATTTCAATAGGACATGTATGAATGCCAATATATCACAGTTATACATATGCCTTAAGCTATTATGCCAGCAAGTTTAAAAAATAGTTTATTCAACAAGGTCACTCAAGCATAACAATCAAGTCAAGCACAACATAATCAATTCAAATCACGGCATAGCTAATTCAAGACATTTCAGTACACACATTAAAAGCAATACTTCAAGCAAATAACAATCCACGAGGTCGATTCGATAGGTCAATTCAATGCACAACTAGACACTTTACTTCACTTAGCACACAAGTTACACATAACACATAACTATATCACATAAGAGCACACATTCAGATCAACACACATAATCTCACATACAAGCATACACTTTCAAGACACACTTAACAAGCACACATTCAAGGGTCACTGCCCACCAGACCAAGGACCCTGTCCCGGCTTATGAGCTAGACAAGCTCTGATACCACCTGTAATACCCCGATCCCTCTCGAGACCGGGAGTTCTATCAATCGATCTAAACACAACCCAAACCAAACCCGGGCATAAATTTTCAGGGAAAAACGGACGGAGTCTCCGCTGTTTCTAGGCGAAATGTAAAACCTGGAATAGCATATAAATGGACTAACACCGTGTCCAACCATACAAACTACCTCAAGGTCATCCGAGCCTCGGTTCTCAACAATTAAACTCAGCAAGTATACATACATTTCCAATTTAAAAGCTAACCTATCTCTTTTCATCTTTTACAAGAACATTCAAACTTGACATTTAATCCATACTAATCTACTGCATAAAATATACTATCATACCATTCTCACTATTTTCTTTTAGACAATTACAAACATGCATCGAGGTTAACTATACTACTGAATACATAACTAGCTTATCAATCTACCTCAACTACTTAGCTAGATTAAATTACATTTCTTTTAACAATAATTACATACAACATATGAAAGCACATATCTTTGCAACTTCGATACTCAAGCCACATAGGCACGCAAGACAACACCTCAGGCACGAACTTTCACATAATCACGAACTTTCCAGCTAACATGGCATTTCCTGAAATGTGGTGGTGAGGAGTGAGTATACACAACACGTATACTCAGTGAGGGCGAGACAGATATCGAGTTGGAGAGAAAGAAAGTCGTGCAATGCAATTAGTCACAGCTAAGCAATAAAGTCAATAGGAAAGCATTCAATACAAACGACAATATATTAAACATTCAAGAAAGCATTAACACAACCATTCAAAGCTATACCACACTCTGAAGGCTATGGTTCACTCTTACGAGCAATATACCATTTCACGAGTGATACATCAATCTCGAGCTTGATGTGACAATGATGACAATAAGCGCGCAACCACCTTATAACACCAGTTTGGAATACCCTGGAAGTATCCATCAATCTACGACCCAAATCTCCCTGGGAGGCAACCCAAGCGAGAAAGGGAATATCAGCGGAGCTAGGGCAACCAACACTGGCAACCCAAGGCTGCCCAGAGAGGCCCATCACTCACGCGCTGGACACTATGCAATGCAAGACTCGATACAAGGCGATAAACGAGTGATAAACAAGATATCAAGCATTATCAACAATTGATAAACATTTCAATCAATAAACAACTCTAACAAGTGTAATAAGCATTAACAATCCAACAAGTAACAAGAACAACACCAATTAACCTTATCAAGCAATAACAAGTATCCTATAGGCATTATAAGCATTCTATAAGCAATATATACATTCTATAAGCATTATAAACATTCTATAAGCATTATACTATGAAAACACACAAAATCCCAAAAATGACCCCAACTTTCAAACGCTACTACTTTCAAACGAGCCACGAGCTTTGGAAACCGACTTCACCAATCCTCCTAGGTCACCATAAGGCACGTCTAAAGACCCCGAAACCCTACTTTACCCTAGAATTCACGCAAAGTCCCGATTTCCCCCTTTGCTCGTTTGAACTACAACTATACTAACCAAACACCCAACCAACGCCATAATTGCACCAAAAGTGCTTCCATGGCCTCCCGAAACAATGCCAACACGCAAAACGAGATAACACCAAACTCGACCTAAACGACCCCGACTTTCACTAAGCCGTTTTTCTCCGTTTTTCCATTACACATTCCAATTAAACCACACATTTAGGCATTCTAGCATATCTAGCATCTTCCTACATCAACAAAACGCGTAACGGAGCAACTTCATCGAAACGGGGGTTTACTATTCACTAATTACTATTCATTAATCAATTTAAATTGCAATTTCGATTTTCAATCGCAGAAAATGCTAAAAAGCTATAAATACATGTTCTACAATCAACAAGGAACATTCTTTAAGCAACAAAACGATTAAAACAACAATCTACGCATAAGTTCTAAAAATTAAAGTTTAGACATACATTTTTCAAATGCGCAAATAACGATGAAACCCTCACCTTAGACGCTCCTAGACGCTAGGGAAACCACGCTAGACGCCTCGGAAACCACCCCGCACAAGCTCACGTGACGAAATGAAGATTTGAAGTTGAAATGTTTTTTTTTTCTTTTTTTTCTTTTTCCTCCATGGCTCTTATTTTTTCTGGTTTTGCTCTTTTGTTTCGTATTTGATACTTAAATAATAATAATAAAAAGATGACAAATGGTAAAAGCTTCGGTCAGCTCGCTAAACCAAAACAGCTATGCGCGACCTTACGAAAACGGCCATAACTTCTTCTAGAAAACTCCAATTCACGAACGGTTTAAAGCCTCAGAAACTAGACTCGTAGAGCTTTCCAACCATATATAATTTGCTACCTAACTCTTCCCCAATTGGTTCAGATTTAATTCCAAAGTTGACCCAAAATTTGACTAACTTAACATTGTATTTTTTTATTTCTAATCTCAAGTTTGCCTTTTATTAAACATTTCAAAAATTTCCACCTTGTCCTAGTTGGTCAATGTAGATGAAAAGTCAACTAGTTTGGCCAAAGAAGGTGAAAGGTCAATAGAATGCAATTTAAATGAACTTTAAATACTATTGAATACATGCCAAGTTCGGGATATCATATAGGGTACACGGGTAAGGGGGGTTAAGGGGTGTTTAGGAGAGTGGGTACACGAGTAGGGGGGTTGGGGGGTAGGGGATACAGGTATGGGGGTTGGGTACAAAGGGATACAGGAATAGGGGGGAGTAGGGTGTAGGTTCACTTTTTTTTTTTTTTTTGAAATTACTGATCAGGTGAGGCACCAAGTGCCTGACCTGATCTCGTTCTGGGCGACGGCCCAGCGTGAGACGAGGCCGCCGCCCAGAAACCAATGAGGAGGCCCAGTGGTACAACCAACGGGCCTCGCCCATTGGATTAATTTGGGAGACGGACCACCAGCATGTCCGTCTCCTATTGCTTTTTTTTAACTTAGGTATTTATTTATTATATTTACTGTTTTCTTATCTTAATTAATTTGTTATAAGTTTTTTTCATCATGAATCTAATATTAATTTATTTTTTCATATTTTTATCAAAATAATTATATTACTTAGCTATTAGTTTATTTTTTCCACTTTTTCTTTTTGTTTATTATAATTTTTTTGGGCACTTTTTTTAAATGTCATATAATTTATTTATTTTTAGCGAATGTTAACTTCACTTTCATTTTGGAGACGGCTCATTCCCTCTCCAAAAACTTTTTTTTTGTGTTATAACACATTAAAATTTTACATATTAAAATATGAGTTAATAATGTACGCTTTTTTGTTTTTTGTTTTTTTTTGACTTTTTATGAAATTATAAAATATTGAAGTAGTTGTTACTTCTTTTTTTTAACTTAAAAGCTTATAAAAATATAATGTAAATGAAGTTAATTCATTAATAATTCTACGAAATTGATTTGTTGAACCAAAAACTGACTACTATGTAGTAATTTTGAACAAACACACATTAATAAATAATTAATTTAGATTTTATATTTAAATCTTATATTAATTATATTTTTATTACTTCTCAATTTACATAGAATATTAATAAACCGATTATATTATTGAATTAGTTCTCAAGTAGGATAATATATATAATGTGAAAGTTATACAAGTTCAAAATATTTTAATAATCCATAAATATTGTGTAATTAATTATATAAACACAATTGTTTAAATAGTTATTAAAATATTAAAAGTATTGAATTACACAATTGTTTTTAACTAATGTAGTTGTAAATAAATAGTTTTATCAATCGAGTCAAGTCCTGTCACCATCATTTTATTTTTACGAGAATTGAAACGTACCATTGATCAATCATATCATTAGTACTATGAGAACATGTTATACCCTACCACGGGGCAGGAAATCGTCTGAACTTGCAGGGCCCCGTCTAGCAAGGGAGGTGGCTTGAGCAGTTATTAAATCTCCAAAATGGCTACCACGCCATGTCACCAATTATTTGACCGATCCAAATACCAATGGGACACAATCACATGCCCACTAACCACAGGGCAGAATATAATGAAATGTCATGGCCCCGTTTTGGAATAGACATAGGGAAACACTAATTTTGCATGCATTGTGTTCGCGTGCATGCCATGTGGACAATGATTTGACATATTGACATCCCTACATTTACGCCTCCAAAGAAAACAATAAATGTCATTAAGTGCAGTCAATAATATTATTCGTCACAGGCTATCATACAGAGCATTGATCAATCTTGTCAATAGTAATATGAGAACATGTTATACGCTACCACGGGGCAGAAAATCATCCGAACTGATAAGGCCCCATTTTCCAAACGAGATGGACACATCAACTTTTAAATCTCCAAACTAGCGTGCACGCTATGTCCCCAATTATGTGACCTATCCAAGACCAATGGTGGACAGTCACGAGTCCGCGAACCATTCATTGATATCTTGACCCACGGATACATTTCCAATGCCTAAGTAGGCCAACTCGTTCAAGACGAAATGCTGCGGATCCAATGTCCAAACTTTTTCCCCTAATATCTCAATCTTTTTATCATCTTGGAAGCATCGACATTAGTACAATTTGTTACTAGACGTAACAATGTGACTACGTTCTTCTGCTTGATATGTAGTGTCTGCTTGTTGTGTATTAGTGATCACGATGTACTATGTTAGGTATTAAGTAGGTGTGTTTATGTATTTTGAGGTAATCATTAATTATGTTAGGTATTAAGTCGTTGTGTTGCTGTATAAAAAAATGATGATATGTAATCCTTTATTAATAATCAATGTAAAATTAAGTTTTTGTTTGTACTGCATTAACTATTATAATAAAACGTTTTAATTATAATTCTATTTTGTTGATTTCAAAGAAGTAATTGTTTATATTTTGCATTACGTTACATGTTAATGTTGTACATAAATTGTTTAAAGGCTGTAAATATGTTTTTATTTATAGTAAAAGCCATATTTTGTTTTGTAAGTAATGATGAATAAAGTATTGTTACAATCAAAGCCGAAATATGGACGATTTAATTATGTAGACGCCAATACAGTACATTTTAAGAAGGAAAAATATTAGTCACTAAATGTATGTATAATTATTTGAAACAAATAATTCATATTATTTAATTTAAATTTAATTCTTTTAAAACACTCATAAATTGTTATATAAAATAATCATAATTGTTAAACGTACACTTAGAACTAATTGGCGAGAGACGTATCGTTCCCTTGCCGAAACGGCAAGGGACAAAGCCTTCCCTCGTTGATTCGGCGAGGGAACAGCCTCCCTCGCCGAGCCCTCGCCAAAAAGCGAGGGCACGTCGCCGAAACCGATTTTTCTCGTAGTGAGTGTTGCTGAGCCATATTATAACCAAAAGCATAAATGGGTATTGGTATTTTGTATTAAGAAGAAGAGTGTAAACAAAAAAGCAGAACCTATGGTCTGAGTTTCATTAAAAAAATTAGTGATTGAGCTCTGCCAACTGAGTACTCACAACAATAGAAAAAAAAAAAAAAACAAGAGCGTAATAGCTTACGCCGAGATGTTGTTTTGGATATTACGAGTATATTTTAAACTGATCAACGAATTAAGAAATATGTTGAATTCTTTTTAATTAATTATCAAATTGGCATGATTATAATAGATTCTCTTATTAAACTATCTTCTTTTTCCTGACAAGTGTACTGAACTTTTCGAATTACGCTGCTCCAACTTTCCAATTGGGCGGATATAATTAATCAAAGAAGTCTAGTTATATAGTTACTATTGCTTCTTCGGCTTTCATATGATAGTGAATTATTGAAATTGATTGTTTGAGCTACTAAATAAGGAATTTAAAATATTTTGAACCAAAATAAAAAAAGAATGTTTAAAATATGAAAATGAATGATCCTTTTGCAAGCAAAAGTAGTTGGACACATACAACTAATAACTCATAGATGCAAAAAAATAATTTTGGGGTTTGTAACGAAGTCTCATGCAAAATCAATACCATTCTTGCCAAGTTATGATATTTAGTAGTACAGGGTATATATTGATTAAATGGTCACATACAGTTAATTGTCGAATTTTTGACAAACTCACTTGCAGATCAAACACGATGTCTGTCAAATTACAATATCTTGTTTTGTGAGGACCTTTTAAGATATAAAAGAAAAAAAGCAAAAGTTGGCCACGTACAACTGATGGTCGTCATTGGTGCACAAGGGTGATTGAAGGATTCGTGATAAAGTCATCACTTACAGATCAAACGCAATGTCTGAAGCATTTGCACTATAGTATAATTTTTCTAAGATTGAAAGAGGGCCGTTATTCCCAGAGAGGAATATTTGAGGAACACATAAATTTATATTGAGCATGTAATTCTTCCTCAAAAGTTAAGGATATGCTCTTAACTATATTTATATTGAACAAGTAAAACATGGTAAATTAAGAACCAATAAGAGAGAATCTCTCGTGTGCGAATTGCAATATAGTTGTTAATTAATTGCATCATTTCCGCGTTTCACATAACTAAAACATGATTGATTAAGAAATTAAACCAGTATAAAAACACACTAATCATTTGCTCTCTGTGATATAAATCTCTCTAACCATCGCACTAAACTCAAAAGTAGTGAGTAAGCTACATACTAGCCATTCTGCAGAGGTGGAGAGAACCACACAAATGCCTCAGATAAGTACTAAACAAGAAGGCAATGCTATGGCTCAAGAAGGCCAGATAACGCCAGCAGCAAAAGCTTTAATTAAAATTAGTAATGATTATGTTAATAAGTCAGAAGTACTCGGCCAGGTTGATGACGAGTGCTCTGAGTACATAACCCGGGTGAGGAATAACATGAGAACTCGATCCCAAGTTTCCATGGCCGCTACAAAGGTAACAAGTTCTGCCATGGTAACAAAGCGAGATAGCTTCAATGAAGGTTAGTGGTTTTCTGAACCGTGCTAGGATCAAGATCAGAACTACATCGGACGACTGGTGATCATACGAAGACCAAATGATGATTACATATATAGCTAAGGGGCATATAAAGAATTGGTACAAGAGATTCTGCAAGATGTTGGCTAGCTTGGATATATACTCCAAGTATATATTTCATATGTAGATGAATGTCATATGCTTGAATAAGTGTCGTTGAAATAGTTATTCAGCTGATCAACGAATGATCAGAGATATTGAAGAATTTTAACTATTTCAATTACTTGATTGAACTAATCTCCCTTTTTAGTCAGTGAACGTTTGATGATCTTAGGCTTTGTTCTCTTAGAGAAGATAAGAGGAGTCAAACACCTTTAAAGATAATTGTGAAGTAATCTCTATGAATACCTATTTATTGTATCTATCATTTGAGATCGATGAGACCTACGCTAGATACAACTATTCCACATAAGAGCCAAATGAGATTTGACAAAATGCCTCTTATTCTTATTCCATAAATTTCATTAATCCAAAGAGATGGAGAAGTATGCAAAAAGTGTAAGTAATAACTAATGTTGAACATACAAAATCAATTAAGCTAATCGAAGATTTAGAAAGGGAATTTAGCAGATGCCTCATCTGATCCTTGTCTAAGAGAGTCCAAAGCACATGGTGGTGCTTGACCAATGGTATGTTCTCCAGTGGCTAGACCAAATTTCGCTAGTCAATTTGCATATTTATTTGTTTCACAATAGTCTAAGAGAGTTCATAGCACATATGGTGTTTGACCAATGGAATGTTCTCTAGTGGCTGCCGCAGACTAAATTTCACTAGTCAATTTATATATTTATTTATTTCACAATAAACATACTTGACACAGGTTTACGCTCTAGAATTTTACGGAGACCAAGTGTGGAAATTAAGAATTTACTTTGGGCAGTAAAAACCAAACTAACACTGGAAAATAGAGAAAATTAATTGATTGTCAACTATAGAGAAAATAATACATTTAGTCCCTATTATTTCTCTAAAGTTTAATTTTGTTCATATTGTTTAAAATTTCTCAATTTCGTCACTATTATTTTTTAAAACGTTTCAATTTCGTCCCTATTATTTTCAATAAGTTTTAATTTTGTCCTTATTATTTCCATTAAATTTTTAATTTATCCATATTATTTAAAATTAGACAATTTAATCCCTATTATTTTCTTTAAAAAATTCAAATCATCCCTATTGTTCAATATTAGCCAATTTAGTCCCTATTACTGCTTAGAAAATTTCAATTTAGTCCTTTTATTTTCATATAAAATTCAAATTAGTCCTCAATGTTTAAAAAAAATGTGACTAAATTATTTTTTTTGGAAAAATAATAGGGACTAAATTTAAAAAATAGGGACGAATTTAATTTTTTTTGAAAAATAACAGGGACAAAATTGGCTAATTTTGAACAATAAAAAAAATTAAAATTTCGGAGAAACAATAAGAAAAATTGCACAAATGGTCAATATGGCCCCTCAGGTGTACACTACATAGTTTTATTTTATTTTATTGAGCTTTGCATATATACCCAAGACCTTTTGGTAGGGATGACAACGGGTAAAGTTTAAACCTGAATCTAATAGATATCCGACTCGATTATAAACCTATTTACAAAACTGATGGGATATCCATTAGGCTTTGGTTTTTATAAGTGGTTACCGACGGATAGTCCTACATAGCGATTAAAAAATCTAAAACCCGACTATCAATTTAGTAAAATAAATTAATAAAAATAGTTGTATGTATTAATAGAAAGTTTCTTGCACCGGGAAAGATGTAGATTGAGATATTTATAATATTTTAATGTATCAAAATTCAAACTAAAATGATAATTCACAATTCTAACAAGTACTTTGTGTTCTTTTTTTCTTATCAGGTTATTTCATATTGTTTGATAGAAGTATGATATAAATCTTCTCAGCATAATTTTTTTTGTTGAACGCTTCTATTATGTTTAGATTGGTTTAAGCTTGTTTATGGATAAAAAATTTAACTTAGCATTTTTAGTTTCATTGAGATTGGTCATTTATCTATAGACAAATATTGCACTATGATGTTTATTTTGGATTTTATCATCTTTTCTATTATTAATTTTTTAAATATATTTTGGTCTTTTTAACATTTAAATTATATTTTCTAATTTAAAATTTAAATGTGTACTTATTTTAATTGTTTTTAAAAATAAACATAAAAATATTTTTATTTGTTAACAAGTCAGGTCGGGTACCCACAAATTTTTAAATGTTTATCGGGTTTGGTATGGTAAGTAAAATTAAAACCCTTTGGGTTTCCATTATGAGTTTGAAAAATAATAATTTAAACGGGTTCAAGTTCAGGTCTAAAAATTTAGCTGGTATTGGAATCGTTGTCATTCTAGTTTTTGGTATATATGTAGGCTATAACACCATGTTAAGTGACAACCTCATCTAAAATTAAATTCAAGCTGTTAGAGAGGAATTTGTCGTATTTATTTATTGAGTTTATCAAAGTCACAGATGGGTTTATTTTGTTAAGTAAAATTGTCTTCAATGCAAGCGAGACTCTTTTTCAATATTGACTTTGCAAAGTGGAGAACATTTGATTAAACTAAGTTCTAACACATATTATGAAAAGTAACTATATTTTCATCTAAAAATTTAAACTATTAAAAAGAGAGAGATATATATATATATATATATATAAAAGATCCTAGAAAAGTGGGATCAACATTTGTATACCTTACACTTTTATCTACATGTATATGAGACCTACTCCCTCCTCTCTAAATTTGCTGGTTGCAAACTTTTTTCTTTTTAAGATTAGTTCAAGCCCGGCTTGCCGGATGCAAACTTTTTTTCTTTTCAAGATTAATAGTTCTGTCGAGCAAGTTAACAATTACAATCTACAATATCTTCCATTCGTTGATCAGCTGAATAACGATTTTGAATACTCAGAATAGCCAAGCCAACATCTTGCATAACCTCTAGTACCAATTTTTCATCCTCATTTGCACAATAATCATTTCCTCTTCCTGTAAACATCAATGCTCTTCGTGTCACCAAACGTCGGACGTAGTTCTGATCTTGATCCTGGCTTGGTTAAGGAAACTACTGACCTTGTCATCGAAGCTATCCTCCATTGTTACCATTGTAGAACTTGTTACCTTTGTAGCAGCCATGGCAACTTCGGATCCAGTTCTCATGTAATTATTCCTCTTACGGGTTATGTACTCAGAGCATCTGTCATCAACTCGATCAAGTTCTAACTTAGAAAAATAACCATTACTGATCACAGCTTTTGTTGCAGCATGGCCAGTAGATGGTTTCATCTGCTTCTGAATCAAGGCATGTTGTAGCCTTGCTCTATCTTCCTCCTCATTCAGCAGATATGCTGATTTGGGTTGCGGAATATAGGTCTTGACGGGTTTATCAATGACTTGCACGGGAGGGTTTGGAGAATTGTTGCTATAGTGGTTTGAATGGCGACGAATTGATTGAAAGGGACTGAAACTGACAGCATTTTTTATCTTCCCATATAGACCACCCTTAGAGTTTTTGTTGGTTTGATTTTTTTCCATAATGTGTATGGAAATGGAAAGCTCTAATATGAGAAGAAATTAATGTATTGGTGAAAGACAGACCTGAATAGAGAAAATGATAAGAATGCTTTTATAGTACTGATGGTTTTGTCTCTTAATCATGCATGTTTTTATCATGATCATTAAACAATTATGGCCTCCACTCATGGGCAGATGTATTCACGACCAGTGGATTAGAATACCCACTAATTCTGAAAGTAAAATTATTAAATAATGAATTAGGATTGTATTTTTAGAAAATATTTGTGATTTTTAATGTATTTTAAGACTAAAAACTAATTTTAACCCTCATTAAAAAAATTATTCATATATGAGTATTAAACTGTGTGTTTTTAGTTCTAAAACCAAAACCAAACTAAACATTTTTTCACTAGATGATGTCGTTTATATAAATCTGTCGATGCCACTCATTCTTGTAGAAATTCATCTACTCTATTAATTTCATATAAGCGAATTTTCGCCTAATTATCTCTATCAAACAATCATCTTAGATAAGAATCCTAAATCCTCTCTTTACCACCATGAAAAGTTCACTTATCATAATTCCGAAAGTTTAGTACACTTGCAATAAAAGAGATCAGTTTAATGAAGGAATCCAGTACAATGAAGCCCTTTTTTAATTAATAATTAATA
Organism: Ehretia macrophylla; assembly: GCA_037974665.1. Classification (NCBI taxonomy): domain Eukaryota; kingdom Viridiplantae; phylum Streptophyta; class Magnoliopsida; order Boraginales; family Ehretiaceae; genus Ehretia; species Ehretia macrophylla. Next base: position 54,473,806 of record CM075782.1, read on the forward strand.
CGCATTCACATCTAGACACTTATATAGTATAATACACAGAATAGCCAAAATATATAAAAACGACAAAAGTATCCGTAGGCGGTGCATCTAATCGTTAAATTACTTACTTGAAATGAGAAGATTTGGAATATCGAACTCTTAAGCACTAATTATTAGCGATCACCAGAATAATTAAGGAGATCTCATGATCACATACATTTGCTCCCGTGTAGTGTGTATGTATATATATATATATATAATTCTTCATATTTACAAATCTTTACTGATATATGATTATATCTATCACACGTGTTTTTTGTAATCCAGTTGGATTGATTTGAGATATCTAGTGTATTTATATTTGTTAAATTTTAATCGAAGTTGTACTTGTAATAAAAAAAGATAAATATTAGTGGCAGTCTCGATCCATTTTTACTTTGTATTTTCAAAATTGGTCCCAATGTTAGAGAGCATTACGAATAGTATCAATATTCGTATTGCCAAGGGATCATTGACTTAGCCAGAATTAACTCGTTAATTCGCGTATTTGTTTATTTTTCTATAAATATTTTTGTGATTAGTTAATCAATTCATACAATTGTTTACTTCTCAATAAGCATAGAAGTGTAGAATACTTTGAGACATATAAAAGAACTTTCATAGAGGGGGATAGGATCCTTTGCTCTATCATAAACTCAAAGGGCCAAAATAAGATTCCTTCACCCATCTTCTAAAGAAGAAGCTTCTATACGTACTACCCATCAGCCAAAAGTATTGAAATCACAAAATTTCAATATGGAGTCCTTTGAGGCCTCTTTACAGCCCACTTAAGTTCTGTACATCTTGAACTCTTAGAGGCCTAGTCTGCCAGCAAAGGGCAAAAAGCACTGCAGAGGTTTAATTAAATAGCTTTTCAAAGTAATTAATTAATTAATTATAGAAGATCGAAGTTGATGCAACACGTCTATCTCAACCTTCTACACTAAAAGGATATTTAACGTGTCAATTTGCAACCATGATTAGTACATTAATCTTCCCAGATTTTTATTTATTTTTATTGAATCTTGTCCACATGTATAGTGTCGTTAAATACACAAAATCTACATTAAATATGCGCATCCAACGACACTATGCATGCAAGTGAGGTGTTTTCCCAACCTCCGTGCATTAAGACAATAAAACATAGAAGGGGTACTAGTTGAATTTTCCTCTAAATATTTTAGTTGATCTTTGTCATAATTCAGCTATAAAAAAAGAATATACGAGAGGGCTATGCTAGAAATTCAGACATTTTTCACTATTATCCTTGAATTTTTGTCTATTAGACATGATTATGAGACAGGAGACTTGGTTCCTGATCATGCCTGCATAGATGTGTACAAAATGAAGTTGAACTGTGCAACTTTGACACCACGCACGAAGTGAAAGGATCAGTTTCAACTATGTCTTTAGGGTTTCTGAAGAGCAAGTATTATTGGGTCATTGGCATGGGCAATAGCTTTCGAAGCTTTTGAAATAACGACTTCTAATGGTGTAGTGATCTAGTGTCTAAGATCTTAACAATCAGTGGCGCATTAGTTTTTCGTTTTGAAGATGGGAAACGCTCTTTTATTTATTTATTTATTTGTATGATGTGAAAATTTATCTAGCGGAGATCGACTATCAGATTATGTTGCGGTGTCTAACCATCAACTGGTGAACCCTTGGATGCAGAGATATGTCTCCACACATACACTAGGTTTGTCAAGGGCGAAACTCCAAAATAGTAAGGAGTATCAAACCCGCGACCTTACAGGAACAATTTCACCCTACTACCGGTGGACCATGCCCCTGGGGGCTAATGGAAAAAACTCTTGGGTAGGTCTTTAAACTGACACCAAAGTTCAAATCTTAGAAAACTTGATCTACTTAAAAGAGACATGGTTCGGGTTAGTTATATATAAATTTTATCAAACTAACTCCAAAAAAATTAATTTTAACCGATTGAAATTTAAAACGTGAATAAATTTTGCGCTTACCCTCTAAACACTCCGTCACTAGATTAACATGTTGAAATTACTCTTTATTACATGTTATGATGTTGAAGATTCAATTATCATACCATTTTCTTATTAAATACATGTTACTCTGGCAAATAATTTAGTGAATTGACATGGCAGATTCAGTTCAAGATATCTTATTCTATGTAGCATGATGCCAACCATAACGTTGCCATGAACATTTAACTATTTTGATGGAGAAATGTAAACGATAATGTGAGGCATATATTCTAGATACTTGTACGTCTAGGGGAAATGAAGTGATCAAAAAGGAACAAAAGAAACAAAATAATTGTTTGAATTTGTAGAGAAGAGATTAGAAGCCTTCCATTGTTCCGCAAGAACCGCATTTTTCTTATATTAGGCGCTTAGTTAAAAAGTCTCAAGTCATACACTATACACACTTAAATCTGGTAATTTATGATATACATGATTCACATAAGTATTATTGTTAATTATTTGTCTTGGACAGATTGATTATATTGGCCTTTTTAGACTTGACGATCTTGTATTGCAAGTAAGCTCTATCCTTATCTTCTAAGAAGTGGGTGATGTACATGTGATATACGCTCAGGGCACGACACATTGCTAATTAGAAAAGTTACAAGTGTCATTTGTTAATTTAGCATATTAACTAAGTATTAATATACGAAATGATAAAAGTATGATCTAATTGCCTACACATAGACAAAAAGAACAGGAAATTAGAAAAGATACAGTAACGTTGAAAGTAGGCCACTAATTGAAGGATCGCAAAGTGATTTTACATTGCATCTATGGGTTTCAATTGATGGTTTATTGTCTGACAATTTAATATGCAAATTAGTTGTCAAACTATAGTTTTACTAATCTACTGGGAAGTTACACTATTGAACTAATTCCTACTCCACACACGTAATATCTTTATTTAAGTAGAAGACTAACTTGACGTTGGTTGATTAAAAAAGACATCTTCATTTTTACATCGCTGTTCAACTCGTGATTTGGCAATGTACTTGCTATTAAATAGGGACAAGAGGGACGGCACGTCTTCACAAATAATTGTCAAATAACACCAACTTTTCTTTCATGTAATAAAAAATAATTTTAAAAAAGTGCTTTCACCGTTAGAAATCTATATAATTATATGAATTTCTTAATTCAACTTGCTGAGTAGTATTTGCTTCATGCATGTGATATTTCTTGTTTATATACAAATTGACTCTAAGAGTTTACTTTTTCATCAAATTACTCATGCCTCACCTGATGAGATCCCCGTGACTGAAAATGGAACATGGAATCAATAGAGTATAACCAACCTTAGCCGCCATTGAACAAATTATTCTTAGCTGTACTTATTATTAAATTATTGAGGCTCAGTTATTGGTAGCAGATGTCGCTTTAAAATATGTTAGATTATAAGACACGTTTTTGGAAACGGAGCTCCTTTGCAAATCACTCCACTTTCCTTCACCAGTCAAGATGCATTTTTCTTGAGGGTATCTTTACTAGACTTGGGTTTCACCCTCGGTGGGTAAACTGGATAATGAGTTGTGTTTTTACTGTGTCCTTCTGTGTTCTTGTGAATGACATACTCCTTGATTACTTTACTCCTTCTAGAGGCATTATAAGACAAGGTGACCCCCTTCAGACATAGCCACCTAAGCCCTCACTCCAGCGGACTCAATAGAAGTTTCCTTCCTCATCTCTTAGCCAACAATAGTGCTCCACATGCACCCCAAAACGATCAACAAATTCGAGTAAGGATTTCTTATAATATAATAATAAGCGAGATTTAATATCGTGAATTATCTATATTATTTCATTATAATTATATCAATAATTTACTACCTTTAAATTTTTCTAATAACTTTATAAAGTTATGATCAAATTGGTTCTCCAAAAATCCATCAACAGAGATGATATGTATCATCGTAATAGGCCTTAGGCGTGTCAAACCATTGGATCATTTTTAGAGGCAGATTTGGGATTTTTTTTTTTTTCAGTATAAGCTAAAAGCACACAATCTAACACTCATTTATGAACAATTTTTTTTAATAAGGGCTAAATTGATTTTCCACTCTAAAAATATCTTAATAGGAGACATACATATTTAAAGTTATAACTCAAACTCATTCCTTAATATAAATCCGCCTATGACTATTTTAACAAACGACCGAAATGGTTAGTGGATTTCACAATAAAATATATTGGCTTTAAAAAAAAAATAAAGATGTGTCACCATCACTGATGTGTGTCAACTACCATATGTAAGAAACTCCCCAAACAATTTATGTTCTTGTGCCACATGCCAATTTGATTAGGCCAATGCCTAACCTTAAAGCCGCCTTATTCTATCAACTGTGATTTATTTTTAGTCAAGTAGCATATTATTAATTAAACAAGAAAGATATAGAGACAGGATGGTTCAAACTATACAAGAACTCACAAAGCAAAACAAAAAAGCAAACGATATACGCAACAACTACAAACACAACGGTAAAAGGAGTGTTAAAACAACAAAAATAGGTGAAAGAACCTATCTTAATTAGATAAGCAACCCAAACTGTCATAAGGTTGGCTTGTAAAGACAGGAGTTAAGAGTGGCCTAGCGAGGAAGATAGGCAGAATTGAAAATTGTGAACAAAAGAGAAAATTCTCCAGTCACAATTTGAAGAGTCCCGAATAGCATCCCATGCCAGCTGAGCGATAGTAACCAAACCATATGAATAAGACACCAAGGTATCAAAAAGTAAATCATCACTAATCGCAAGCCACGGCTGCCAGAACTGAGAAGTACTACTACCGAAGGAAGAAAATTGAACAAAATAGCAACTGTTGTGGTCTATGGAACATAGAAGACCAAAAATCAAACACTAAATTAAATTTTTACATAAGAGAGATAGAGACAAAGAGAAGAAATTATATAAAAGAAGGAAAAAGAGAGAAAAAAAAAGGGTGGGCTCTGGCTAGAAACCGGAGCCCCAAAACAAAAGAGAGGTTGAAGGAGGGAGATGAGAGAAGAGGGATGGGGTCGAATGAGGGTGATGGGAGAAGACTCCCTAGAGGTGATAGAAACTACTACCGAGAGAGGAAAAAAAGTTGTTCCATCAACTGTGATTATTATTAACTTGAGGGTAAAATGTTATTTTCCTCAATGAAATTGTGCATAGCATTCCCACACGAAATTTTCATATAAGAGCAATTATTTTTTAGAACACTACTAGTTATCATTCTTTTTAACCACTTTTTATTGGTATTCTTGGTTAGCGTGTGAGAGAGAAAAATACAAAAAAAATGTTGATCTACACTAGAATTAACAAATTTTTTGAGAAACATTTAGGAATGACTTGGTCTTATTATTGGATGTCCACATGCACGTCTTGTGTCTAATAAAAGTTTTGAGTGCGATGCAAGCCGTCAACAAGGGCCCATCTAAGAAACGTTCTAGTTCTATTTTTATTTTTATTTTTATTTCCCATTTACAAGAAGACACAATCAAGTTACATAAGAATGAACTTAGATCTTTCATCTCTTAAATCTTCCTCCAACGGGATGTGATGAGAGTTTGAAGGGTACACCAAAGACTGGTAAGTATTGGGATTGAAGCAAGTCGAAATTGGTTAAGTAATTTGCATATTATAAATTCGCTCCGCAATTCATATGGCTTAGTCCATAGTCCCTTTTATTGGACATGATGTTTTAGCGTTCCTCAATGTTTGATGAATTTTTCTAAAACTAGTGGACGTTAAAAAATATTCACCTAGTGGACCCATTGTTCAAAAACATCTACTTAAAAATAAAGGTAGAGTTTACAATCTTTTAAAGATTAACCCAGTAAATAGGCTTCACAGAGGAACACTGTTCTTGATGAGATTAACTATTACCATAAAATTAGGAGAGAATAGTTCAATTAGTTATAAATGTTTGTTTGTTTTGATATTTTGATCTCAAATATTTTAAATTGGACATTTTAGTTTTAAAAGTTTTATATAAGGGACACCATTAGTCAATTAGTTCATTTCTATTAAATTTATTCTGTTAAGGTCACGTGATTCGTATGTCACGCGTAAAAAAAAAAAAAAAGAGTATACAAGATTAAATTAGTCATTTAATTTACAATTATAAAAGAAGTACTTGCCCTAATGACCAATTTAACTTTATATGCTTTTTTTTTTTTTTTAACGCTCAACGTGCAAATCAAGTAATTTTAATAAAATAAATTTAACAGAAATGAGTTAATGGACTAACAGTATTCTTTATGTAAAATATTTAGGATTAAAATGTTCGATTGAAAATGTTTAAAACTAAAGTAGTCGATTTAAAACATTTGTGATTAAAATATTAAAATAAATAAACGTTTAAAATTAATTGAGTCATTTTCTCTAAAATCAGTAAGAAACGTTCAACTTGAAGACGGAAGAGACGTTTTCCCAGAACATAACGCAAGTGCAGATGTCACAAGAAGTTTTAATTCTTCGAATGTGATTGATATGGCTATTAACAAATAAATAAATGATATAGGTATAGAAATGGGCGGCAGAGGACACCCTGGAAGGTGAATTTTTTTTTGTCAATTAATACCCTGAAAGGTACGGTGAAGACCATTTCAATTCTAATTTTTGGAAGTAGCAAGACTAATTAATTATTACTTGTTGGTAATGGGATCGATGTGGAATTTTTTAATTCAAAAGACTCATGGGCAAATATATTCACGTATTAGCGGGAGATGAAGTCTTCACTAATTTTAAAAGTAGAGTTATTAAAAAGTAAGTTGAACCTATATTTTTTATTAAAAAAATTATGTATATCTTAAGGTATTATTAGACAAAACATTAATTTAGTTCTACTTAAAAAGATTATCCATGTATGAGTACTAGTATTTGGTCACTGAAAAATATTTTTTGATGTTTAAATATGATAGTAAAAAATTGGTTAAAATTATTGTTAATAAGTTAAAAAATTATTATATCATTATTAATTAATTAGTTTAAATTATTAGTTAATAGTTTTAAAATAATTAATTATAAAATTTTAGTTAATCAATAGTAAATAAATTTCAATGATTATTTCTAAGAATTATAATTAATAAATGATAAATTAAATTAAATAATTAATTATTTCAGTAGTTATCCTTAATTTATTAAAATTATTAATTAAAACTAAGTTAGTTGAATAATTAATAGTTAATAAAAACTTAAATTAATTAAATAATTAATTACTAGTGATTAAATATTATTTATTTATTAGATTATCAATTTAAAATGAAAATAATTAGTAGCTAACAATTAATTATCTTTTTATTAGTTAGATTATTAATCAATTAGTTTCTTATTTATTAATTATAATTTATATCATTATTCATTAAAATAAAATTAATTAATTTTTATTATTAAATGAATTACTAATAACTAATTGAAAATATGATGAGTGTGGGGTGGGGTACATATTGGGGTGGGTAAAAGTGGGGAGGAGCAGTAGCGGAGCTAAGGAGGGACTGGCAGGGCCCCGGCCCCTCCAATTTTTTTTTTAAAAAAATGTATATAATATCTTTTAAAAAAAGAGTTATTGTCATTAATATAATATCATTAAAAAAATTATTCCCCCCAAAATGTTCCACGTGGGATAAATAAACACAATCAAACAATCTTTTTCCATCTCTAATTTGTAATTACCACCCTCTCAGATAACTTAGCCTATTCGTAATTATTGGCCACGCCCTTAATTAGAAAAACTCTTTAACAAGTCCAAACTGACCGTAATTATTGATCACGCCATTAATTAGATAAATTTTTCAAAAAGTCCAGACTGATCGGTCAGTTTGGATTTTTTCTCACACGACTCTAAAAATATGAGGGCCCCCACACATGTAGGAACCACCCTATATGAGTAAAAGTCCAGACTGGACTTTTTGAAGAGTTTTTCCATTAATCAATCTCTATAATTATGTCAGAAGTTTTTTTTTTTTTTGTTAACAAACATGGGTTTTATCTTAAATTAATTGATATTAAAAAGAATGCTCAGGATCTTATATACTTGTATTGAAAGTCATAACTTATTCAAGTGAAAAGTGATTGTATTTCACCAAGGGTAACTAAGATTGAAGATGCAGTTATTAAAAAAAAAATGTAAAACTAGCTACGGAAACTTGTACATGTTGGTAGAGACAACTTTCTGAAATATTGCAAAATTGGACCATTGTCCAAATTTCACATCTTATTAAGAATTATTAGAGTTTTTTATTTTTTGATTTAAAAGGAGGTCTAAAATCATACATATATACATATAAAATCAACGAAACTCAAATTCTTAATGTCTTACAAATAATACGAATATTATGTCGTTAGACCAAAAAAGTCTTTGGCAGCACATTAACTTATATATCATTTTTAAAACTCTTGAGTTATTCATATAGGAGGGTATTATTTTTTCCAATATCCATTACTTGTAATCAAGATTGAAAATGCAACCTTTTAAAAACATGAATAGTCACTTGCCTTTTGAACACATGAATAATTGCATGCAATAGCCTGGTCATCACATGTGGATCCATGCAGTTTTTTATTTTACTTTTAAAGATGGAGAATTGTTGATTCGCTTTCTTTTGGGTTTGACAATAACTATCCTTTAAAGATATTGATAACTGTAGGACTAGACAAACACTCTATTTGAATACTATATTAAAAATCACGAGATTAAATTATAAAATTAATGATGTGGATAGCTGAATTTTTTTGGGCGATATGAGAATTTAGCATATAGAATCCGACCATCAGATTATTCAACGAAGTTCAATTACCAACTAGTAAATTTTCTGATGCATCGGTGCGCCTCCACACATATACACCAAGTCAGTCAAAAGTAAAACTTCAGAATAGTAAAAAAAATTGAACCTACAATCTTATCTGAACAATTTCACCCTCTACTGCTGGGGCATACCATGTTGATAGCTGAATTGAATTTTGACACGTTACATTCCCATGCTGATCCCCCAGTGATACGAACATTCCCTCCAAACCTCATATAAAATCACCAAAAACACCTCAACCAAAACACTCACCTTCATCTCCACACTCCACCTTTTCAATACATACAACATATTTTCATTCATTTATTTTAAATTTTGTTTGTTCATCAAAAACACACACGATTGTTTATTTACCAAAGCTAACATAACAGCATTTGAATTTGAAGAAGATAGAAAGTAGTACCTGAGCTGATATACCGGAGATGCCCCCGGCGGCCGGCGAAGTAGCAAAATCCGATCGTGTTCAGGTGATGCCCACGGCAATGGGGGCGCAGCCAGCTCCGACGGTGATATCGCAGGCGTTTGCTAAAGACGCAATTATCGCGTGGTTCCAAGGTGAGTTCGCCGCCGCGAACGCCATCATCGACGCGCTCTGCAACCACCTAACTCAGCTGGAAGGTGGCACGAGATCGAAGTACGAGCCGGTTTTCGCCGCCATGCCCCGCCGCAGGCTGAATTGGATACCGGTCCTTCAGATGCAGAAGTACTATTCCATCCCTGACGTGGCGCTCGAGCTACGAAACGTGGCACCGAAGAAGGCGAAAAGGAGCGAAGAAACGAACAGTTATGTAGCCGTGGAAGAGAAGGTTCCAGAAGCTTCGAAGGAGGAGAGTAACGAAAACGGAAACAGTGACGTGGTTAATGAAGATTTAGCGACAGATGATTCACCTCAAAGTAAAATTACTGATACAGGTAAGTTTACTTTTTCATTTTTTTTTCAATGAAATTTGTTTGTGGAGGACTTTGGTCCAGGTAATAGTAAAAAATTATTAATTCGAATCTCGCTTTATGTTATACGAGTGTAAGCATCCTCTGAATAAAAAAAATTCCTTTGGATTGCATATAAACGTGTGCGTGCATGTATATCTCTCTACACGTACTTGTACATTTTCATGTGACTCAGCTTATATGTAAAAAAATTGTGTTTTTTTTTTTTTTCAATTTCTGTGTGTTGATGATTCTGCGATGCTGATTTTGATGCTACTAATAATTAAATTATAATTTTATTTAAAAACTTAAACTATTAGAATGAGATTTATTTTATTTATTAATTGTTTTGAACAAGTCTTGACACGTGTAAGTAAAATTTATTTTTGACCTTTAACTCGAACAACTTCTTATTTTTAATAGGTGGAAACAAACTTAAATGTTTGACCTTTTGAAAACTTCGATTTTGATATCATGAAAAAAAAAAATTAAACTATTAAAGAGAGATTTAATTAGTATATTTATTTACTATCATCAACACCAATTAGTTATCTCAGCACCAGATTAAAAAAATTAATTAATTTTCATCAATATCCAGCTTCAATAAAATAATCTGATTAAATCACTATTTTTTCTCCTTTTTTAGTTAAACTTAATAAATCCTAAATATTGCAAAGCTATCAGTTTTTGGTATGAGCTTGGCCTGCTTTGTTATTTTTTTTGCCGATCCAAAATTGAGGGTTGAAATACAGAACTTCCAATGTGATCCTGAAGGAGTTTTTTTTTTTTTTTTTTCTTTGGTCACTTTATGAAGGAGATTAATAATTATAAATTGACCTGTAGCAAGTACATGTTAGCCTATTTCAAGAATGGAGTAATATGCAAATTTCCTCGTCTGCCTTCACAATATATATATATATATATATCATGTTGTCTTTCCTATAATCAATACAGGGTCTCATCAAGACGTGCAGCCCTTGCTGGATAACATTACTATATGTTGTAGTCACGAAAACTGCGAGGCACGGCGCAACCATATCCAGATGACAAAAGGGTACATAGCCAAGGAGCCAGTGAAAGGGCAGATGGCGAGTTCTCTATTTTCAATTTCTGCTTAGATTGACGCTTTTCTTGATCCGAATATGTTATTTTCACTGCCTGAAAACGTTTTCTGTCTGTTTTCTAATCGATTGCAAATTGTGAATGGCAGGTGAATATTGTGAGAGGTCTCAAGTTGTATGAGAATATATTCACTGACACTGAGCTTTCTAAACTAAATGACTTTGTAAACGAGCTCCGAGTTGCTGGCCAAAATGGTGAACTCTCAGGTGGATCCTATGATCTCTGATGGTTTTATTTATACCTGCTTCAATATCCACGCAATATCTTAACCTTGTACACGCAGATTCAAAATTTTTCCATGATTCCGGGGGGGCGAAAAATATATTATATTATATGAGTAATTTCTTTTAGTGGGGGTTAAATTGATTTTTCAGAATAAACATACCTTAAAAATAGACATTTTTAACATATACAACTTCAACCTCAAGGTCAGTGGGGATTGTGACCCCCGCTGGCCCGTAAATACATCTGCCTGTCCCTCGGGTACATATACACCTTTCTCTTCGCACAAACTTTCGTAGTGTTAATTTCGTGCTCTTCTTTTATATCGCTCCTTAGCTTAATCAATCATTTCTCTATTCTGATTCTGGTTATTCTTGAATAGATCTTCATTCTTACAACGAGCAACGGAAAGCAAATAAGAGGAAACTGATTCAGCTTGGTGCTCCAATCTTTGGGCATATGACAGAGACCAGTAAATGTCAAAAGAGTCAGGAAGATATTTGTACACATATTATCTTTTTTTTTTTTTCCCTTACTTGATATGCGTATCAGTTTGTAATTGTAAAGAGATTCGTTTTACAGGCCATATCATACCAATTCCAGCTCTTCTCCAGGATGTCATTGAACACATGATCCAGTGGAATTTAATTTCAGAAACTAGAAAACCAAATGGCTGCATTGTCAACTTTTTTGATGAGGTATTCATCCTTCTATGATTTCTATATATACATGTATATGAATGTCAAATTACATGTTATAGCCGCATTAAAAAATTTCTAAATCCGCCCGTGTTCTCTAGTAAAGCGGATATTCTTTATTGACATTGTTGATGTTACATATGTAGGGAGAATATTCACAGCCTTTCACAAAACCACCTTATGTGGAACAATCTATCTCTACCCTTCTCCTCTCAGAATCAACAATGGCTTTTGGTCGAACTCTTGTGACTGACAATGAAGGGAATTATAAAGGACCTCTAACTCTCTCTTTGAAAGAAGGGTATGTATTTAAGTTCATATTTATTTTCTCTTGAAATCATCTTTAATGTTGCTTTGTAGTTTTTATCATAATGTATGATTGGATTAAGATCCAATTACGCAAGACATGTAGATTAGACAACCAGCGGAATCACAATTATGTCTCACATTTTACTTAAAAAGCAATTGATACACAAAACTTTTACTATGTGCGGGATCCAAGAAGGGTGGTACCCACTTTGGGTGTTAGTCTTTCTTGATGCTTTAAATGACTATCTTTACCTTTTTGCATTTTACAAGTCCATGACCCAAATTGTTACCTCTAGGTCACATAATGACAATTTTACCATTATGTCAAGACTCCCGACTCTATGTAATCGATATACTTATGATAAATCTTGCAGGTCTCTCTTAGTCCTGAGAGGAAAGAGTGCTGATATAGCAAGGCATGTGATGTGCGCATCTCCAAATAAAAGAGTGAGCATAACATTCTTCAAAGTTCGAATGGAGAATGAAAATGGCTGCTTATCTACCTTGCCACCTTTGGCTAGAGCCATGACATTATGGCAAACTGGAGTTCCAACTCCATATACAATTCCTAGTACACTTACTGGGTATAAAGCCATGGATATGATCCCGAAATGGGGTCTCCTTCAGACCCCAGTGCTCATGTTAGCACCTCTACACCCAGTTGTTACGACACCTAGAAGGATTCCTCCCGGTGGCACTGGTGTTTTCCTGCCTTGGACCGTCCGATCTAGAAAACCCGCAAAACATCTTCCGCCACGGGCTCGAAAAGGAAGACTTCTTACTCTTCCTGCACCCGTTGATACCGATCCAAATGTCAAACTTGATAAGATTGAAGAGTCCTAGTATTCTTGCTCAACCCAATATGAATTTTAGAGTGTCGTGCTGGGGCGAGTAGACATGGGACAATGACGCATTCGAGCTAGAGCCTTTGTCTTTCTCCACTATATTGTTTTGTGGGGGCACAGAAGTGGAGTTCAAGTGGATAGTCTATGCTACTGAGAAGGTTTTCTTGCTGTAGGCTCAGGTGTTGAGAGATGAGCTTGCTTTTTTTTTTTTTTTTTTCCAATTGTAATTTCCTAGGTTTTAGTGTTGCTTGCTTGGTGCCAATCTTAATTGGCCTTAAATATAGTGGGGTTAACTTTGTACATTCCCCATCCCACCCCCCTTCCCCACCTATCCACACCCCTATGATATTCAAACCCTAGTCTCTCAACTATCAGCAAGAGTAATCCACTACTAGACTACTCATGAATCTCGTTAACTTTGTACAATTTCTTCTTTTCTATGTAAATCTTTTCGAGGGAACTAAAATCAAAACATTGTTCTTGTTTCTTAGATGACTAGTACTAATGTCTTGATTGGAAAAATTCTTCGCACAGAACGAATGACCATCCCGCTGTGAAACAAAAAAAAGTGAGCCCCAACTGTTGACTAAATGAAAGACCAACTCTCTTGATGGTCACTTGTCAGCAAGATGAGCTTGAAGACTGACTCGTCTCTACATTAGACTTGTTTATAAAACAATGACAAACACAATGATCAGCAAATAAACCAAAGTTATAGTCTCTAATCTCCACAAATTATGTCTCTGCATTTCAGGGAAAGTGGTGAAAGAGAGGAGGGTAGAATCCTTCATCACTCAAACAAGCAATACTGTAAGAACTGAACAAATCTCATATTATGGGAGCAAACTGATGAGAACACAAAGCAGGAATTAGACTAGCAGAAGCAGATCACAGCAGCAGCATAATAAAGCTAAACCAGGAGCAGAGCTTGATCTGAAGCACTGTCAATGGGAGTGATTACCCATGATCATATGAGAGTGCACCTGAGTTAACACTACTAAACCGAACTGATCATGGGCAGTAAAACAATGATACGAAAGAAGTAGATTTTCGGGCAATTATGAGATCCAATAGCAAGCAGAACTCGACAAGAAGTAAGCAGCAAGTGTAAAATTTTATTCCACCAGCATAAGTAATATGACAATAAGCTTCAAGAATTGTTGAAACTGATTCGTAGGTTTCTACTCTTACCAGTTACGGAAGCATAACGCCAATGATGTCTCAAGTCTGCCCAAAAGATAGGAATAGTTGAAATATTAATCACAAATTATAGTAATTGGTACAATTGAAACATTCATGTCTTCATAACCAACAATCTAGCAGAGTAATGTTAATGTATTTCTATACTTCCCTCCACCTTCATCCTAATTGACAACATGCACATATAACATTGCATATGAACAACTAAAGTGTCGAGTATAGAACAAATATGCTTCACCAAAACACTTACATACAACAGGATAATTACAAACTGTTTTTACTTAGAACACAATTGCCTCTATTCTACTAAGAAACATATAAAAGCACGTTAACATGTTTGAAATTGAGCGAAAGAATTGCAACGAATAACATTCATGAATAAGAAAGCAACAAATGCATCAGATACAATATATTCATATTCTGGACCGTTGCTTGGCGTCAAGCTTTGAGAGGCCCAGTGGGTTCTTCAGTATTATGAGAATACACTTGTGAGATTTTGCTTTGGCATCAGGCCCTTATCAGCATAACATTGAATATTGTCAAGTTTTTACTGGTTCATCATCATCTTCAATGTCCCAACTCAAATCCTCGTCATCTTCCGCCACAGTCAGCCGCTTCCTCACATCAGCTCGGTTCGAGGTCATACCTGTGATATCCCGAACGTGGCATGTATTCAATAGCATTTTAAGTTCTTTTAAATTGCATTTTATTGACCTTTCACCTTCTTTGACCAAACTAGTTGACTTTTCATCTACATTGACCAACTAGGATAAGGTGGAAATTTTTGAAATGTTTAATAAAAGGCAAACTTGGGATTAGAAATAAAAAAATGCAATGTTAAGTTAGTCAAATTTTGGGTCAACTTTGGAATTAGATCTGAACCAATTGGGGAAGAGTTAGGTATCAAATTATATATGGTTTGAAAGCTCTATGAGTCTAGTTTATGAGGGTTCAAACCGTTCGTGAATTGGAGTTTTCTAGAAGAAGTTATGGCCGTTTTCGTGAGGTCGCGCATAGCTGTTTTGGTTTAGCGGGTTGACCGAATTTTGACCTTTGACTTCTTGACTTTTTTTTTTTTTAAATAAGCAGAATTGCACGAAAAAAACAGAGAGAAAAGAGCTTGAGACCATGAGGAAAAGAAGGAGAAAAAAAAAAGAAAATCTCAACTTCAAATCTTCGATTCTTCGCGAGGTCTTCCACGTGGTGGTTTCCGAGGCACTCTAGAAGGTTTTCCTACCGTCTAGGAGCGTCTGAGGTGAGGGTTTCATGCTTATTTGCGCATTTGAAAATTTTGTATCTAAACTTTGATTTTTAGATTTTATGCGTAGATTGTTGTTTTAATCATTTTGTTGCTTAAAGAATGTTCCTTGTTGATTGTAGAACATGTATTTATAGATTTTTAACATTTTCTGCGGTTAAATGTTGAGATTGCAATTTAAATTGATTAATGAATAGTAATTAGTGAATAGTAAACCCTTGAAATGTTGAAGTTGCCCCGTTATGCTGTCTGTTGATGTAGAAATGTGCTAGGTATGCTAGAATGCCTAAATGTGTGGTTTAATTGGAATGTGTAATGGAAAAATGGAGAAAAATGGCTTAGTGAAAGTCGGGGTCGTTTAGGTCGGCTTTAGCGTTTTCTCGTTTTGCGTGTTGGCATTGCTTCGGGAAGCCATGGAAGCACTTTTGGTGCGGTCGTGGTGTTGGTTGGGTGTTTGGTTGGTATAGTTGTAGTTCAAACGAGCAAAGGGGGAAAATCGGGCTTTGCACGAATTCTAGGGTTAAGTAGGGTTTCAGAGTCTCTAGACGTGCCTTATAGTGACCTAGGAGGATTGGTGAAGTCGGTTTCCAAGACTCGTGGCTCGTTTGAAAGTAGTGGCATTTTGAAGGTTGGGGCATTTTTGGTGATTTTGTGTGTTTTATGTTTATATTGCTAAAAGAGTGCTTGTTAATGCTTGTTATTTTGCTTGTTATGCTTGTTAATGCTTATTACGCTTGTTAGAGTTAATTGTTGATTGAAATGTTTATCCATTGTTGAGAATGCTTGATATCGCTCGTTTATCGTCTTGTATCGAGTCTTGCATTGCATAGTGTCTCGCACGTGAGTGATGGGCCTCTCTGGGTAGCCTCGGGTTGCCAGTGTTGGTTGCTCTAGCTCCGTTGCTATTCCCTTTCTCGCTTGGGTTGCCTCCCAGGGAGATTTGGGTCGTAGGATTGATGGATACTTCCGGGGTATTCCAAACTGGTGTTATAAGGTGGTTTGGGCCGGCGCGTCATCGTTAAAGTCATCGGAATCGTGATCGGTACATTACTCGCTCGAGTGAACCATAGCCTTCAGAGTGTGGTATAGCTTTGAATGGTTGTGTTAATGCTTTTATTGATTGTTTATTGTATTGATTGCTATATTGATTGCTTTTGTCAGATATATTGCTTAACTGTTTTACTTGCATTGCACGATCTTCTTTCTCTCCAATTCGATATCTGTCTCGCCCTCACTGAGTATACGTGTTGTGTATACTCACTCCTCACCACCACATTTCAGGAAATGCCATGTTAGCTGGAAAGTTCGTGATTTCGTGAAAGTCCGTGCTTGAAGGGTTGTCCTGCGTGCCTATGTGACTTGAGTTGTCAAAGTTGTAAAGTTGTATGTTTTTATGTATTATTTGTATTTAATGTCAAAGTATGTAATTTAAGTTTCATTAGATTGTTGAAGTAATTTGATAAGTTAGACATGTATCTAGTTATTATAACTTAACTTCAAATGTATGTTTGTAATGTCCTAAGGAAAAAGAGTTAGAATGGCATGATAGTTTATTTTATGCAGTAGCTTAGTATGGTTTAATTGTCTAGTTTGAATGTACTTGTCAAAAATGAAAAGAGATAGGTTAGCTTTTAAATTGGAAATGTATGTATACATGCTGAGTTTAATTGTTGAGAACCGAGGCTCGGATGGCCTTGAGGTAGTTTGTATGGTTGGACACGGTGTTGGTCCATTTATATGCTATTACAGGTTTTATATTTCGCCTAGAAACAGGGGAGACTCCGTCCGTTTTCCCTGAAAATTTTGCCCGTGTTTGGTTTGGGTTGTGATTAGTTTGATTGATAGAACTCCCGGTCTCGAGAGGGATCGGGGTGTCACAGGTGGTATCAGAGCTTATTTAGCTCATAAGCCGGGACAGGGTCCTCGGTCTGGTGGGTAGTGACCCTTAAATGTGTGCTTGTTAAGTGTGTCTTGAAAGTGTATGCTTTTATGTGAGATTATGTGTCTTGATATGAATGTGTGCTCCTATGTGATATAGTTATGTGTTATGTGTTAATTGTGTGCTAAGTGAAGTAAAGTGTCTAGTTGTGCATTGAATTGACCTATCGAATCGACCTCGTGTATTGTTATTTGCGTGAAGTATTGCTTTTAATGTGTGTACTGAAATGTCTTGAATTAGCTATGCCGTGATTTGAATTGATTATGCTGTGCTTGACTTGATTGTTATGCTTGAGTGACTTTGTTAAATAAACTATATTGTAAACTTGCTGGCATAATAGCTTAATGCATATGTATAACTGTGATATATTGGCATTCATACATGTCCTATTGAAATGGTAAGTAAGTCCTCTTCCTCCCCTGAAGAAAGTGGTTCACCGCTGGCTTTTCAAGGTATATGGATTGGTAGGAAATGAATGGCATTTGACTAGCCTTTATTTGGGAATTGGTGATTGCTTTTGGAGCTCGGTTATTGGCGAATCCCTTTGGTCCTTCTCTGTGCTTAACAGTTGCGAAAGAGTAGCTTTCTCTTGGGGTTTTAATTGGGTGTTCTCTGGAACATTCTTTGGTTTTCATAACGGGTGTTCTTTGGGGACTTTTGTTGGCACTTCTCGGTGGACTTGGTTAATGGGATTTCAATCGGCCTTACTGCATGGTATTATCTATGGCATATGTGTCTCGGTCTTTATTGGAGTGTTACTGGTATTCCTTATTGGAAATTCTTCAATGGCATTCTCTAGGATTCTCAGTGGCCAATTATTTAGTATTACTTATTGGGCAATTCTTGGTACTTTTTTACTGGAGCATTGTTCGGGTATTTTCTTTGGCATCCCTCAGTTGGTTTGGTAACTGGAATCCCTATCAGACTTATTGTATAATACTACTTATGGTATTCTTTGGAATTCTTATTAGTCATTCTGTTGGTATTTTCCTTGTTGGCAAAGTTGTATGAAGTTCTCACTTGGCAAACAGTGAAGAGGACTCAGAGTTTGGTTTCGGTATATTGTTCATCAGTTCGGTGTTTATCCTCGGAGTTTTCGTCCATCTGGGAAACTATGTTTGTTATTCAACTTGGTTGTCTTATTGGGCACGTTATATTTTCTCTGTTATTTCCTTTGACATTCCTCTCAGCATTTGATAGCAAAACTCGGAATCTAATTGGTTGTTCCATGGGGTTATTATTTGGAAGGCTTCTTTGGAACTTTGGAAATATATTTAATTGGGTTCTTGGTATTTTCTTCAGCACTCTTAACAGGGAATTCTTCTATGAAATCCATGACCAGCGGGGTACTTCTTTGGACCTCTAGATAGAATCTTTGTTTGAGCTTTTATTTGGCTTCTTGCTTGGGAATTCTCGGGCAGTAACAGTTAGACTACTATTGGAGATTCGTGCGTGAGGTATTCTTCTTGTCGTTATTGTGTGGTATTAATGACATCTACAGTATCTTTGCTTTAGTCTTTATTGGTATTATCTCGGCGTTTCTGGTTAGAATTTATTCTTCTTAGGTATTCGTGTCAACGGGATTCTTGTACGGTATTTGCATTTGAGCTTCTATTTGGCGTTACTACTTGGCATTTCTACTTGAACTTTCCTATTGGTCATCTTTATTAAATACTTTTTCAGTAGCTAATGAAGACTAGTCAGAGTTGGATTGTAGATGATGCAGAGTCCTATTGGAAGAAGAATTGCGAGGACGCAATTGTTTTAAGGGGGGAAGGATGTGATACCCCGAACCTGGCATGTATTCAATAGCATTTTAAGTTCATTTAAATTGCATTTTATTGACCTTTCACCTTCTTTGACCAAACTAGTTGACTTTTCATCTACATTGACCAACTAGGAGAAGGTGGAAATTTTTGAAATGTTTAATAAAAGCCAAAGTTGCGAATACAAATAAAAAAATGCAATGTTAAGTTAGTCAAATTTTGGGTCAACTTTGGAATTAAATCTGAACCAATTGGGGAAGAGTTAGGTATCAAATTATATATGGTTTGAAAGCTCTATGCGTCTAGTTTATGAGGGTTCACACTGTTCGTGAACTGGAGTTTTCTAGAAGAAGTTATGGCCGTTTTCGTGAGGTCGCGCATAGTTGTTTTGGTTTAGCGGGTTGACCGAATTTTGACCTTTGACTTCTTGACTTTTTTTTTTTTTTAAATAAGCAGAATTGCACGAAAAAAACAGAGAGAAAAGAGCTTGAGACCATGAGGAAAAGAAGGAGAAAAAAAAAAGAAAATCTCAACTTCAAATCTTCGATTCTTCGCGAGGTCTTCCACGGGGTGGTTTCCGAGGCACTCTACAAGGTTTTCCTAGCGTCTAGGAGCGTGTGAGGTGAGGGTTTCATGCTTATTTGCGCATTTGAAAATTTTGTATCTAAACTTTGATTTTTAGATTTTATGCGTAGATTGTTGTTTTAATCATTTTGTTGCTTAAAGAATGTTCCTTGTTGATTGTAGAACATGTATTTATAGCTTTTTAACATTTTCTGCGGTTAAATGTTGAGATTGCAATTTAAATTGATTAATGAATAGTAATTAGTGAATAGTAAACCCTTGAAATGTTGAAGTTGCCCCGTTATGCTGTCTGTTGATGTAGAAATGTGCTAGGTATGCTAGAATGCCTAAATGTGTGGTTTAATTGGAATGTGTAAAGGAAAAATGGAGAAAGACGGCTTAGTGAAAGTCGGGGTCGTTTAGGTCGGCTTTAGCGTTTTCTCGTTTTGCGTGTTGGCATTGCTTCGGGAAGCCATGGAAGCACTTTTGGTGCGGTCGTGGTGTTGGTTGGGTGTTTGGTTGGTATAGTTGTAGTTCAAACGAGCAAAGGGGGAAAATCGGGCTTTGCCCGAATTCTAGGGTTAAGTAGGGTTTCAGAGTCTCTAGACGTGCCTTATAGTGACTTAGGAGGATTGGTGAAGTCGGTTTACAAGACTCGTGGCTCGTTTGAAAGTAGTGGCATTTTGAAGGTTGGGGCATTTTTGGTGATTTTGTGTGTTTTATGTTTATATTGCTAAAAGAGTGCTTGTTAATGCTTGTTATTTTGCTTGTTATGCTTGTTAATGCTTATTACGCTTGTTAGAGTTAATTGTTGATTGAAATGTTTATCCATTGTTGAGAATGCTTGATATCGCTCGTTTATCGTCTTGTATCGAGTCTTGCATTGCATAGTGTCTCGCACGTGAGTGATGGGCCTCTCTGGGTAGCCTCGGGTTGCCAGTGTTGGTTGCTCTAGCTCCGTTGCTATTCCCTTTCTCGCTTGGGTTGCCTCCCAGGGAGATTTGGGTCGTAGGATTGATGGATACTTCCGGGGTATTCCAAACTGGTGTTATAAGGTGGTTTGGGCCGGCGCGTCATCGTTAAAGTCATCGGAATCGTGATCGGTACATTACTCGCTCGAGTGAACCATAGCCTTCAGAGTGTGGTATAGCTTTGAATGGTTGAGATAATGCTTTAATTGATTGGTTATTGTAGTGAGTGTGATAATAATTGCTTTTGTCACATATATTGCTTAACTGTTTTATTTGCATTGCACGATCTTCTTTCTCTCCAATTCGATATCTGTCTCGCCCTCACTGAGTATACGTGTTGTGTATACTCACTCCTCACCACCACATTTCAGGAAATGCCATGTTAGCTGGAAAGTTCGTGATTTCGTGAAAGTCCGTGCTTGAAGGGTTGTCCTGCGTGCCTATGTGACTTGAGTTGTCAAAGTTGTAAAGTTGTATGTTTTTATGTATTATTTGTATTTAATGTCAAAGTATGTAATTTAAGTTTCATTAGATTGTTGAAGTAATTTGATAAGTTAGACATGTATCTAGTTATTATAACTTAACTTCAAATGTATGTTTGTAATGTCCTAAGGAAAAAGAGTTAGAATGGCATGATAGTTTATTTTATGCAGTAGCTTAGTATGGTTTAATTGTCTAGTTTGAATGTACTTGTCAAAAATGAAAAGAGATAGGTTAGCTTTTAAATTGGAAATGTATGTATACATGCTGAGTTTAATTGTTGAGAACCGAGGCTCGGATGGCCTTGAGGTAGTTTGTATGGTTGGACACGGTGTTGGTCCATTTATATGCTATTACAGGTTTTATATTTCGCCTAGAAACAGGGGAGACTCCGTCCGTTTTCCCTGAAAATTTTGCCCGGGTTTGGTTTGGGTTGTGATTAGTTTGATTGATAGAACTCCCGGTCTCGAGAGGGATCGGGGTGTCACAATACCAAGAGAAGCAACTTTCTTCTCATCAATGCTATCAATATCCTCAATCTCATCCCACTCCATGTCTTCTTCCTCTGCCACAGACTCCTGACTTGACACAACGGTATCATTTCTGTCTTTCCCTGATCCACCCTGATCACTTTTCCTCTTTGATTCCACCTTCTTCTCCGAGTTCACTACATTTGCAGCATTCTTCACTCCATCACCATCTTCAGACTTCACCTTTTTCTCTTCATTGATCACTAGAGAACTATCTTTCAACTTATCTGAAGAACCCGAAACACTCTCTTTTTTCAACTTAACATCACCCTCGTCAACATTCTCCGCAATGGGCTTACTTTCTTTGTTCTTCTCATCAATCTTACCACCCACGTTTTGCGTTCCCTCACTCGAACTCTCTTTCGCATTCTTCTGCAAACTCTGATCACCTACTTCCCTCATTTCCACTTCTTTTGGCTTGGCTTTCTCATCTGAAGAACCCGAAACACTCTCTTCCCTCAACTCAACATCACCTCTGTCAACATTCTCCACAATGGGCTTACTTTCTACGCTCACATTTCGCATTTCCTCACTAGCACCCTCTTCCACATTTTAACCTACCAAACAACTGTATTGCCTCCTTTGCGCAACTGACAGACATGTTCGTGGAGCAATTCGCAAGTAGTAAGAAGTTAGAGAAACAGTCTGATGACCTCTACTTGAATGTACAAAGGAAAGGAGAGCTCCTGCGCGACTTTGTGGGGAGGTTCAACAAGAAGAAGGTAGCCATCCCCCAATGTAACATGGCCACGATTATCTCAGCCTTTCGCAAGGGCCTGATCCTTGAGTCTGACTTATATAAAGAATTAACCAAGTACCCGTGCAAGACCATGGAGGATGTTCTAACAAAGGCTTGGGCTCAGATTAAGTGGGAAGAAGATGAGTCAAACTACCGCCCTTCACCACCGCGCTATGATAGGGGTGATCACAGGTGCTCTCTAACGTCTGATCCTCGTAGTAAAAGACGCGAGCCTTACCCTGCAGAGGAATGAAGAAGTAAACGATCACGCGATGACAGGAAACCACTTGACTAGAGGCGAGACTGTAGCCCAGACATACAGATAATGCCAGACTATAACCTCAGTATAGCTCCGACTGAGCTTGTTCATACTTTGAAGAGGATGGGCAACGTCATCAAGTGGCCGGAGAAGATGAGGTCCCCCGCTGACCGGAGAGATAAAACTAAATGGTGCGATTTCCACGACGACCATGGACACACAACTGAGGAGTGCATTGGCCTAAAAAAAGAAGTCGCAGAGTTGCTAAAGAGGGGCCATCTCACCCAGTTCTTGACCGACAGAGGGAAACAAACCATAGCCCAGCGAGAGGGAAAACAAAAGGTTCGAGAGGTCACCCCACCTGAGCCGCAGCGCCTTGAGCGAACAGTGAATTGCATCACTGGTGGATCGGAGGTCAGTGGTATCAGCCACTCGGCGGCGAGAAGACACGTTCGACAGGAAATCGGTTTTGGTTAAGGCCTCGACCACCTAGGGAATTTGACCCTAAACAGATCATCATGTTCTCTAACAATGAAGCAGCCTACTTAGATGACCTGCACCATGATACCCTAGTGATAACATTAAGGATGGCCAACTGCCTGGTCAAATGGATATTAGTCGACAACGGCAGCTCAGCCAACGTCCTCATACTAGATGCCTTTAGAGGCATGGGGATCGATGAAGCATGTGTAACTCGTCATTCAACCACCTTAATCGGGTTCAGCGGCGAACACAAAAGCACCATTGGAGAGATTGTACTCCCAACCTACGCCGAAGGCGTTAACCACAATACTCGATTCCTAGTGATAGATTGTCCGTCACCCTACAATATCATACTAGGGCGTTTATGGATCCATAAGATGAAAGCCATTCCATCAACCTACCACCAGGTAGTCAAGTTCTCGACTAGTTGGGGAATAGGAGAAATAAGAGGACAACAAAGGGACTCTCGTGAATGCTACCGCTCTACCTTGAGGAGGGCTGGCCATGACGTTTTGTATCAGGTGGAACAAACTACAACACAAGGTTACCCTGACTAGCCTACCATAGAAGAGCACGACGAAGTACAAATCCACCCCGACCATCTAGATCATGTCGTTCAGATTGGCTCAAAGTTAAACTCGAGACTGCGCGACCAGTTGGTGGATTTCCTCAGCCATCACTACGACTGCTCCGCTTGGTCTCACGCGAACATGACCGGAATTGACCTGGCGGTCATGGTTCACAAACTACAAGTCGACCCAGCACATCCTCCTGTGAAACAAAAACGAAAGAAGTTTGCAGCAGAGAAGAATCGTATCATCAATGAAGAGGTGCAGAAGCTGATTGACATTGGATCCGTTCGCGAGGTCCTTTACCCTAACTGGTTGGCGAATGTGGTGGTTATAAGGAAGAAGAATGGTAAGTGGAGAGTTTGTATCGACTTTACAGACCTAAACAGGGCTTGCCAGAAAGACTCATTTCCTCTCCCGTACATAGACACAATGGTGGATGCAACGGCAGGGCATGAGCTCCTTACTTTCACAGAGGCTTTTTTCGACTACAGCCAAATACTCATGCATCCAAAGGATCAAGAGAAGACAGCGTCCATCACAGAACGATGGATATACTGCTACAAAGTCATGCCCTTTGGCTTGAAGAACGTTGGTGCAACCTACCAACGTTTGGTTAATAAAATGTTCACTGATTTACTGGTACAAACCATGGAGGTTTACATCGACGACATGCTAATAAAATCTCTTGTTGCAGAAGACCACCTCAGTCAGTTGCGCCAGACATTCGAAATTTTGAAAAAATACAACATGAAGCTAAATCCCACGAAATGTTCCTTCAGGGTCACCTTTGGAAAATTCTTGGGATACTTAGTCACCCAGCGCGGGATCGAGGCCTACCCGGATCAGATAAGGTCCATCTTTAATATTCCGTCTCCGACTAATATCAAAGAAGTGCAGAAGCTCACTGGGAGGCTCGCAGCTCTAACTAGGTTTATTTCACGGTCCTCTGAGAAGTGCCACACCTTCTTCGATACCCTCCGAAAGAATAAAAACTTTGCTTGGACACCTACCTGTGAAGAGGCGCAACAACAACTCAAGGCATACCTTACTAGCCTACCGCTGCTCTCCAAGCCGAAAGATAGTGAAACCCTTCGAATTTACTTGGCTGTCTCAGAGACTGCCGTAAGCGCTATCTTGGTACGAAAGGAAGGAAAGAAACAGCACCCAGTCTACTATACAAGCAGAGCTTTGCTCAATGCTAAGACCAGGTACAGTCAACTGGAGAAGCTAGTATTGGGCATTGTCAGTGCAGCACGCAAGCTAAGGCCATACTTCAAATGCCATCCAATAACAGTACTGACAACCTTCCCCCTCAAGTTCGTACTACACAAATCGGAACTTTCTGGACGACTGTCGAAGTGGGCAATCGAGCTCAGCGAGTATGAAATCTCCTATCAGCCACGGACTACAATCAAATCACAAGCCCTGGTGGACTTTGTGGCAGACTTCACGCCCGACATCCACTTATTAGCCGAGAAAGAGTTGTTGTGCCTTAGTGTCTCATCAGAACAAGGGAGATGGACGTTGAACGTGGATGGGGCAAGTAACGCCAAGGGTATCGGCGTGAAGTTAGTGTTACAGTCTCCCGAGGGGGACGTCATTGGGCAATCGATCAAGTGTGGGTTCAAAGCCACCAACAAAAAAGCAGAGTACGAAGCCCTGATTGCGGGACTCACTTTGGCCAGGGAGATGAACGTCAAGAGGATAACTGTCAATAGTGATTTGCAGTTAGTAGTCAACCAGATCCTAGGAACCTACCAAGCAAGAGGCAACAAGATGGCAGCCTACTTGTCACTTGCCAAAGAGCTACAGACAGCTTTCAAGGAGTTCGAGATAAAATAGTTGAGTAGAAAAGATAATGACCACACCGATGCTCTAGCGGCCTTAAGGGCATCTACCCAAGTGGTAGCTTTTAAGGTAGTTCTCGTCGTCTAACTTCAGTGGCCCGCCGTTTAGAAAGAAAAGTCAGAAGTGGTAACATGTATCAGCGATATGCTATCTTAGATGACTCCTATCATTCAGTATATCCGAGATGACTTCCTGCCTGAGGATTGCAATGAGGCGCGAAGGCTCAAAGCCAAAGCTGCCAGGTTCTGTCTCATTGAGGAAAAACTCTACAAGATGTCTTATTTCGGGCCCTACCTTCGTTGCATCAATAAGGAAGAGTCTGATTATGTCCTAGCCGAACTACATGAAGGATAATGCAGCAACCATTTCAGAGCACGCAGCCTAACCAATAGGGCACTTACAGCAAGGTACTACTGGCTTACTATGCGTGCTGACACCATAGAGTATGTGAAAAGATACGACAATTGCCAGAGGTTTGCGCAAGTTTCTCATCAACCGCCTGAACCACTTGCCACGATTTCTGCCCCGTGGCCATTCATGAAGTGGGGTATGGACATTGTGGGTAAACTACCAACCGCGCCGGGACAGCGCATCTACATACTCGCCGTTACTAATTATTTCACCAAATGGATAGAGGCTGAGGCCTACCACCAAGTCCGAGATAGAGAGGTGAATAATTTTGTGTGGAGGAACATTATATGTAGGCTCGGGGTACCGAAGGCAATCGTCACAGACAATGGCTCCCAATTTATGAGTCGTGATTTTCGAGATTTCTACAAAGAATGGAAGATCTAGTTAACCTTCTCCATTCCCCGCTATCCACAAGCCAATGATCAAGCTGAATCATCCAACAAGACAATCATCTCGACTCTCAAGAAGAGATTGGAGAGTTCGAAAGGAAGATAGGCTAACGAGCTCCCGGGAGTGTTATGGTCCTATCGGACTACGGCAAGGTCTTTGACGGGAGAGACACCATTCTCATTGGTGTATGGTACAGAGGTAGTCATTCCAGCAAAAGTTGGGCTTCCAACCCTCCGGGTTGTGCAAGCGTCCGATGAATAAAATAGCCAAGAACTTAGGCATTTGCTCGACACTGTTGATGAGAAGAGAGAATGGGCTTTTGTTCGAATTGCAACCTACCACCAGAAGGTAGCGTGACACTTCAATAAGAACATCCGAGTCAGGATCTTCAAAGAAGGAGATTGGGTCCTGAGGAGGGTATTCTAGAATACCAAGGAGATCAACGCTGGGAAGCTAGGACCTACTTGGGAGGGACCGTACCTCATCACGAAGGTGGTCGATCATGGAACCTATAAGCTTCGATCCGCAGAATGCAAAGATATTGAATAGTTGGAATGTTGTCTACCTCAAGAAGTACTACTTTTAGGCATATTGTTAGCTCGCCCACTAGGGGTTGATAGAGTTGATTAATTTCCCCATCTATGGGGTTAGTAGTTTTTAGTTAGCTACCCATTCGTAGGGGTCTTTCATTAATGCCAATGTAGTTCGTGGTACGCCCAGGCACGAGTCAACGTAGTGAGTTTCAACGAATGAAGCATTTTTCTTAGTTTAATTCATTCATCTTATCATCAACTCAAACATGGGAAGCCTACCCAGAGGCAAACTAACTAGGCATACCTGCGCGCAATTGATGCGATAACAGCGCATGCTTCAAAGTAGTAGCCTCTCATGATTAACCTACGGTCCTACATGACCGTGCTGAGTCCTATGAAAACCAGCCTATAGTCCTACGCGGCCACGCTAAGATGCCTAAAGGGCGCAACCTACTATGGTAGGGTCCAAGTGACCCACCTACCAACTAAGATGCCTAAATGGCATAGCCTACTATGGTAGGGTCCAAGTGACCCACCTACCAACTAAAATGCCCAAATGGCGCAACCTACTATGGTAGGGTCTAAGTGATATACCTACCAAACAAGACGCCTAAAGGGCGCAACTTACTGTGGTAGGGTCCAAGTGATCCACCTACCATCTAAAACGCCTAAATGGTACAACCTACTCTGGTGGGCTCTGAAGGGGTTAACCAATCAATTGAGAGTCCCAAGCGGAGTAACCTACTAAGGTAAAGTTTGAAATTTACAATGTATCAACTTGACCCCTTGTATACCATGACCTACTACGGTAGGCCCCGCAATAATAGTATGGTCTCCCACACGGTAAGTTGTTAAGGGGTGATAGGTGCACACCTAAGGAGCCCCAAATGGGATAGCCGACAGTTTGAGTCATGGCAATTAAAGCTTAACCAATATTGGGCCGCTCCGCAACCGTGGATAAATGGCCAGGCTATCCATACGATAATCTGTTATACACAAAAGGTTGAATAATTTGCGAAACGGTGAAAGCATACACGAAAGCGTTTACGGAAGGAAACATAGATTACTTCTGAAACCATAAAAATAAAGTTATGCTGCGCCAACAACATAGCAAAAGGTAACGAGGGCACCATGTACGCAGAGCGTATGATCCCAGGTCATTAGTCGCTATCGCACCAGAAATATGTAACTAGAGCATCATATGCGCATTACATATAGAAAAAGATACCAGCGGCACAATACCTATACATACCAAGCTAGAGTTTCGACAAAAAAAAAAAAGATAAGCAGGATGTGCCGCAAGTCACCCTAACACGATTCAGCAAACTGATTAGGCAGGTCTCCCGGGGGCACATCACCAGTAATCACCTCTGTTTCGGTTAAGCTGGCTTCCAAAGCATAACTAAAATCCTCGTAGCGTTTAATGATACCATGGTAATCCCAGTTGCTAGCTTTTCCGTCCCTGAATTCCACCATCAATCTAGCCTCTGTCGCTAAGGTCACATCATCAGTGATATCTTCCAGTTGAGACTCCAGTCCTTTCTTCTCGGCCCTCCATGCTTCCTCCTTGGACTTCAACTCCAGAGCCTCAGCTAATTTGCGGTCTTTCTCAGCCACTTCCCATTCAAGGGTGCAGATGTAGTCCTCCGCTTTCCTTACTATCTCGTTTATCTCAGCAAGTGATTTCTTGAGAGCTGCTTTTGAGGCTTCTGTGTTGTCAAATTTCTTTTGGAGGTTCGTTACTTCCCCATTCTTGTAGAGGGGGGCCTCAAGAGCCTGTGATAAAGGAAAAGGAAATGTAAGAGTTAGAGTCATTATAAGGCAAATACAACTACAAAACATACAGACTATGATACCTGGAAAGCGTGGGTCACACCCCACTCAGCAGAAGTAGTTGATGACATTCTCCTCAGAAGGGCAGCGTCATCAGCAAGAAGGAGCTTTGACACCGAAGGTAGCACTAAACTTGCATTGGATATAGATGACGCCTTAGGGGGAAACTCAATTGTAAGATAGTCCCCCGAAGGAGTAAGCTCCGCTGCAAGGCGCTTCCGTATCATTTGGCTAGACTCGGCCTGACTGGACTGGACTACGGGAATGGCTAAGACAGTAGGTGGCACCAGCAGCTCGAAGGGAGCAATTTCAGCCTTTTTGCGCTTCTAGAGATGACGTTGCATTGCCTGCTCGCTGTTTGCTGCTTGGTATTTACCCGACATGATGTTGTCTGCGTACTCACGAACACACGGATCATGTAAGGGTGGAAGGAAGGATAAGCTGTAGTCTAAACCCTCAAGCGCTCTTCGGGTAGCTAGTATCGCGGGGAGTTTGGCTAGGGAAGGAAATGTCCTACCTTCGAGAGATTAAGGGACCTGTTTCCAAAGCACAGACGACCGTAACTTGGGCTCGGAGAGCAAGGCTGAGTGAAGGCGATCTTTCTCAGGTAATTCAAGGATCGCTTCAATTCGTGCCCTTATGTGAGGACCTTCTGTGGAGTAATTCATACCGATTCTACCTGCACATGCAATGGACAAGTGTTAGTCACTGATACAAGGGCTAAATAGAACAAAGATGACTTTGCAAAAAGAACTCACGAGTAGGTTCCCAGATGTGAGGGATATGTAGTTCCCTCTCGAGCACTACGTTGCTGGAAAGAAAGAAGTACTGATCCTTCCAGTCACGATGGTTGGGGGGAATGATCACCAATGGGGATTTCTCAGGCCTAGGCGAAAAATGATACCGACCAGACTCAGCTTCTTTTAAACAATACCAATGTAGCAGCTCGGCTAGCTCGAAGGGGAAACGCTTGTGCTCTTCCAGCATCTCGCACCCCAGAAGCACGCGCCAGACATTTGGTAATAGTTGTCCAGGGGCAATCTCATAACGACGAAGTAATTATCGGACTAGTGAGGGCAAGGGTAGGCGAAAGCCTATCTTAAATGGACACTCATACATGCACACCTACCCGAGTGAGTCCCAATCTGCCAGTTCATACCCCTCGTGCGAGTGACGTCCTCTGGTTTTAATCGTGAGCGAGGATTCAATAAGAGTATGTTTTTTGGGCAGCCTACAAGTTCTCTGTTACCGCCTGGTGGGTTGTTAAAGGTAACGGGACCTACTATACTCACCACATTCGCCAGCTCTTCTAAGTCGACCGAGCCCCATACAACCAGCTATCTGCAACGGTTACTTCCCCGGTACTATCAGATGACTCTTCTCCCGCCGACATGTCAGTCTCTCTGTCGCTCTTACTTAGGGAATCTACAGGTAAGCTTACGCCCTCTCACGGAGGTATTCCTACCTACAATTAGCAAAGGAAGCCTTAGTACGGCGTTGGTGGTGCATGACAAAGAGTGACATTAGCCGATGGCTAGGGGCCTACTACTCAATGGAACTGTGGTGTGGCGGCTCTACGTCGGACACAAGTGTAAGGCACTAAGAGTTAGAGTTGGCAAATGGGCCAGCCCGACACGGCCCGACCGAATCGTGGGCTAAGAAAAATGAGTCCGGCTCGGCATATATGTTTAGTGGGCTGAGCTGGGTTGGGCTCAATTTTTGAAATATAGGACCCAGCTCGGCCAACGAACCCACTACTACGAGTCGCGAGCTGTGCTGGGCCAGCCCATCTTTTTATTTTTTATTTTTTATTAGTGTGTTCTGAATTTTGATAGTTGGATTAATAATAAAAAAAAGCTTAAGCTTAACTTTTTTTACGAAAAAGTTAATTTAACAATTAACAAGACATAAGTTGATTGATAATATTAAGATAAATGATAAAACATTACTTAACAAAGCACATGTTCACGAGACATGGATACATTACTATAACCATTAAAAAGAACATTATATAAATGCTTGAAGAAAGTTGGTGGAGAAGTTCTTCATTTTATTATGCTCCTTGTGCAGGTGCTAGGCCTGTTGGTGGTGGTGGTGGCGATGGTTGAGGATTACAATAGTTTGAAACATTTGAGTGTTGAGATACAAGATGTCTTACAAGCGTTTCAGTTCTAAATTGATGACGAAATATATATTTATGTTCACAATAGTTACAAATTACATAGTCATATTCTTCAAGGTAAGCAAAATAATTCTAAACATTTGAATGTAATCGTTGTGAGAGATTTTCTTCCCCCCATAGCCATAGACATTGTATATTCTCTTGTAGTAAAATAAAGAGACAATAGTTAGTAAAATAAATATATAGTTTTGTAGTAAAATGAAGTTGAATACACTAACTATTTATAAGAAAAATTACATGTACAAATTATAATCTCAAGATAGACTTTATCTGGGTTCGAATTTGTCACGCCCCGACCCGACCCTGCAAAAGGCCAAGCCTGGACCCGACACACGGACGGAGTCTCCTCTGTATCGCGGACGATCCGAAAACCCTAAAATCAACATAATACTTGCGAATGCCATAAAACAATTAAAACAAGCCGACTTTCTTTGAAACATACATTTCTTATTAACCAACTTTGCAACCCAAAAATGATATGCATACTACACAAGTATTTATGCCACTAATCAATTCCATTAGCATGCATTTCCTTACTAATCACAAGAGTATAAGTTTACAACTTTACATTCTTTCAACTTATACAACATAAGACTGTAGAGGCCTCAAACTAGAAAATACATACAAGGCTACAAGCCTCAAAATTAAGCGACATCCCAGCAATATACATATCAAGCAAGGCTCGCGCAAAATCTGGTAACCAACCACCAGCAAAGCAAAGAAGTGCTATCACGGAAACACCTCCACCTGCTCCTCCTCCTCTATTACCTCAATAGGGTCTGCTTCAACTACTCTTGTAAAAATATAGTATAGAGAGGAATGAGCAAAAGCTATTGCTCAGCGAGGGCAATTGGTCTCAAGGACGGAGATGAGAGGAGTATGCAATGCAATTAGCCAAGCAATGCATACAAATATCATACAGAGATATAATAAAGCCATCAATAAAGCAAGGCAAGTATTTAAAGCTGTAAACACTCATTCAAAGGATACGATACTCTTTTCATGAGCAACTTTCATACACGAATTCGATGACGACGCGCCGGCCCAAACCACCATATAACACCAATTTGGAATACCCCGGAAGTATCCATCAACCTACGACCCAAATCTCCCTGGGAGGCAACCCAAGCGAGAAGAGGGAATAGCAGCGGAGCTAGAGCAACCAACACTGGCAACCCGAGGCTACCCAGAAAGGCCCATCACTCACGCGCGAGACACTATGCAATGCAAGACTCGATACAAGGCGATAAACAAGCGATAAAGCCACACGTGGGAGAATAACAAAGTAGGTTACTCTCGTACGCAATAGCAACAATTGATAAGCATTTCAATCCAAATCAATTCAAACAAGTATTTCAAGCAACCCTAAGCATTCTATAGACGTAATATCAAGAAAACAAGCAAAAACACAAATCGGCCCCAACTATCAAAACACTACCATTTCCAAACGAGCCGCGAGTTCTGGAAACCGACTTCGCCAATCCTCCTAAGTCACCATAAGGCACGTCTAAAGACCCCGAAACCTTACTTTACCCTAGAACTCGCGCAAAGCCCCGATTTCCCCCTTTCTCGTTTGAACTACAACTATACCAACCAAACACCCAACCAATGCCATAATCTTACCAAAAGTGCTTCCATGGCCTCCTGATACAATGCTAACACGCAAAATGAGAAAATGCCAAATTCGACCCAAACGACCCCGACTTTTACCAAGGCTTAATTCCCATTTTTTCCATTACGCAACCCAAACAAACCATACATTTAGGCATTCTAGCACACCTAGCACATTTCTACATCAATGGACAGCATAACGGAGCAACTTCATCGTTTCAAGGTTTTACTATTCATAAAACACTATTCAACAACCAATTTAAATTGCAATCTCAACATTTAACCGCATAAAATGTTAAAAAACTATAAATACGCGTTCTACAATTGCCAAGGAACATTCTAGAAGCATCAAAACGCTTTAAACAACAATCTACGGATAAAATCTAAAAATCACAAAGTTGATACACTTGACATTTAAATGCGCAAATAACATGCTTCCCTTATCTTAGGTACTCCTAGTCGCTAGGAAAACAACGTCGGTCACCTCGGAAACCACCCCGCATGAGCTCATGCGAAGATTGAACGATTGGAAGTTGAAAGGTTTTTTTTTTCTCTTTGAAGCTCACGGCCTGCTCTTGCTGTTTCAGCTGCAATTTTTTTTTTTTTTTGTTTTGTTTTAAGCTTATAAGAGGTCTACTTAGTCAAATGGTCAAAGTCCTAGGTCAAACAACTTAAAACTTGGTCAAATGGCCTTATTTTGTGCATTTTAAAGCCATTTTAACTGAGGAAAGATTAATTATAGCTAACAACAATTAAAATATACAATTTAAGTCATCTAAATACTAGTTTCACTATTTACTGAGGACTAGAAACCGTTCTCTAGCTATCGCTCCCTAAATGTAATGCACGTTGCGACAGCAAGGAAGTAACAATTAAATCTCAGAGAATCTAAGAAAATAAAATTTTCAAAATAATAAACAAGAAATTTTCACATTCCGGGCTCGGGTATTACACCCTCTCCCCCTTAAAACAATTGCGCCCACGCAATTCTTACCTGGTCAAAAAACAACTCCGGATACTAATTTCGAACCTGGTCCTCTCTTTCCCAAGTTGCTTCCTCAAACCCATGATGATTCCACAGAACCTTTACTAACGGAATACTCTTTCTGCGAAGCTCCTGAATTTTTCGATCCATAATTCAAATCGGTTTCTCTTCATAAGACAACTTCTCTTCAATCTGCAAAGGCTCTGGTTCAAGTACATGCGAAGGGTTTGGATGGTATTTCTTTAAGATAGACACGTGGAACACATCGTACAATCTCGACAAGCTCGGAGGCAAAGCTAACCGATAAGCCAAATGACCTACCATTTCGGTGATCTCATATGGACCCACATACCTGGGACTAAGTTTCCCGCTCTTACCGTGCCGAATCAATCCCTTCCGTGGAGAAATTTTAAAAAACACCCAATCTCCCAAAACAAACTCAAGATCTCGATGGTGCTCATCCGCATAACTCTTCTGACGGCTCTGGGCTGTAAGCATACACTGGCGAATAAGGTGACCATTATCTACCATCTTAATCATCTCAGGTAACACAGTCGGATCAACTGTTCTCATCTCTCCAACCTCTTCCCAATATAATGGGGATCTGCTTTTCCGACCATACAACGCCTCGTAGGGAGTCATACCTATAGTAGATTGATAACTATTGTTGTAGGCGAACTCCGCTAAAGGTAAAAATTTCTCCCAATTCTTCCCAAAGTCTAGCACACATGCTCGAAGCATGTCTTCCAAGATCCTGATACTCCCCTCAGACTGGCCATTAGTTTGTGGATGACATCCACTACTGAAGCTCAACTTAGTTCCAATGGCCTCTTGCAACTTCTGCCAAAAACGAGATCTGAATCTGGGATCCCTATCTGACACTATACTCTGTGGCACACCATGCAATTTCACAATATTAGCAACATAAAGCTCAGCTAGCTTATCAAGGCTATCATGTTTGTTCATGGGAATAAAATGTGTAACTTTAGTCAAGCGGTCCACAACAACCCAAACAGAATCATATCCTCTCGGAGATCTAGGAAGATCGGTCACAAGGTCCATTGTTATATGTACCACTTCCATTGCGGAATCGACAACGGCTGTAGAAGTCCGGCTGGCCTCTGATGCTCAACTTTAACCCTCTGACAAGTCAAATATCTGGATACATATCCAGCAATCTCCCTCTTCATATTGTTCCACTAGAAGTGTTGTTTCAAATCTCTTTACATTTTAGTACTGCCCGAGTGAATTGTATACCTCGAATTATGTGCCTCAGACAGAATCTCATTCTTCAAAGTCGAATCACCAGGAACACACACCCTGTCCCTGAATATGAAGATACCATCTGCATGTAATTTAAACTCCGACTCTCCCCCTTTAGCTTTTTCTTGGATCTTCAAGATGTGAGGATCAGTCTTCTGAGCCTCTCTGATCTGTGCTAGCAACTCTGATTGAATCTGCAAACTAGCAAATCGAATCCCTACCTCAGTAGCTTCTTGCTTCCATGAACAAATTTCTTCCAAAGTCTCCCAATCCTTGATAATTAAGCTTGCAACAGTAGCCTTTCGGCTCAAAGCATCAGCAACAATATTTGCCTTACTTGGCACGTAGTTTATGGAAGAGTTGTAACCACTCAATAGTTCTAGTCATCTCCGCTGCCTCATATTCAGATCCTTCTGTGAAAACAAATACTTGAGACTCTTGTGGTCAGTAAAAATTTCAAATCTGCTACCCCACAAGTAATAACGCCACTTCTTCAAAGCAAACACAACTGCAGCTAACTCAAGATCATGTGTAGGGTAATTGACTACATAAGGTTTCAACTTCCTAGAAGCATAGGCAATCACCTTACTATTCTGCATTAAAACACAGCCCAATCCTTCCTTAGATGCATCACTGTAGACAACGAAGTTCTCTGTTCCCTCAGGTAAAGCTAGTATAGGAGCTGTAGTTACTCTCTTCTTCAATTCTTGGAAACTGGATTCACATTTGGCATCCCAGTTGTAAGCAACTTTCTTCCGAGTCAACTGGTTCAAAGGCCCAGAAATTTTGGAAAAGTCTTTAACAAACCTCCAGTAGTAACCTGTCAATCCAAGAAAACTCTGAATCTCTGACACCGTCTCAAGTCTCTTCCAAGATGAAACAACTTCAATCTCAGCTGGGTCTACTGAAATCCCTCGATCTGAAATGATATGGCCTAGAAAAGATATCTGATTCAACCAGAACTCGCACTTGCTGAATTTAGCAAAAAGCTTGTTTTCTTGCAAAGTCTGTAGCACAATCCTCAAGTGTTGCTCATGTTCAGCCTCATTCTTCGAGTACACTAAAATGTCATCAATAAAGATCACGACAAATTGATCAAGATAGGGTCTGAAAACTCTCTGCATCAAGTCCATGAATGCGGCTGGAGCATTCTTCAATCCAAACGGTAACACAACAAATTCATAGTGGCCATATCTAGTCCTGAATGCCGTCTTTTGGTATATCGTCACTCCGAATCCTAAGTTGATAGTAACCCTGCCTCAAATCAAATTTGGAGTAAACACTCGCACCCTGCAACTGGTCAAACAATTCTTCAATCAACGGCAAGGGGTATTTGTTCTTAATCATGACTTGATTAAGTCCTCTGTAATCAATACATAACCATAGCGTGCCGTCTTTCTTTCTCACAAACAACATAGGCGCACCCCACGTCAAAGAACTAGGTTGTATAAACCCTTTCTCAAGCAAGTTCTGAAGCTGAATTTTTAATTCCTGAAGTTTAGCCGATGCCATTCTATAAGGACTCCTAGAAATTGGCGCAGTGCTTGGCACAAGATCAATCACGAACTCAATCTCCCTATCCGGTGGTAAACCCGGTAATTCCTCAGGAAATATACCAGAGAAGTCTCTAACAATCGGAACCTCATTCAAACTCAACTTATCAGTAGGCTGATTGATCAAATAAGCTAAGTAAGCTTCACAACCCTTATTCAACAACTTAGAAGTCTTGATCGCTGATAAAAGAGGAATTCGGGCAGCCCTGCAGTTCCGAACAATCTCTAGTACCGGTAAGTCAGGAACCTGAAGATAAACGACCTTTGTTCTATAATCCAACTGAGCATAGTACTTCCCCAACCAGTCCATTCCCAAAATGATTTCAAAGTCACGGAATGGCAATATAATTAAATCAACAGGAAATTTACGGTTCTCAATGCATATATCACAAGATTTGCAAATAGACTCAGTAACAAATTTTGCACCCAAAGGCGTACTAACTTCAACTTCATGCGGAAATTTATCAATGCAAACATTCACAGATCGTGCACATGCAGGAGTTATAAACGAATGTGTAGGTCCGGGATCAATCAAAACTTTAACTGGCTGAGTATTGAGAAGAAAGGTACCTTCCACAATAGCTGTAGTATTGGGTAGCTCCTCTGCATCCAGTGCAAAGACCCTAGCCTGAACCCTCTGTGCTGGACGTGCACCTGCAGCCCTATTCTGTACACCTTGGCCTCCAGTACGGCCCTGAACATTGTTATACTTAGGGCAATCTCTCACCCTATGATCATCGCTTCCACAGCCTGTGCATTTACCACTCTTCCTCTAGCAATTAGCCTCAATATGCCCCGATCGATTACAATAGTTACACTACTGATTTTGCCTTACAACAGTGTTTCCCGTAGGTGCTGGGGCTCTGGTAGTAGGAACTGTACCTCCCTGCTGGGGTCTAGTCACAGCTGGCCTAGCCTGAATCTGCTGTTGTGGCTGATACGGACGTTGCTGAGGAACCTGCGCAAAAGTCTGATACTGCCTCGGCTGACTCTGGCTGCTCTAGCCCAAATACTGTTTCTTACTCGGCTGACTACTCTCAGCTAACATCTCAGCCTTCCATTTCTCAAACTTCGAGGCTGCCTGAAATGCCTCGGGAAAAGTAATGTAGGTCTGCCCAGTCAAATGCAACTGAATATCCATTCTTAGCCCACGAACAAACCTATGAATCATCCTCCTAGCTGGCCGTACCAACTCGGGCATATACCTCGACAGGCTGACAAACCTAGCCTCGTACTGTGCAACAGTCATGTTTCCCTACTTCATGGCCACAAACTCATCCTCCCGCCTTTCCATAGCCATCTCGGGAATATACTTGTCCCAAAACTCACTTACAAAATCATCCCATAAATGTGGAACATCCTCACTGTAATACCCGAGCCCGGAATGTGAAAATCCATTGTTTACTATCTTGAAAATTATATTTCCCTAAATTCTATGTGAATTAATTGTTATTTTTTCGCTGTCGCAACGTGCATTGCATTTAAGGAGCGATAGCTAGAGAACGTTTTCTAGTCCTCAGTAAATAGTGAAACTAGTATTTAGATGACTTAAATTTTATATTTTAATTGTTGCTAGCTGAAAATTTAATATGTGTTAGTTATTGAGCTTAAAAATGCACACAAATAGAGCCTTTGACCAAGTTTTAAGTTGTTTGACTTGGACCTTTGACCCTTTGACCATTTAACAACCTTATAAGCTAAACCAAAGCAAAAAAAAAATGCAGCTGAAAACAGAGAGGTGCAGGCCGTGAGTTCCAAGAGGAAAAAAAAAAACCTTTCAACTTCCAATCGATCAATCTTCGCGTGAGCTCGTGCAGGGTGATTTCTGAGGTGACTAGCATTGTTTTCCTAGCGACTAGGAGTGCCTAAGGTGAGGGAATCATGTTATTTGCGCATTTAAATGTTTAGTGTATCAACTTTACAATTTTTAGATTTTATCCGTAGATTGTTATTTAAAGTATTTTGATGCTTCTAGAATGTTCCTTGGCAATTGTAGAACGTGTATTTATAGATTTTTAACATTTTCTGCTGTTAAATGTTGTGATTGCAAATTAAATTGTCAATTGAATAGTGTTTTATGAATAGTAAAACCTTGAAACAATAAAGTTGCTCCGTTATGCTGTCCGTTGATGTAGGAATGTGCTAGGTGTGCTAGAATGCCTAAATGTGTGGTTTGTTTGGGTTGCGTAGTGAGAAAAATGAGAATTATGCCTTTGGAAAAGTCGGGGTCGTTTAGGTTGACTTTAGCATTTTCTCATTTTGCGTGTTGGCATTGTATCGGGAGGCCATGGAAGCACTTTTGGTGTGATTATGGCGTTGGTTGGGTGTTTGGTTGGTATAGTTGTAGTTCAAACGAGAAAGGCGGAAAATCGGGGCTTTGCGCAAGTTCTAGGGTAAAGTAAGGTTTTGGGGTCTTTAGACGTGCCTTATGGTGACCTACGAGTTTTGGCGAAGTCGGTTTCCAGAACTCATGGCTCGTTTGGAAATGGTAGTGTTTTGATAGTTGGGGCCGATTTGTGTTTTTGCTTGTTTTCTTGGTTTTATGTCTATAGAATGCTTAGGGTTACTTGAAATACTTGTTTGAGTGGTTTTGGATTGAATTGCTTATCAATTGCTGCTATTGCGTGCGAGAGTAACCTATTTTGTTATTCTCCCACGTGTGGCTTTATCGCTTGTTTATCGCCTTGTATCGAGTCTTGCATTACATAGTGTCTCGCGCGTGAGTGATGGGCCTCTCTGGGTAGCCTTGGGTTGCCAGTGTTGGTTGCTCTAGCTCCGCTGCTATTCCCTTTCTCGCTTGGGTTGCCTCCCAGGGAGATTTGGGTCGTAGGTTGATGGATACTTCCGGGGTATTCCAAACTGGTGTTATAAACGCGCGTCGTCATCGAATTTTTGAATGAAAGTTGCTCGTGAAAAGAGTACCGTATCCTTTGAATGAGTGTTTATAGTCTTTAATGCTTGCCTTGTTATAATATTGACTTGTTTGTATCTTTAAATGATAATTGTATGCATTGTTTGGCTAATTGCATTGCATTCTTCTCTCATCTCTGTCCTTGAGACCAATTGCCCTCGCTGAGCAATAGTTTTTGCTCATTCCTCTCTATACAATATTTTTACAGGAGTAGTTGAAACAGACCCTCTCGAGGTAATTGAGGAGGAGGAACAGGTGGAGGTGTTCCCATGATTGCACTTCTTTGCTTTGCTGGTGGTTGGTTGCCAGATTTTTGTGCGAGCCTTGCATGATATGTATATTGCTTGGATGTCATTTAATTTTGAGGCTTGTAGCCTTCTATGTATTTTCTAGTTTGAGGCCTCTACGGTCTTATGTTGTATAAGTTGGAAGAATGTAAAGTTGTAACATATACTCTTGTGACTAGTAAGAAAATGCATGCAAATGGAATTGATTAGTGGCATAAGTACTTGTGTAGTATGCATACCATTTTTGGCTTGGAAAGTTGGATAATAAGAAATGTATATTTTAAAGAAAGTTGGCTTGTTTTGATTATTTTATGGCTTTCGCAAGTATTATATTGATTTTAGGGTTTTCGGATCGTCCGCGGTGCAGAGGAGACTCTGTCCGTGTGTCGGGTTCGGGCTTGGCCTTTTGCGGTGTCGGGTCGGGGCGTGACATCTTTAGGTGGTATCAGAGCATGATAGTCTTGCATGAGCCGGGATATGATTCTCGGTCTGTGGGGTAAAGGTCTAAAATGCTAAAGTGTTTATGTATGATTGCTAAGTGAAAAGAAAATGTTATAGCATGACTTTGTGAACTTGGAACGTTTATGTGTTTAAGTGAAATAGTTTGGCAAGTTAAACTTGTCTTATGTGAATTGTGTGATAGAATATTGGATTGTTATTGACTTGAGTGTTATCTAATCTTATGTGCTATATTTCTGTCTATAAACTGCTTTTAAATGTTGCCAGCTATTGTGAATTGCTACTATGCCGCCACGTCGTGGTACTCAAGGTATAGGATCAGATGAAGAGGCAGCAGAACAGGGTCAGCAGCCGTTGCCTGAGCAGTTTATGGCTACTATGACTACTGCAGTAGACCGGATTACACAGGTGCTGCATGAGCAGAGGCACGACAGGAATAATCCCTAGGGAAATCAAGCTAATCCTGGTGGACAGGGGTACAGAGTTGAGAATAATCAGCTAGAGTAATTTCTGAGGCATGAGCCAAGAAAGTTTTTGGGGGAGCCGGATGATGAGGCGGCCGAGAGATGGATTAATCGTGTTGAGAAAATTTTCACCGCTTTGAGGTACACTAATGAGGCAAGAATAGATTATGCATCATTTTTATTTGAGGGTGATGCAGAGCAGTGGTGGAATACTGTCAAATTGAGGTGGGATTGTTAGGATGTTCCACACTTATGGGATGATTTTGTAAGTGAGTTTCGGGACAAATATATTCCCGAGATGGCTATGGAAAGACGGGAGGATGAGTTTGTGGCCCTGAAACAGGGAAACATGACTGTTGCACAGTACGAGGCTAAGTTTGTTAGCCTGTCGAGGTATATGCCCGAGTTGGTACGGCCAGCTAGGAGGATGATACATAGGTTTGTCCGTGGGCTGAGAATGGACATTCAGTTGCATTTGACTGGGCAGACCTACACTACTTTTCCCGAGGCATTTCAGGCAGCCTCGAAGTTTGAGAAACGGAAGGCTGAGATGTTAGCTGAGAGCAGTCAGCCGAGTAAGAAGCAATATTTGGGCCAGAGCAGCCAGAGTCAGCCGAGGCAGTATCAGACTTCTGCATAGGTTCCTTAGCAGCGTCTGTATCAGCCACAGCAGCAGATTCAGGCTAGGCCAGCTGTGACTAGACCCCAGCAGGGAGGTACAGTTCCTACCCCTGCCAGAGCCCCAGCACCTACAGGAAACACTGCGGTTAGGCAAAATCAGCAGTGTAATTATTGTAATCGATCGGGCCATATTGAGGCTAATTGCTGGAGGAAGAGTGGTAAATGTACAGGTTGTGGCAGTGATGATCACAAGGTGAGAGATTGCCCTAAGTATAACAATGTTCAGGGTCGTGGTGGAGGCCAAGGTGTTCAGAATAGGGCTGCAGGTGCACGTCCAGCACAGAGAGTTCAGGCTAGGGTCTTTGCACTAGATGCGGAGGAGCTGCCCGATACTACAGCTATTGTGGAAGGTACCTTTCTTCTCAATACTCAGCCAGTTAAAGTTTTGATTGATCCCGGAGCTACACATTCGTTTATAACTCCTGCATGTGCACGATCTGTGAATGTTTGCATTGATAAATTGCCTCATGAAGTTGAAGTTAGTACTCCTTTGGGTGCAAAATTTGTTACTGAGTCTATTTGCAAATCTTGTGATATATGCATTGAGAACCGTAAATTTCCTGCTGATTTAATTATATTGCCATTCCATGACTTTGAAATCATTTTGGGAATGGACTGGTTGGGAAAGTATTATGCTCAGTTGGATTGTAGAACAAAGGTTGTTTATCTTAAGGTTCCTGACCTACTGGTACTGGAGATTGTTGGGAATTGCAGGGCTGCCCGAATTCCTCTTTTATCAGCGATCAAGACTTCTAAGTTGTTGAATAGGGGTTGTGAAGCTTACTTAGCCTATTTGATCAATCAGCCTACTGATAAGTTGAGTTTGAATGAGGTTCCGATTGTTAGAGACTTCCCTGGTGTATTTCCCGAGGAATTACCGGGTTTACCACCGGATAGGGAGATTGAGTTCGTGATTGATCTTGTGCCAAGCATTGCGCCAATTTCTAGGAGTCCTTATAGAATGGCATCGGCTGAACTTCAGGAGTAAAAAATTCAGCTTCAGAACTTGCTTGAGAAAGGGTTTATACAACCTAGTTCTTCGCCGTGGGGCATACCTGTGTTGTTTGTGAGAAAGAAAGACGGCACGCTATGGTTATGCATTGATTACAGGGGACTTAATCAAGTCACGATTAAGAATAAATACCCCTTGC
Source organism: Ehretia macrophylla (assembly GCA_037974665.1). Classification (NCBI taxonomy): domain Eukaryota; kingdom Viridiplantae; phylum Streptophyta; class Magnoliopsida; order Boraginales; family Ehretiaceae; genus Ehretia; species Ehretia macrophylla. Next base: position 54,516,057 of record CM075782.1, read on the forward strand.
CGTTGATTGAAGAATTGTTTGACAAGTTGCAGGGTGCGAGTGTTTACTCCAAATTTGACTTGAGGCAAGGTTACTATCAACTTAGGATTCGGAGTGATGATGTACCAAAGACGGCATTCAGGACTATATATGGCCACTATGAGTTTGTTGTTTTGCCGTTTGGTTTGACGAATGCACTAGCCGCATTCATGGACTTGATGCATAGGGTTTTTCGACCTTACCTTGATCAGTTTGTCATGATCTTTATTGACGACATTTTAGTGTATTCGAAGAGTGAGGCTGAACATGAGCAACACTTGAAGATTGTGCTTCAGACTTTGCGGGAAAACAGGCTTTTTGCTAAATTCAGCAAGTGTGAGTTCTGGTTGAATCAGATATCTTTTCTAGGCCATATCATTTCAGATCGAGGAATTTCAGTGGACCCAGCTAAGATTGAAGTTGTTTCATCTTGGAAGAGACCTGAGACGGTGTTAGAGATTCGGAGTTTTCTTGGATTGGCAGGTTACTACCGTAGATTTGTTAAAGACTTTTCCAAAATTTTTGGACCTTTGAGCCAGTTGACTCTGAAGAAAGTTGCTTACAACTGGGATGCTAAATGTGAGTCCAGTTTCCAAGAATGGAAGAAAATACTAACTACAGCTCCTATACTAGCTTTACCTGAGGGAATAGAGAACTTCGTTGTCTACAGTCATGCATCTAAAGAAGGTTTGGGCTGTGTTTTAATGCAGAATGGTAAGGTGATTGCTTATGCTTCCAGGAAGTTGAAACCTTATGAAGTCAATTACCCTACACATGATCTAGAGTTAGCTGCAGTTGTGTTTGCTTTGAAGAAGTGGCGTAATTACTTGTGGGGTTGCAGATTTGAAATATTTACTGACCACAAGAGTCTCAAGTATTTGTTTTCACAGAAGGATTTGAATATGAGGTAGCGGAGATGGCTAGAGCTATTGGGTGGTTATAACTGTTCTATTAACTATGTGCCAGGTAAGGCAAATGTTGTTGCTGATGCTTTGAGCCAAAAGGCTACTGTTGCAAGCTTAATTATCAAGGATTGGGAGACTTTGGAAGAAATTTGTTCATGGAAGCCAGAAGTTACTGAGGTAGGGATTCGATTTGCAAGTTTACAGATTCAGTCAGGGTTGCTAGCATAGATCAGAGAGGCTCAGAAGACTGATCCTCACCTCTTGAAGAGCCAAGAAAAAGCTAAAGGGGGAGAGTCGGAGTTTAAATTACATGCAGATGGCATCTTCAAATTCAGCGATAGGGTGTGTGTTCCTGGTGATCCGATTTTGAAGAATGAGATTTTGTCCGAGGCACATAATTTGAGGTATACAATTCACCCGGGCAGTACTAAAATGTATAGAGATTTGAAGCAACACTTCTGGTGGAACAATATGAAAAGGGAGATTGCTGGGTATGTATCCAGATGTTTGACTTGTCAGAGGGTTAAAGTTGAGCATCAGAGGCCAGCCGGACTTCTACAGCTGTTGTCGATTCTGCAGTGGAAGTGGGTACATATTACAATGGACCTTGTGATCGATCTTCCTAGATCTCCGAGAGGATGTGATTCTGTTTGGGTTGTTGTGGACCGCTTGACTAAAGTTACACATTTTATTCCCGTGAACAAACAGGATAGCCTTGATAAGCTAGCTGAGCTTTATGTTTCTAATATTGTGAGATTGCATGGTGTGCCACATAGTATAGTGTCAGATAGGGATCCCAGATTCAGATCTCGTTTTTGGCAGAAGTTGCAAGAGGCCATGGGAACTAAGTTGAGCTTCAGTACTGTTTATCATCCGTAAACTGATGGCCAGTCTGAGAGAATCATCAGGATCTTGGAAGACATGCTTCGAGCAAGTGTGCTAGACTTTGGGAAGAACTGGGAGAAGTTTCTGCCTTTAGCGGAGTTCGCCTACAACAATAGTTATCAATCTACTATAGGTATGGCTCCCTACGAGGCGTTGTATGGTCGGAAATTTAGATCCCCATTATATTGGGAAAAGGTTGGAGAGATGAGAACAGTTGATCCGACTGTGTTACCTGAGATGATTAAGATGGTAGATAATGTTCACCTTATTCGCCAGTGTATGCTTACAGCTCAGAGTCGTCAGAAGAGTTATACGGATAAGCACTGTCGGGATCTTGAGTTTGACTTGGGGGATTGGATGTTTCTTAAGATTTCTCCACGGAAGGGATTGATTCGGCACGGTAACAGCGGGAAGCTTAGTCTCAGGTATGTGGGTCCGTATGAGATCACCGAAAAGGTAGGTCCTTTGGCTTATCGGTTAGCTTTTCCTTCGAGCTTGTCGAGATTGCACGATGTGTTCCACGTGTCTATGTTGAAGAAATACCATCCAGACCCTTCACATGTACTTGAACCAGAGCCTTTGCAAATTGAAGAGAAGTTGTCTTATGAAGAGAAACCGATTCGAATTGTGGATTGGAAAATTCAGGAGCTTCGCAGAAAGAGTATTCTGTTAGTAAAGGTTCTGTGGAATCATCATGGGTCTGAGGAAGCGACTTGGGAAAGAGAGGATCAAGTTCGGGATCAGTATCCGGAGTTGTTTGCTGACCAGGTAAGAATTGCGTGGGCGCAATTGTTCTAAGGGGGAGAGGGTGTAATACCCGAGCCCGGAATGTGAAAATCCCTTGTTTACTATCTTGAAAAGTATATTTCCCTAAATTCTTTGTGAATTAATTGTTACTTTCTCGCTGTCGCAACGTGCATTGCATTTAAGGAGCGATAGCTAGAGAACGTTTTCTAGTCCTCAGCAAATAGTGAATCTAGTATTTAGTTGCCTTAAATTTTATTTTTTAATTGTTGCTACCTAAAAATTTAATATGTGTTAGTTATTGAGCTTAAAAATGCACAAAAATAGAGCCTTTGACCAAGTTTTAAGTTGTTTGACTTGGACCTTTGACCCTTTGACCATTTAACAACCTTATAAGCTAAACCAAAGCAAAATTAAAAAAAAATGCAGCAAAACAGTGAGGGCAGGCCGTGAGTTTCAAAGAGAAAAAAAAAAAAAACCTTTCAACTTCCAATCGATCAATCTTCGCGTGAGCTCGTGCGGGGTGATTTCCGAGGTGACTAGCGTTGTTTTCCTAGCGACTAGGAGTGCCTAAGGTGAGGGAAGCATGTTATTTGCGCATTTAAATGTTTAGTGTATCAACTTTGCAATTTTTAGATTTTATCCGTAGATTGTTGTTTAAAGCGTTTTGATGCTTCTAGAATGTTCCTTGTTGATTGTAGAACGTGTATTTATAGCTTTTTAACATTTTCTGCGGTTAAATGTTGTGATTGCAAATTAAATTGTCAATTGAATAGTGTTTTGTGAATAGTAAAACCTTGAAATGATAAAGTTGCTCCGTTATGTTGTCCGTTGATGTAGGAATGTGCTAGGTGTGCTAGAATGCCTAAATGTGTGGTTTGTTTGGGTTGCGTTGTGAGAAAAATGAGAATTATGCCTTTGAGAAAGTCGGGGTCGTTTAGATCGACTTTAGCGTTTTCTCATTTTGCGTGTTGGCATTGTATCGGGAGGCCATGGAAGCACTTTTGGTGCGATTATGGCGTTAGTTGGGTGTTTGGTTGGTATAGTTGTAGTTAAAACGAGAAAGGGGGAAATCGGGGCTTTGCGCAAGTTCTAGGGTAAAGTAAGGTTTCGGGGTCTTTAGACGTGCCTTATGGTGACCTAGGAGTTTTGGCGAAGTCGGTTTCCAGAACTCGTGGCTCGTTTGGAAATGGTAGTGTTTTGATAGTTGGGGCCGATTTGTGTTTTTGCTTGTTTTCTTGGTTTTATGTCTATAGAATGCGTAGGGTTACTTGAAATACTTGTTTGAGTTGTTTTGGATTGAATTGCTTATCAATTGCTGCTATTGCGTGCGAGAGTAACCTACTTTGTTATTCTCCCACGTGTGGCTTTATCGCTTGTTTATCGCCTTGTATCGAGTCTTGCATTGCATAGTGTCTCGCGCGTGAGTGATGGGCCTCTCTGGGTAGCCTTGGGTTGCCAGTGTTGGTTGCTCTAGCTCCGCTGCTATTCCCTTTCTCGCTTGGGTTGCCTCCCAGGGAGATTTGGGTCGTAGGTTGATGGATACTTCCGGGGTATTCTAAACTGGTGTTATAAGGTGGTTTTGGGCCGGCGCGTCGTCATCGAATTCTTGAATGAAAGTTGCCCGTGAAAAGAGTACCGTATCCTTTGATTGAGTGTTTATAGTTTTAATGCTTGCCTTGTTGTAATATTGACTTGATTGTATCTTTAAATGTTAATTGTATGCATTGTTTGGCTAATTGCATTGCATACTCCTCTCATCTCCGTCCTTGAGACCAATTGCCCTCGCTGAGCAATAGTTTTTGCTCATTCCTTTCTATACCATATTTTTACAGGAGTAGTTGAAGCAGACCCTCTCGAGGTAATGGAGGAGGAGGAACAGGTGGAGGTGTTCCCGTGATTGCACTTCTTTGCTTTGTTGGTGGTTGGTTGCCAGATATTTGTGCGAGCCTTGCATGATATGTATAATGCTTGGATGTCGTTTAATTTTGAGGCTTGTAGCCTTGTATGTATTTTCTAGTTTGAGGCCTCTACGGTCTTATGTTGTATAAGTTGGAAGAATGTAAAGTTGTAACTTATACCCTTGTGACTAGTAAGAAAATGCATGCAAATGGAATTGATTAGTGGCATAAGTACTTGTGTAGTATGCATACCATTTTTGGCTTGGAAAGTTGGATAATAAGAAATGTATATTTTAAAGAAAGTTGGCTTGTTTTGATTATTATATGGCTTTCGCAAGTAATATATTGATTTTAGGGTTTTCGGATCGTCCGCAGTACAGAGGAGAGTCCGTCCGTGTGTCGAGGCCGGGGTTGGGCTTTTGCGGGGTCGGGTCGGGGCGTGACACTCACAATCCCACCTCAATCTGACAGTATTCCACCACTACTCTGCATCACCCTCAAATAAGAATGACGCATAATCTATTCTTGCCTTATCAGTGTACCTCAAAGCGGTGAAAATTTTCTCAACAAGATTAATCCATCTCTCGGCTGCCTCATCATCCGGCTCTCCGAAGAACTTTCCCGGCTCGTGCCTCAGAAATTTCTCTAACTGATTATTCTCAACTCTATACGCCTGTCCACCAGGATTAGCTTGATTTGCCTGGGGATTATTCCTGTCCTGCCTCTGCTCATGCAGCACCTGTGTAATCCGGTTAACTGCTGTAGTCATAGTAGCCATAAACTGCTCAGGCAACGGTTGCTGACCCTGTTTTGCTGCCTTTTCATCTGACCCTATACCTTGAGTACCATGACGTGGCGGCATAGTAGCAATTTCACAATAGCTGGCAACATTTAAAAGCAGTTTATAGACAGAAATATAGCACATAAGATTAGATAACACTCAAGTCAATAATAATCAAACATTCTAACACGCAATTCACATAACACAAGATTGACATGCCAAACTAATTCACTTTAAACACATAAGCACTCTAAGTTCACAAGGTCATGCTATAACATTTTCTTTCCACTTAACAATTATACAATAACATTCTAGCATTTTGGACCTTTTCCCCACAGACCGAGAAACATATCCCGGCTCATGCAAGACTATCATGCTCTGATACCACCTAAAGATGTCACACCCCGACCCGACCCCGCAAAAGGCCAAGCCCGGACCCGACACACCGACGAAGTCTCCTCTGTAACGAAAACCCTAAAATCAACATAATACTTGCGAATGCCATAAAACAATTAAAACAAGCCGACTTTCTTTGAAAGATACATTTCTTATTAACCAACTTTGCAACCCAAAAATGATATGCATACTACACAAGTATTTATGCCACTAATCAATTCCATTAGCATGCATTTCCTTACTAGTCACAAGAGTATAAGTTTACAACTTTACATTCTTTCAACTTATACAACATAAGACCGTAGAGGCCTCAAACTAGAAAATACATACAAGGCTACAAGCCTCAAAATTAAGCGACATCCCAGCAATATACATATCAAGCAAGGCTTGCACAAAATCTGGTAACCAACCACCAGCAAAGCAAAGAAGTGCTATCACAGAAACACCTCCACCTGCTCCTCCTCCTCTATTACCTCAATAGGGTCTGCTTCAACTATTCCTGTAAAAATATAGTATAGAGAGGAATGAGCAAAAACTATTGCTCAGCGAGGGCAATTGGTCTCAAGGACGGAGATGAGAGCAGTATGCAATGCAATTCGCCAAGCAATACATACAAATATCATACAGATATATAATAAAGCCATCAATAAAGCAAGGCAAGTATTTAAAGCTGTAAACACTCATTCAAAGGATACGATACTCTTTTCACGAGCAACTTTCATACACGAATTCGATGACGACGCGCCGGCCCAAACCACCTTATAACACCAGTTTGGAATACCCCGGAAGCATCCATCAACCTACGACCCAAATCACCCTGGGAGGCAACCCAAGCGAGAAGAGGGAATAGCAACGGAGCTAGAGCAACCAACACTGGCAACCCGAGGCTACCCAGAGAGGCCCATCACTCACGCGCGAGACACTATGCAATGCAAGACTCGATACAAGGTGATAAACAAGCGATAAAGCCACACGTGGGAGAATAACAAAGTATGTTACTCTCGCACGCAATAGCAACAATTGATAAGCATTTCAATCCAAATCAATTCAAACAAGTATTTCAAGCAACCCTAAGCATTCTATAGGCATAAAGTCAATAAAACAAGCAAAATCACAAATCGGCCCCAACTATCAAAACACTACCATTTCCAAGCGAGCCACGAGTTCTGAAAACCGACTTCGCCAATCCTCCTAGGTCACCATAAGGCACGTCTAAAGACCCCGAAACCTTACTTTACCCTAGAACTCTCGCAAAGCCCCGATTTTCCCCTTTCTCGTTTGAACTACAACTATACCAACCAAACACCCAACCAACGCCATAATCGCACCAAAAGTGCTTCAATGGCCTCCCGATACAATGCCAACACGCAAAACAAGAAAATGCCAAACTCGACCTAAATGACCCCGACTTTCACAAAGGCTTAATTCCTGTTTTTTCCATTACGCAACCCAAACAAACCATACATTTCGGCATTCTAGCACACCTAGCACATTTCTACATCAACGGACAGCATAACGGAGCAACTTCATCGTTTCAAGGTTTTACTATTCACAAAACACTATTTAAAAACTAATTTAAACTACAATCTCAACATTTAACCGCAAAAAATGTTAAAAAACTATAAATACACGTTCTACAATTGCCAAGGAACATTCTAGAAGCATCAAAACGCTTTAAACAACAATCTACGAATAAAATCTAAAAATCACAAAGTTGATACACTTGACATTTAAATGCGCAAATAACATGCTTCCCTCACCTTAGGTACTTCTAGTCGCTAGGAAAACAACGTTGGTCACCTCGAAAACTACCCCGTACTAGCTCACGCGAAGATTGAACGATTGGAAGTTGAAAGGGTTTTTTTTTCTCTCTTGAAGCTCACGGCCTGCTCACTGTTTTCAGCTGGTATTTTTTTTTATTTTGCTTTGTTTTAAGCTTATAAGAGGTCTACTTAGTCAAATGGTCAAAGTCCTAGGTCAACCATCTTAAAACTTGGTCAAATGGCCTTATTTTGTGCATTTTCAAGCCATTTTAACTAAAGAAAAATTTATTATAGCTAACAACAATTAAAATATACAATTTAAGTCATCTAAATACTAGTTTCACTATTTGCTGAGGACTAGAAACCGTTCTCTAGCTATCGCTCCCTAAATGCAATGCACGTTGCGACAGCAAAGAAGTAATAATTAAATCTCAAAGAATCTAAGAAAATAAAATTTTTGAAATAATAAATAAGAAATTTTCACATTCCGGGCTCGGGTATTATAGAATTGGCCTGAGCTGGGTTCGAGCTGGGCCTGTGCTGGGTTCGAGCTGGGCTAGGCTGAGCTTATGGGTTGAGCTGGGCTAGGTTTGGGTACAAATGAGTTTGGTCACAAATAGGCTAGGTCTAAAAATATAAGACCCATCTCAGCCCACCTGTATATAGTGGGTTGAGCTGAGTCGAACTCACTTTCATTCGAGTTGGACTGGGCTCGAATTTTCGTGTGTTGAGCTGAACTGGACCTGTGTCGGCCCATCCCAAATGCCACCTCTACTAAGAGTCATACGGAGACACCTACCATTAGGGCTCAAAATTCTACAAGTCTCGCCGTCCTTCGAAGTTCAAAAGTCGTAGCCTACAACAAAGAACCTACGCGTCCCGCCTACTTTCAAGGCTAAAGAATCGTAACCTACGTTCGGACATAAACAGTCCCGCCCACAAGAGGTCATTAAGGGACTGGCCTACGAAGGGGAGCTCCGCAAATCATAGCCAACATACGGGAACTTGCGCCCAGCAAATTGGAACGTGTACATATACCTATACATGTATGTATACATGGCTATGTAAATACGTGCATATGTACATGCAAAGAAGATCAGAGGACTCACCGCTTGAAAGATTCACATGGGCCTACATGTAGATGTGCATAATAAGCACACTAGAACACAGGGGAGGCTATTTTTAAATGCTTAATTGTTCTCTATCTTTATACCTAATAGGCTTGAGGCACGAAAATGGGAGTGTATTCCTTGCGTTTTGCAAGCACAACTAAAGAAAATGAGCTTTATTTAAGCCCATGTTCTCGGGTCAAGAATGAAAAGCAAAATGGTAGCAACAGCAAAAAACATAAAAGAAAACAAAAAAATAAACAACTTACTGCAGCGCGAGAATAACCTTGGGAGAAAATTTCTGAACCAACGAGGGATCACTTCGGCACGTTCAGTTTGAAGCGGAGCTAAACAAACCAAAACAAAAATAGGAGCAAGTCATAGCTTGTCAAGCGACAATAAACGCAAAGGGAAAAAAATGAACGTAGGAATAGTGCTACCTCACAGATTTTGAAGGAAAATCGTAGCTCACAATCGTTGTTGGAGGCTTTTTCGTGAAGTCTTGCGCTACAGAGTTAACGGTGGAAGCTCTTTGTGTTTCAAGTGACTTGGAACGAAAAGGAAAGGGCTCAAAACAAAGATGACAACAATCCCGCGCTCAAGAGAACGTAAAAAAAATTATTCATCAGAGCCCCCACCACGTGTCGAGTAGGGGTTTCTCGCAAACCCATGTAGCTGGCCGGGCATTAAATGCCCAGCCCACAGTGGCCCCCGTGGTCAGGACAGTAGTTGTCCTGACCACGCCTTTTATTATGCGAAAAGGACAACATTAATTGCTATCCTGACCGCATAGTACCACGTGCCAACTGAGCTAGTGCGTGGATCCAGGGACATGAACAGGACAGCCCACGGCTGTCCTGTCAGCTGCAGCTTCTCTAATTTTTACCATGTCAACCTACAGGGCAAGCAAAAAGTCCTATCACCTTGCGACGCTCTGCGGTGAGTTTTGAAATATATACTGCAATACAACACAATGCACTAACGTCAGCTCATAATACGTATTACATAATCTTATACTTTACCAGTTCACTGTGATGTGTCATACTATATAATAATATAATGCATACGTATATATTATTACATTACGTAAGAAAGCTATTTCCACCTTACATTTGATGTATTATAATACGATACAATATATTATAATATAACTTTACACATAAAGTATTATAATATGATACAATATATTATAATATAACTTTACATATAAAATATTATAACATAGCCTTGCATATAATATATTATAATGAGACCTTGTATATAATATGTTATAATATAGCCTTACATAAAATATAATATGGCCTTGGATTCCATGCGGGTCCTACGAATGCCTAGATTAGAATTGCCTTGTACAATAACAAGTTCTGGAAGAGTGCTGGTCTCGGCAATAATCCATGCGCTAGATATCTGCACGTCCCATTTGAAGTAGAATTCTGAGAACAAAACCAAAACGAGGACGAGTGTTGTCTTGTCTGCGAATAGGGCATTAAATAGGAGCTGGCCTCAAGGAATGTGTCAGATCCCCATTGGTCATGCAAGTGCCTTCTGCCAAAGCAAATTCAAACGAGAATGTACAAAAAACAAAAGCGAAAAGTAACATGTAGGCTACGAAATTGCTTGCATACCAGCCATTGTAGGCTGCGAAATTGTAAAAACATTTGTAGGCTATGAATTTTGAAGCTCACGGGGCGTAGGCTGCGAATCGAGAAAGTAAAAGAATGTAGCCTTCGGATTGCAAAGGCATGACAGTCGCAAAGTCTACTTAAATTCGCATTCGAAATGCGTAGGATGATGCTCATGAATACCATTCCCAAAGCCACGAACGAGGGTTCACAGGTTGCGTCCAAGCATATATCAGTTATGTAGGCTCCTTCTGTAATACCCGAGCTCGGAATGTGAAAATTCCTTGTTTATTATTTTGAAAATTATATTTCCTTAAATTCTTTGTGAATTAATTGTTACTTTCTCGCTGTCGCAACTTGTATTGCATTTAGGGAGCGATAGCTAAAGAACGGTTTCTAGTCCTCAGCAAATAGTGAAACTAGTATTTAGATGACTTAAATTTTATATTTTAATTGTTGCTAGCTTTAATTAATCTTTCCTTAGCTAAAATGGCTTTAAAATGCACAAAATAAGGGCCTTTGACCAAGTTTTAAGTGGTTTGGCCTAGGCCTTTGACCATTTGACCACTTAGCACTTAAATAAGCTAAAACAAAGGAAAAAAAAAAACAGCAGCTGAAAACAGTGAGGACCAGGCCGAAACCAAGAGGGAAAAAAAAAATTTCAACCTTTCAATCATTCAATCTTCGCGTGGGCTCGTGGGGGGTGGTTTTCGAGGTGACTAGCATTGTTTTCCTAGCGACTAGGAGTGCCTAAGGTGAGGGAATCATGTTATTTGCGCATTTAAATGTTTAGTGTATCAACTTTGCAATTTTTAGATTTTATTTGTAGATTGTTGTTTAAAGCATTTTGATGCTTCTAGAATGTTCCTTGGCTATTGTAGAACGTGTATTTATAGCTTTTTAACATTTTCTGCGGTTAAATATTGTGATTGCAAATTAAATTGTCAATTGAATAGTGTTTTATGAATACTAAAACCTTGAAACGTTGAAGTTGCGCTGTTATGCTTTCCGTTGATGTAGAAATGTGCTAGGTATGCTAGAATGCCTTAATGCATGGTTTGTTTGGGTTGCGTAGTGGAAAAAATGAGAATTATGCCTTTGGGAAAGTCGGGGTCGTTTAGGTCGACTTTAGCATTTTCTCATTTTGCGTGTTGGCATTGTATCGGGAGGCCATGGAAGCACTTTTGGTGCGATTATGGCGTTGGTTGGGTGTTTGGTTGGTATAGTTGTAGTTCAAATGAGAAAAGGGGAAATCGGGGCTTTGCGCGAGTTCTAGGGTAAAGTAAGGTTTCGGGGTCTTTTGACGTGCCTTATGGTGACCTAGGAGGTTTGGCGAAGTCGGTTTCCAGAACTCGTGGCTCGTTTGGAAATGGTAGGGTTTTGATATTTGGGGCCGATTTGTGTTTTTGTGTGTTTTCTTGACTTTATGCCTATAGAATGCTTAGGGTTGCTTGAAATACTTGTTTGAATTGGTTTGGATTGAAATGCTTATCAATTGCTGCTATTGCGTGCCAGAGTAACCTACTTTGCTATTCTCCCACGTGGGGCTTTATCGCTTGTTTAGCCCCTTGTATCGAGTCTTGCATTGCATAGTGTCTCGCGCGTGAGTGATGGGCCTCTCTGGGTAGCCTTGTGGTGCCAGTGGTGGTTGCTCTAGCTCCGCTGCTATTCCCTTTCTTGCTTGTGTTGCCTCCCAGGGAGATTTGGGTCGTAGGTTGATGGATACTTCCGGGGTATTCCAAATTGGTGTTATAAGGTGGTTTGGGCCGGCGCGTCATCATCGAATCCTTGAATGAAAGTTGCTCGTGAAAAGAGTACCGTATCCTTTGAATGAGTGTTTGCAGCTTTAGATACTTGCCTTGCATATTTGTTGGCTTTGGTTGTATGTCTATATGATTTGTATGTATTGCTTGACTAATTGCATTGCAAACTCCTCTCATCTCCGTCCTTGAGACCAATTGCCCTCGCTGAGTAATAGTTTTTGCTCATTCCTCTCTATACTATATTTTTACAGGAGTAGTTGAAGCAGACCCTATCGAGGTAATAGAGGAGGAGGAGCAAGTGGAGGTGTTTCTGTGATAGCACTTCTTTGCTTTGCTGGTAGTTGGTTACCAGATTTTGTGCAAGCCTTGCATGATATGTATATTGCTTGGATGTCGCTTAATTTTGGGGCTTGTAGCCTTGTATGTATTTTCTAGTTTGAGGCCTCTACGGTCTTATGTTGTATAAGTTGAAAGAATGTAAAGATTACTCTTGTGACTAGTAAAGAAATGCATGCTAATAGCTAACTGTTGAGTGGCATAAATACTTGTGTAGTATGCATGGCATTTTGGTTTGGGAAAGTTGGATAATAAGAAATGTATGTTTTTAAGAAAGTTGGCTTGTTTTGATTATTATATGGCTTTTGCAAGTATTATATTGATTTTAGGGTTTTCGGATCGTCTGCAGTACAGAGGAGACTCCGTCCGTGTGTCGGGTCCGGGCTTGGCCTTTTACGGGGTCGGGTCGGGGCGTGACATCTTTAGGTGGTATCAGAGCATGATAGTCTTGCATGAGCTGGGATATGATTCTTGGTCTGTGGGGTAAAGGTCTAAAATTCTAAAGTGTTTATGTATGAATGCTAAGTGAAAAGAAATGTTCTAGCATGACTTTGTGAACTTGGAGTGTTTATGTGTTTAAGTGAAATAGTTTGGCAAGTTAAACTTGTCTTATGTGAATGGTGTGATAGAATATTGGATTGTTATTGACTTGAGTGTTATCTAATCTTATGTGCTATATTTCTGTCTATAAACTGCTTTTAAATGTTTCCAGCTATTGTGAGTTGCTACTATGCCGCCACGTCGTGGTACTCAAGGAATAGGATAAGATGAAGAGGCAGCAGATCAGGGTCAGCAGCCGTTGCCTGAGCAGTTTATGGCTACTATGACTACTACAGTAGACCGGATTACACAAGTGCTGCATGAACAGAGGCAGGACAGGAATAATCCCCAGGGAAATCAAGCTAATCCTGGTGGACAGGGGGACAGAGTTGGGAATAACCAGCGAGAGAAAGTTGTGAGGCACGAGCCGGGAAAGTTCTTCGGAGAGCCGGATGATGAGGCGGCCGAGAGATGGATTAATCGTGTCGAGAAAATTTTCACCGCTTTGAGGTACACTGATAAGGCAAGAATAGATTATGCATCATTTTTATTTGAGGGTGATGTAGAGCAGTGGTGGAATACTGTCAGGAGGATGTGGGATTGTGAGGATGTACCACATTTGTGGGATGATTTTGTGAGTGAGTTTCGGGATAAGTATATTCCCGAGATGGCTATGGAAAGGAGGGAAGACGAGTTTGTGGCCCTGAAGCAGGGAAACATGACTGTTGCACAGTACAAGGCTAGGTTTGTTAGCCTGTCGAGGTATATGCCCGAGTTGGTATGGCCGGCTAGGAGGATGATTCATAGGTTTGTCTGTGGGCTGAGAATGGACATTCAGTTGCATTTGACTGGGCAGACCTACACTACTTTTCCCGAGGCATTTCAGGCAGCCTCGAAGTTTGAGAAACGGAACGCTGAAATGATAGCTAAGAACAGTCAGCCCAGGAAGAAGCAGTATTTGGGCCAGAGTAGCCAGAGTCAGCGGAGGTAGTATCAGTCTTCTGCACAGGTTCCTCAGCAGCGTCCGTATCAGACACAGCAGCAGATTCAGGCTAGGCCAGCTGTGACTAGACCCCAGCAGGGAGGTACAGTTCCTACCCCTGCCAGAGCCCCAGCACCTACAGGAAACACTGCAGTTAGGCAAAATCAGCAGTGTAACTATTGTAATCGATCAGGGCATATTGAGGCTAACTGCTGGAGGAAGAGTGGTAAATGTACGGGTTGTGGCAGTGATGATCATAGGGTGAGAGATTGCCCTAAGTATAATAATGTTCAGGGCCGTGGTGGAGGCCAAGGTGTTCAGAATAGGGCTGCAGGTGCACGTCCAGCACAGAGAGTTCAGGCTAGGGTCTTTGCACTAGATGCGGAGGAGCTGCCCGATACTACAGCTATTGTGGAAGGTACCTTTCTTCTCAATACTCAGCCAGTTAAAGTTTTGATTGATCCCGGAGCTACACATTTGTTTATAACTCCTGCATGTGCACAATCTGTGAATGTTTGCATTGATAAATTGCTGCATGAAGTTGAAGTTAGTATGCCTTTGGGTGCAAAATTTGTTACTGAGTCTATTTGTAAATCTTGTGATATATGCATTGAGAACCGTAAATTTCCTGCTGATTTAACTATATTGCCATTCCGTGACTTTGAAATCATTTTGGGAATGGACTGGTTGGGAAAGTATTATGCTCAGTTGGATTGTAAAACAAAGGTTGTTTATCTTCAGGTTCCTGACCTACCGGTACTAGATATTGTTGGGAATTGCAGGGCTGCCCGAATTCCACTTTTATCAGCGATCAAGACTTCTAAGTTGTTGAATAGGGGTTGTGAAGCTTACTTAGCCTATTTGATCAATCAGCCTACTGATAAGTTGAGTTTGAATGAGGTTTCGTGTAACGCCCCGATCCCTCACGAGACCGGAGGCTCTAATAACCATGCTATTCTCAACCCAATACCAAACCCGGTCACAAAATTTTAGGGTAAAAACGGACAGAGTTTCCCCTGTACTATGGACATTCTGAAAACCTGTAAATTCTCAAATAAGGTAACTACAAGGTAAACAAACTTTTCATAGCTAAATATTTAAAGATTCACGGCCATCCGAGCCTTGAAGCAAACAACAGTTCCAAAACCACACAAGCATGCAAGTAACTTGTTTATAATATAGTCTAATAACCATGTCATTCTAGGATAACATTAAAACATACTTAGAGATAAAACATTCTACACTAAGCCATTCACTCCCAAGCATGCAAAGCAACTAGAAATAGAAATATAAGTTATTACAAGCCATAGAATTACCACTGCTACTACATTATCAGACTTCCAGCTTACATATTACTCAAATACATACATGAGCTTTAAGGCCCCAAAATAGATTATACATAGGACAACAAATTCTTCACATAGCAACCAGAAAGCACATCCACCTCAGACAAATATCACACAGCAGCTAAGGCAACTCCACCAACTGTGCCACCTGAAACATGTTAGCGAGGTATGAGCAACCACTGTTGCCTAGTGAGGGATATAGTCCCGGGGCGTGCAATGCAACAGATAATACAGTTATACAACAATATCACTTAGACAATTTAAGAAGCAATGATAACATAAGTAACCACACATTTAAAAGGATACATTTCACACAATCCCCTATACACCAATCTTCACTGGTCTTCATTCACGATCCACAAACCACGAGCACGATCACGATAAGCCAGCATAACCCCAAACACTCCAGTGGGTGTACTCCGGATGTACCCCGATAATCCTACGACCCAACATCCCCTGGCAATCTCCGGACCAGGCGAATGAGGGACTAGGGTACGGAGTTTGAATATCCACCGGCAAGCCCTCTGCCGCCCAGCCGATATTCAACACATCCGCCCCTGACACTATGGTTGCGCAACCACGATGCAATGCACTTAACGATGGCAAGTTAATAGCAATAATATAAGCATTAACACATATGAGGATCAACAAAGTAGGTTGACCTCGAGGCAATTAGCATAGAAGCAATTATAGAAGCTAATAAGCAGTTTACAAAGGAACATATACAAAATAAGCATAGAATCATACCAAAAGCTCCAAATCAATTTAAAATCACATATAAACACTCAAGAAGTCATACCATGGGTTTAGAAGTGTGAGACAACCGAAATAGCACATAAACCCCTTTGTTTTTCAAACTATTTCTCTTCCAAACCAAGGTTAATGATTCCATTTTCAAAGGAAACTCTCCCAACCTTCTAACTAACCCTCAAGGTACCCTTTCAACCCTCTAACTCATTCAAATGGCTGCGATTTCCCCGAAAGCCCCAAATTCCCTCTTATGGCTTTAAACTACACATACATTGTCCGGGCTTCAAACAAGGGATATCAAGGCTTCTATAGCACCTAGGTAGCTTAAGGATACTAGAATTGAAGCCCGAATCCACCCGGATTCGCATGAACCCCGAAACCCCTTTGTTAAAGTCGGCTATTTCACGTTTTATGCGATTCTAGAGCAATTCAAGTGCACGGGGCTATTAGACTACCTTCATTAGCACCTAAGGCATCTATTAAGAGTGTTAAATCAAGCTAATATGTGCAATTACACAAAACCTTATAAAAACGTCACTATTCACCTCATAAATTCAAATGACGATTCCAACCGTTTAAAATGCGAACTAATAGCTCAAATGTGTTCTCTAGCACTTATATACAAGGTATAATAGCATAGATAAGCTTTGCAATAGCATTTGATAACATTTTCAACAAATCAAGAAAAATGTAACATTTTAGATATGCATAAAAAGTCATGAAAACCCTCACCAATTGCGCGTAGGAACTCTCGGGAGGCTAGCAAACACCCTAAACTACTTGCTCCTAGCTTGGCTTGGCTTGGCTTGAAGATTTGATGAGCAAAATCCTCTCATTCTCCTCCTACACTATTCTCGGATTTGCTACAGTGATTTTTCAGCATTTTTTTTGTTTTGTTCTTTGCTAGTTATGAGCTAAGGTGGGTAATATAGGGTGCATAGTTGGGTGGGGTCAAGTTTGGGTATTTAAAAGGTCACTTATAATGCGCGTAGTAAGCTTAAAACGAGCCTAAAGTGAAGCATGTGTGCTAGGTAAATAAAACTCTAAATTAGTGACGTAACACTATTCATTGAACTACTAAAATCATTTTCTAAACAAGCACTCCTATCGCTTCTAGTTCAATTGCACATTTTTCTCACTCCTTTAACAATTAATATGATTTAATAAAAATGTTAATTCACTAATAGAATGTAGTTTGAAAACGGAGTGAATAGTAGCTACAGAAGTCAATTAGTAAAGTACAAAAGTAAATGCGCAAGCAAGAGATGCAACAGTAATTGAATGCATGGCTAAATCTCGGGCGTCACATAAGCTTGGTATAATAAAGAATGCTAATTGTACTGGTTATGTTTCGTGCACCTTTTGATTATGTATGATTATTCAAAGTTACATATATCGCTACTTGTGTGTATAATTTTGACTTGCATCAACTTCAGTTTCAATAATCTTGATATTGTCTGTGTTCTCATAAGACCTGTAAACTGGATAAATTATAATGTTATGAAGGAATATATTATAATGTTATAACGTTATGAATAAAATAAATGGTGGTGATATATTAACAGTACTATTACATACAATAATAGTGCTTTTGTTTGTGCATGAGTTATAGTTGTCTGCTTTGATAGTTCCAATTAGCATTAAGAACTCTTCAATATGGTGGATTGTTTAGAAGCAGGTTGGTGATTTATTCAATAAATTAGAGGGTTGATATCTTTATACCCAATTGGAAATTTTAACGCAAACCAGCTATTGTTCAATATTTTTTTATTTGTTTGATAATGTGTTTGCAAATGGACAATTTTGGTTGAGAATATGTTTGCAAAGGGATAATTTTGCTTGATAATTTTACTTTGCTCTCCATATACATTAGTTGCAGTTATGCCTTTTACTTTATTGGTTTTGTTATTATAAATATATCAATGGACAAAAGTTGAATGACAAAGCCACGATATAACAATCAATACCTTATTGGTTTGGAAAAAATTTTAGATTTCGCATTCAATCATACTGGTACACCTAGTGGGAATATTTTGTGCCCTTGTATTTGGTGTGCCAATCGTTTATGGCAAAATCGTGATGATGTGAGGGATCATGTAGTTTGCAAAGGGATGACTAAGGGGTATACTGTGTGGGTTTGTCATGGAGAAGATTTTGAAAATGATGATGATGATGATGATGTAGACCCACCACACGATAGTCCACTTGAAGAGCATTGTGATATGCACGACTTAGTGAGGGATGCATTCGGGATTCATGGCATATCAAATGCAATGAACGAAAATGTTGAGGGGGAAGAAAGCATTGAGGTTGATGATAATTGTGATCCTAATGTTGAGCCTCACATTCAAACTGAAGATGGTCCTCATGAAGAATCTACGGGATTCTTTAAATTCTTCCAAGAAGGTAATTGGGAACTTTATCCTGGATCTAAATCAACTATATTGTCATTTACAATCCAACTTATGCACCTAAAATCCTACTACAAATGGAGTGGAAAATACGTCAACATGCTTCTTAAATTCTTGAAACAACAATTTCCAGAATCGAGTATTCCTAAGACTTTATATGAAGCGAAGAAGATAACAAATGTTTTGGGTTTGGGATATGAAAAGATTAATGTATGCCCGAATAATTATATGTTGTACTAGGGTCATAGAGCAGCGCAACAATGCTGTCATGTTTGTAATTGTTCTCGTTGGGCACAGGACCATGATGTTAGTAGCGGAAGATACATAAAGAAGAAGACTGCTTGCAAAGTTATGAGATACTTTCCGCTAATCCCGAGGTTACAAAGATTGTATATGTCATCAAAGACATCTTCTTCAATGATATGGCATGACAAGGGTCGCACAAAGGATGGACTTTTAAGGCATCCTGCTGATTCATATGCGTGGAAGGCATTTGATCAAAGATATCCTGATTTTGCTAGTGATCCTCGTAATGTTAGACTTGCATTAGCCAGTGATGGTTTTAATTCATTCGGTTTGATGAGCAATGCATATAGCATATGGCCTGTTGTTCTAATGGTGTACAATTTACCCCCGTGGATGTGTATGAAACAATCTTCATTAATTTTGTCGATGATCATACTAGGAAAAGAGGCCCCAGGAGATAAAATAGATATTTTTCTTCAACCACTTATAGATGAGTTGCTACAATTGTGGGAAGGAGTCCAAACATATGATAGAGCAAGTAAACAATATTTTACAATGCGAGCAAACTTAATGTGGACTATTAATGATTTTCCTGCATATGCCTATTTATCAGGTTGGAGCACTAGAGGGAAAGAGGCGTGTCCATGTTGTGCGAATATGACAGAATCAAGGTGGTTACATAATGGGCACAAGTATTGTTATTTAGGGCATCGTAGATGGTTGAGTGAATCACACAAGTTTCGAGCACAAAAGAATCAGTTTGACGGGACTGAGGAATGGAGGACAGCACCAAAGACATTATCAGGGTCAAATGCGTTAAGATAGTTGCAAGGAGTTAGTTATATTGACGACTCCATAATGAATACGAGAAATGCGGCAAGCACTTCTAAAAGGAAGAGAACAAGAGTTATAAGTACCGTAGATGAGTCTTTTGAAGAGGCAGAAATTGAAGAGAATGATCAGGTTTCTGAGGAGTCAATTTCATGGAAAAAAAAGTATTTTCTTTAAATTGCCTTATTGGGAGTTCAATATAATGCGTCATAATCTTGACTTCATGCATATAGAGAAAAATGTATGTGAAAATGTGCTTGGAACATTGTTGAACATTAAAGGAAAGAGCAAAGATGATCCAAAGGCACGCTATGACTTGGAACGTATAGAAATACGACATAAACTTCATCCTGTACAGCTACCCAATGGAAGAGTGTTTTTTCCTCCTCTTACTCGATGACTAGAAAAGAGAAAGAAGTATTTCTCAATGTGTTAAAAAATGTCAAAGTACCTGATGGTTATGCATCGCATATATCAAGGGGTATCAATTTTAAGGATAGAAAACTGCAATCCCTTAAGACCCATGATTATCACATACTAATGCACGATCTACTTCCTATTGCGCTGCGCTCTTCTATGAATAAACAAGTTACAAAGCTCATAATTGAACTGAGTAGCATTTTTAAGGCTATATGTTGTACGATACTCAATGTTGATAAGTTGAATATGTTGAAGTCTCGTGCAACATTAGTATTGTGTCACATGGAGAGATGTTTTCCTCCTTCTTTTTTCACTATAATGGTACACTTAGTCATTCACCTTGCAGACAAGGCAAAAGTTGCGGGTCCAGTTCAATATAGATGCATGTATCCAATTGAGAGGTACTATTATAATTATATATATTGATTTACAATTATACTATTAATTGATTATTTCTAATATTGTATGATTTGACTTAATCTTACTATTAGGTGCTTGAAAGTATTCAAAAAATATGTTGGTAATAGAGCTAATCCAGAAGGTTCAATTGCTGAGGGTTATGTTGCAAAAGAGTGCCATACTTTTTGCTACAAATATTTTGATAGGATTGAGACAATTTTTAATCGGCCACGCCAGAATAATGACATCGATCCAATAGAAAGAGATAAGTATTTGCTTTCCAGTGGTGGTATATTTAAGGGAGCAAATGAGGTTAAAGTGTTGGCTGATTTATCACTAGCTTAAGCACACAGATATGTCTTGTTACATCTTGATGAAATAAAGCCATATGTTGAGTAAGTTGTTTGATCTACATTTATTTCTACTTTTATATAATGAAATATTCATGATGATCATTTTTATGTGATATCTAAAAATTTGTTGATGAATTAACTACAGAGAATTTAAGAGGTACAAGATTCAAAATTTCCGCAATAGAAGAAATGGCATTAATCCAAGCACATTGCAACGGTTGGTAGTGGAAGAATTTCATGCATGGTTTAGAGCCCATGTAAGTATGATGAATATATATTTTTTTCAATCATGATTTCATGTATTGCAATCGGAATCTTCTTAACTGAAAATACTTACTCTTCATAATATAGGTATCAAATATGGGTAATGAGAATGTGCGGGAGAGAATAAGATGGCTCTCTATGGGTCCTTCAGAAATTGTAAAAACTTTTAAAGGCTTCATTTTCAATGGAATTCACTTTCGTACTAAGGAAGGAAATAGGGGGAAACAATCCCAAAATTATGGAGTGGTTGTAACATCTACAACTCCAAGTGTCGCTTCATCTCAAGATCCAAATCTTGTAGACGGAGAAATTGAGTACTTTTGTGAGCTTACTGAGATAATTGAATTAAACTATAGTGAGAAATATAAGGTGGTGTTATTTCGTTGTGATTGGGCTGATACAACAAGGGACAGGAGTTAAAAAAGACGAATATGGGTTTACACTTGTGAATTTCTCACGGTTGTCATATACCGGTGAGTGCATTACGCATGAGCCATTTGTTATACCGTCTCAAGTCCAACAAGCTTTTTATGTGCAAGATCCTTTATGTCCTCCTTGGCATGTTGTGATAAAAACAACCCCTAGGGATGTATTTGATCTTGGCATAGAGGTTGAACTTACCATTGATGATAATGCTATTGAAGATAGTAGCACTGGTTTTGCAAGGAGTGTTCCTTACGAATGTCAAGAGTTAGAAAAAAGTGATTGGGTTCAGGATGACGTTGAAGAAGATTTGTTATGTGATGTCATACAACAATCATAGGTTAGCTTCAACATATCTTGGTAAATGAGGCCCTTGACTATTTTTATGAAACATCATTTTACTTACAATGATCAATTTTGTGCCTGCAGATTACTTAAAGAAAAACAGTATTGTTATTGTGAAACTATTAATTGATTTTTCAGGTGAAACAATGATTGCTCACTCCCCTCTTTCTAACTATTTCAGGTTTGGGTTCTTCAGAGTTTGAGAGGAAGAAGGCTCAAGAGTTTTCTTGCGCTGTTGTGCTAACTTGACTACTTGTAGATCGAGGTGGATATTGTGTAATTTATGTGTTGTAATTTGTATCTATTTTAGGGCCTTAGTGCCTCGTATGCTTCAGTGATTGTGTTGTATGTATGGAGTTGTTGTTGGCTTGTTTAAAATTGAAGTTAAGTTGTTGGTTTGTATAAGTTAAAATTAAGTTCTTGTTAGTTGTAATGGTTTGAATGGAGTTAGCTTGTGGATGCTTGGAAGGAACATAATTTCTAAGTTAAATAAGTAGGAAATATTAGATAGTAAGATGAGCGGAATTATGATTATAACTTGCTAGGTAGAATAGTGATAATGCATGTATGTTTACTTTTTCTAAGTAGACAGGCTCAGATGACCTTAGGAACTTGAGTATATTACCATATGAATGTTATATTATGTTTATGGTTTATTTATTATGAGTGCAGGTATGTGGTTTGGCGTAGAAACAGGGGAGACTCTATCCGTTTTTTCTCGTATTTCGCGCCCAAGGTTGGAACTACAAATCAGAGCACTTGATGTATGTGGAAGGATTAATTTTGCAAAATTTATATAATATCATTAAAAAAAAAAAAGAGTTATTGTCATTAATATAATATCATTAAAAAAAATTATTTCCCCCAAAATGTTCCACGCGGGATATATAAACACAATCAAACAATCTTTTTCCATCTCTAATTTGTAATTACCACCCTCTCAGATAACTTAGCCTATTCGTAATTATTGGCCACGCCCTTAATTAGAAAAACTCTTTAACAAGTCCAAACTGACCGTAATTATTGATCACGCCATTAATTAGATAAATTTTTCAAAAAGTCCAGACTGATCGGTCAGTTTGGATTTTTTCTCACACGACTCTAAAAATATCGGGGCCCCCACACATGTAGGAACCACCCTATATGAGTAAAAGTCCAGACTGACCGGTCAGTCTACACTTTTTGAAGAGTTTTTCCATTAATCAATCTCTATAATTATGTCAGAAGTTTTTTTTTTTTTTGTTAACAAACATGGGTTTTATCTTAAATTAATTGATATTAAAAAGAATGCTCAGGATCTTATATACTTGTATTGAAAGTCATAACTTATTCAAGTGAAAAGTGATTGTATTTCACCAAGGGTAACTAAGATTGAAGATGCAGTTATTAAAAAAAATGTAAAACCAGCTACGGAAACTTGTACATGTTGGCAGAGACAACTTTCTGAAATATTGCAAAATTGGACCATTGTCGAAATTTCACATCATATTAAGAATTATTAGTGTTTTTTATTTTTTGATTTAAAAGGAGGTCTAAGATCATACATATATACAGACAGAGTCAACAAAACTCAAATTCTTAATGTCTTACAAATAATATAAATATTATGCCGTTAGACCAAAAAAGTCTTTGGCAGCACATTAACTTATATATCATTTTTAAAACTCTTGAGTTATTCATATAGGAGGGTATTATTTTTTCCAATATCCATTACTTATAATCAAGATTGAAAATGCAACCTTTTGAAAACATGAATAATCACTTGCCTTTTGAACACATGAATAATTGCATGCAATAGCCTGGTCATCACATGTGGATCCATGCAGTATTTTATTTTACTTTTAAAGATGGAGAATTGTTGATTCGCTTTCTTTCGGGTTTGACAATAACTATCCTTTAAAGATATTGATAACTGTAGGACTAGGCAAACGCTCTATTTGAATACTATATTAAAAATCATGAAATTAAATCATAAAATTAATGACGTAGATAGCTGAATTTTTTTGGACGATATGAGAATTTAGCATATAAAATCTGACCACTAGATTATTCAACGAAGTTCAATTACCAATTAGTAAACCTTCTGATGCATCGGTGCGCCTCCACACATATACACCAAGTCAGTCAAAAGTAAAACTTCAGAATAGTAAAAAAAATTGAACCTACAATCTTATCTGAACAATTTCACCCTCTACTGCTGGGGCATACCATGTTGATAGCTGAATTGAATTTTGACACGTTACATTCCCATGCTGATCCCCCAGTGATACGAACATTCCCTCCAAACCTCATATAAAATCACCAAAAACACCTCAACCAAAACACTCACCTTCATCTCCACACTCCACCTTTTCAATACATACAACATATTTTCATTCATTTATTTTAAATTTTGTTTGTTCATCAAAAACACACACGATTGTTTATTTACCAAAGCTAACATAACAGCATTTGAATTTGAAGAAGATAGAAAGTAGTACCTGAGCTGATATACCGGAGATGCCCCCGGCGGCCGGCGAAGTAGCAAAATCCGATCGTGTTCAGGTGATGCCCACGGCAATGGGGGCGCAGCCAGCTCCGACGGTGATATCGCAGGCGTTTGCTAAAGACGCAATTATCGCGTGGTTCCAAGGTGAGTTCGCCGCCGCGAACGCCATCATTGACGCGCTCTGCAACCACCTAACTCAGCTGGAAGGCGGCACGAGATCGAAGTACGAGCCGGTTTTCGCCGCCATGCACCGGCGGAGGCTGAATTGGATACCGGTACTTCAGATGCAGAAGTACTATTCCATCGCTGACGTGGCGCTCGAGCTACGAAACGTGGCACCGAAGAAGGCGAAAAGGAGCGAAGAAACGAACAGTTCTGTAGCCGTGGAAGAGAAGGTTCCAGAAGCTTCGAAGGAGGAGAGTAACGAAAACGGAAACAGTGACGTGGTTAATGAAGATTTAGCGACAGATGATTCACCTCAAAGTAAAATTACTGATACAGGTAAGTTTACTTTTTCATTTTTTTTTCAATGAAATTTGTTTGTGGAGGACTTTGGTCCAGGTAATAGTAAAAAATTATTAATTCGAATCTCGCTTTATGTTATACGAGTGTAAGCATCCTCTGAATAAAAAAAATTCCTTTGGATTGCATATAAACGTGTGCGTGCATGTATATCTCTCTACACGTACTTGTACATTTTCATGTGACTCAGCTTATATGTAAAAAAATTCTGTTTTTTTTTTTTTCAATTTCTGTGTGTTGATGATTCTGCGATGCTGATTTTGATGCTACTAATAAGTAAATTATAATTTTATTTAAAAATTTAAATTATTAGGAAGAGATTTATTTTATTTATTTATTATTTTGAACAAGTCTTCACACATGTAAGTAAAATTTGTTTTTGAGCTTTAACTAGAACAACTTCTTATTTTTAATAGGTGGAAACAAACTTAAATGTTTGACCTTTTGAAAACTTCGATTTTGATATCATGAAAAAAAAAAATTAAACTATTAAAGAGAGATTTAATTAGTATATTTATTTACTATCATCAACACCAATTAGTTATCTCAGCACCAGATTAAAAAAATTAATTAATTTTCATCAATATCCAGCTTCAATAAAATAATCTGATTAAATCACTATTTTTTTCTCCTTTTTTAGTTAAACTTAATAAATCCTAAATATTGCAAAGCTATCAGTTTTTGGTATGAGCTTGGCCTGCTTTGTTATTTTTTTTTGCCGATCCAAAATTGAGGGTTGAAATACAGAACTTCCAATGTGATCCTGAAGGAGTTTTTTTTTTTTTTTTTTTTTCTTTGGTCACTTTATGAAGGAGATTAATAATTATAAATTGACCTGTAGCAAGTACATGTTAGCCTATTTCAAGAATGGAGTAATATGCAAATTTCCTCCTCTTTTTTCAAGGACAGTGGAGGTTGTGACCCCCGCTGGCCCGTAAATACATCCGCCTGTCCCTCAGGTACATATACGCCTTTTCTCTTCACACAAACTTTCGCAGTGTTAATTTCGTGCTCTTCTTTTATATCGCTCCGAAGCTTAATCAATCATTTCTCTATTCTGATTCTGGTTATTCTTGAATAGATCTTCATTCTTACAACGAGCAACGGAAAGCAAATAAGAGGAAACTGATTCAGCTTGGTGCTCCAATCTTTGGGCATATGACAGAGACCAGTAAATGTCAAAAGAGTCAGGAAGATATTTGTACACATATTATCTTTTTTTTTTTTTCCCTTACTTGATATGCGTATCAGTTTGTAATTGTAAAGAGATTCGTTTTACAGGCCATATCATACCAATTCCAGCTCTTCTCCAGGATGTCATTGAACACATGATCCAGTGGAATTTAATTTCAGAAACTAGAAAACCAAATGGCTGCATTGTCAACTTTTTTGATGAGGTATTCATCCTTCTATGATTTCTATATATACATGTATATGAATGTCAAATTACATGTTATAGCCGCTGACGAGAGGTTCCCGAGCTGAGCTAAATGAGCCGACCTTCTGATCAGAGATGGGCCAATCCGCGCTCCATCAGTAGCTCGCTCAGCCCAATGACCAACCCCAGATGACTGACCCGACCCCATTAACCCCGACCTCAGTTCCAGCTGTTCCGATGGGACATAAAGCACTGATGGGACATAAAGCTGCGTTGCATTAAATGTTGTCAGACCCAAACTTAGTATAAATAGAGCTCAACCCTCCTCACTTACGGCTCTCTCGTTATTAATTGCTCTCAACTACTTTGCCAGCTCGGACATATTAATCATTCGCACGCCTGAGGGGAAAATCCGGGTCGTCACCCCGCCTTTTCCTTGCCTTCCTTGTGCAGGACCTACAGCCGACCAGGAAAGTCCAGCTCGGAGTCGGACCGGAGAAGTCCAGCTCGGCCAAAGCAGCTTCCGAATTCAACTGTGAGACTTTCATCCTCGACAGTTTGGCGCCGTCTGTGGGAAACAACGAGTTCTATTGTAGCTCTCTTCGCCACTCATTGAGAAACCATCATGGTACAAACAAGAAGTCACAACATACCAGTAGAGGATTCGCCCAACCTAGAAGGGGACTCCGAAGCCGTGCAAGCGCCCAGCCAGAACCTGACCCAAGCCGACGTTGGAACGAGCCAACGTATACACTTAGCCACTCAAACTAACCCCGCAGCGGAAGGAGACCCTAACTCCAGCCTATCACCGGAGATAAGGATGATGCTGAGGATGTTCGAAGAACTCAAGGAACAGGTGGCCCGGCTGGCTGAGGGCCCCCTGGCACCGCAAGAGGCCGCGGAGTTCCACATCCCGGAGTCTAGACGAAAACGGACGCAGGAGGAGGAGGGCTTCTACGAGCAAATACCAAGGTCCGACCCGGAGAGAGGTAAAAGGGTGGTTCTAGCCGACCCCGAGCAAGCAAAGACCGCGGCTGCCATAGCTAAAGTCATCAACCAACTCGGTGTAAGCCCACTCTCTCCAGAGGTATTAGCCACGCCCCTACCCACGGGCAATCGAATGCCCAACCTGGCCGTCTATAATGGAGACGGAGACCCTGCCAGCCACCTGCTCAATTTTGATCACCACATGACTCTGCACGACATGCCAGACCTCATGAAGGCGAAGACATTCCCGACCACCCTGGTTGGCAATGCTTTGGACTGGTTCCAAAAACTTCGTCCTGGATCAATTGCAAGCTTCCACCAGCTGGCGGAGGCCTTCCTATCCCGCTTCGCAAGAAGCCGCCGTGCCACCCGCCATACTTCTACATTACTGTTGGTAAAGCAGCATAGAGGGGAAACTTTGAGGGCCTACACGGCTAGGTTCAATGAAGAGTCCCTCCGAATTCCAAACTTAGAGGACTCCATGGCTCTGATGGCTTACCAGAGCGGGCTCAGGTCGGGCCCCCTCACATCTTCTTTGGCGATCGACCCGGTGGATACTGTGTCTGAGTTGATGGTGCGAGCAGAAGGGTACATACACTCGGAGGAGATCCATCAGGCAAAAAGGGACGACGACAAGGAGAAAGAGGCTGGGAAGAAAGGAGAGGGCTCCCGAGCCCAACCCGGGGGCAAAGCCCAGAACGACCGAGGCAAGCAACCGCAACAGCCGAAGCCGAACCCCCGGTTCACTATGTTCACTCCCCTTAACACCTCGAGGGAGCAGATTTTGATGGAGATCCAGTACCAGAACCACCTGCCTCCGGCTCCGAGAATGAAAGGCCGGCCTGATAAGCGCAATAAAACCAAATATTGCCGCTACCACATGGACTATGGCCACACCACCGAAGAGTGTAAAGACTTGAAGCAGGAGATCGAGGCACTGATTGCCCGAGGCCACCTCCGGAGGTATGTAGATCAACAGCCGACCCGAAATACGGAGCAAAGGGAGAGGGAGAGAAGTCCGCCCCGGCGCCAGGTAGGGGGCGGACGTCTGGCTGTGATTGAAACCATAGCGGGAGGGTTAGCGTCAAGAGGCGAGACCTCGGCAGGCAGAAAGGGTTATGTTCGTGCAGGGAGGGAATATGGACCGGTGAAGGGACCGGCCCCGGGGATGCAAGAGATCACCTTCTCTTCAGAAGACTTGGAGGGGGTCATATTGCCTCACGACGACCCCCTGGTGATCAGTGCAGAGATAGCCAACTTCACCGTCAAAAGGCTGATGGTGGACACTGGGAGCTCGGCAGAAGTCTTGTTCCTCAACGCTTTTGAGCAAATGGGGTTGGACAGGAGCCGACTCAAGCCATTGCGTGGTACTTTAGCAGGTTTCACCGAGCAGTCCCACCGAGCCGAAGGAGTCATCAACCTCCCGCTGAAGTTGGAGGATGGGGATAAGTGGGTGTCGATGCAGGCCAACTTCATTGTAATGAATTGTAACTCCACCTACAACGGGATCTTAGGTCGGGTGGCGCTTAATCATTTCAGGGCCGTCCCCTCAACGTACCACCAGGCCCTAAAGTTCCGGACCTCGTCTGGGGTAGCCACCATTCGCGGGGCCCAGCTCTCAGCTCGGGAGTGTTATGAAAACTCGCTCCGACCCAAATATCAAATCGGCTGGGGACCGGACCTGCCCGAGGAAAAGAGAGACGCTAAGAGAAGAAGCCCGGCTGAGGACCTTCACGAGTTGGAGCTCTCCGATGAAACAATGAGAGCAAAGATTGGGAGTGAACTATCTGCCAACCTCAAGAAACATATAAGCCAATTCCTTCTGAAAAATGAGCACATATTTGCATGGTCTGCTTCTGACATGACAGGTATTGACCCGGCTGTGATTGAGCATCACCTGAATGCCGACCCGAATCACTATCCTGTAAAGCAGAAGCGCCGGCACTTTCATTTTGATAAACAACAAATCATAGCGGAAGAAGTGGACAAGTTGGTGGACGCCGGCCACATAAGGGAAATACAGTACCCAACCTGGCTGTCCAATGTGGTGCTGGTGACGAAGTCTTCGGGTGGATGGAGACTATGTATTGATTTTACCGACCTCAACAAAGCTTGCCCCAAGGATTGCTTCCCCCTGCCACGGATTGACCAAATGGGGGACGCCACCACCGGGTTCGAGCTACTCTCCTTCATGGATGCCTTCAAAGGTTATAATCAGATCAAAATGGCTCCCGGGGACAGAGAGAAGACCGCCTTCACCACCGATAAAGGACTGTACTACTATGAGGTCATGCCCTTTGGCCTCAAGAATGCGGGAGCCACATACACTCGGATGGTGAACAAGGTCTTCAAGAACCAGATTGGCCGGAATATGGAGATCTATGTAGATGACATGTTGGTCAAGAGTAGGAGGGCGGAAGATCATGTAACCGACCTGGCTGAGGCCTTCGCCGTGATGGAGCACTTTGGGATAAAATTGAACCCGAAAAAGTGCGCATTCGGCGTCAAGGCAGGCAAGTTCCTGGGCTTCATGGTAACAGCCCGCGGAATAGAAGCCAACCCGGAGAAAGTCCAGGCGATCCTAGACCTAGCGCCCCCTACCTGCGTGAAGGACGTCCAGGTGTTGGCAGGAAAAGTCGCGGCACTGAGCAGATTCATGTCCAGGTCGGCTGACAAGTGCGCTCCCCTATTCAGAATATTGAGGAACCCTAAGAACTTTGAATGGACTGAGGAATGCCAAAACGCATTCCAGGAGCTGAAAAGGTACTTAGCCTCGCCACCTCTTTTATCCCGACCTGAGGTGGGGGAGGAGCTGCTAATATACTTGGCATGCTCGGGAACAGCGGTGGCGGCGGCGCTAATCCGAGAAGAAGGCAAGGAGCAGAAGCCGGTCTACTACGTTAGTAAAACCTTGCAGGGAGCCGAGGCGAGATACTCCTCCTTGGAGAAACTCGCCCTCACGCTCATCACGGCGGCTAGAAAGTTGAAGCCATACTTCGATGCTCATCCGATTAAAGTCATGACTGATGCCCCGCTCAAATCCATCATGCACAAGCCAGAGGCGTCGGGCAGGCTACTAAAGTGGGCAGTTGAGCTGAGTCAATTCGACATCACTTACCAGCCCAGGACAGCCATCAAAGCCCAAGCCATTGCTGACTTTGTCGTAGAGTGCATTGCCCGAGCAGAGTATGACCCGGAAGAAGTGTGGAAGGTCCATGTCGATGGGGCCTCAGGGAAGTCTGGGAGCGGAGCTGGGGTGGTCATCCTCGACCCAAACCGGCATGAGCACCAGTACTCCCTCAAGTTCACCTTCTCGGCGTCCAACAATGAAGCAGAGTATGAGGCGGTGATGGCGGGGTTAAAAATTGCCGCTCAGCTCGGGGCACAGCCATTCGATCTAAGCACCGATTCTCAGTTGGTTTCTAGTCAGATATCGGGGGAGTTCGAAGCCAAGGACAGTGCTATGCTAGCCTACCTCAACAGAGTCAAGGATTTGACCTCAACACTCAGAAGGTTCACCATACAGTAGGTTCCCAGGGAAGAGAATATGAAGGCCGACGCCCTATCCAGGCTAGCCTTGGGAGAGAGCCGACCTACCCTTGTCCATGTGGAAGAAGTGTCTGAACCTAGTATCCAGTTGGGGGTACAAGCGGTAGCCGAGCTCAACTTAAATCCAGATTGGACCAAACCAATCATGGACTACTTGGAGGGGGGTATGACCCCGGAGGATGAAAAAGCTGCTCGGAAACTAATGAAGCAGGCCTCAAGGTTTGTCATAATCGCCGGGCAGCTCTACAAAAGAGCCTACACCTGGCCTCTTTTGAAATGTGTCGCACCCGAAGAAGGAAACTATGTACTTCGGGAGATCCATGAAGGGGTGTGTGGAAACCACTTGGGGGGTAAAGCTTTGGCTCGGAAGGCGTTAAGACACGGCTATTTTTGGCCAACCTTAGAGCAAGATGCCAAAGAGTATGTAAAAAAGTGCGACACCTGCCAGAGGTTCGCTAACGTACAGCGGAAGCCTGCTGTTGACCTCACAGCGATGGTAAGCCCTTGGCCGTTCTATCAGTGGGGCCTAGACATCATCGGCCCCTTGCCGACCAGTGTAGGCCAAAAGAAACACGCCTTCGTGGCCGTAGACTACTTCACTAAATGGCCCGAGGCTGAAGGCGTTGCCAGAATAACAGAAAAGGCAGCTTGGGATTTCGTATGGAAAAACATCATTTGTCGATTTGGGGTACCAAAGGTCATCGTCACCGACCACGGCAAGCAATTTGACAGTGCATACTTCCGAGGCAAATGTGCTGAGATTGGGATCGACCTCAGATTCTCGTCTGTTGCTCACCCTCAAAGTAATGGCCAAGTCGAAAGGACTAACCAAATCATTTTGCAGGGTCTGAAAACCAAGCTGGATGAAGCAGAGGACCAATGGGCATCAGTTCTTCCAGAAGTGATGTGGGCTCAGCGGACCAATGTCAGCTCGGCGACGGGAGAATCGCCCTTCGAACTGACCTTCGGCACTCAAGCGGTTTTGCCAGTGGAGATCGGGTCTCCAACCAGTAGGACCCTCCACCATGACCCAGAAATAAACGGAGCACGGATCCGTGAAGAGCTCGACCTCGCCGAAGAGCTCCGAGCTAAAGCTCAAATCAGAATGCTGGCCAGCAAAGCCGCAATGAAAAGAGCCTTCTCCAAACAGGTCAAACCTAACCCTATTAAGGTCGGCGACCTGGCACTTAGAAAGGCCATCTTTTTGCCGCGCTCCACTAACAAGCTTTCCCCGACCTGGGAGGGACCCTACGAAGTCATGAAAGAAGTCCGGCCCGGGACCTTCTACCTTCGAGACAAGAACGGAAAACTGTTAAAGAATGCATGGCATTCAGAACATCTGAAGCGGTATTTTGTATAAAAGCCGCCCCGAGCCGGGATATTTTGTAAACGGCCCCGAGCCAAGGTATTTTGTAAAGCCCCCGGGCCGAAACATTACTTGTACAAATTCAATACAATACGATTTTGTAAACTAGTGCAATTCCCGACTCGGGAATAAATACACAAATCAGCACAATACCCGACCCGGGCGAAAATGCTGCAACTGTGAAATGACTCGAACACAGATTAACGCGGTGGCCACGCTTAATCACGAGCACACGACAAAGTAAACCAGCTCGGACTAAGTTCCAGCTCGGGCATAATTGATAACAATTTGATTAGTTTTGCCAGTTCGGATTAAGTTCCAACTCGGTGCATTCCGGCCTCAGGTCGGTGTATTAGCTTGGGTCTAAACTCGAGCTCAATACTTGTCGACATTAGTTTGACCATTTTTATAAACGGACTGACGAGTTCGGATCGGTAACCGTAATGAGTTGCCCTTATTTTGCCAGCTCGGATAAGGATGTTAAAACATTAGTCGCGTCCAGCTCGGATTATAACAACTAAGTTTGTACGGACCATTAAAAATTGGTCCGACCAGACTAACTTGGGAAAAAAATTTGCGGAAAGAAAAGTGCATGTGTGCGAACTCAATTAAAACGCAAATGAACCCAAAATAAATATTTCATTAAAAACCGGAAAGTTTTTACAAAGGCCCAGCTCGGGCAAGATTACAATAGCCCTACTAGGGAGGCATTGCTAATTCTATTTTGGCGCGGCAGCGGAGGTGGTGGCCTCAGCTTCATCCCCAACCTGGTCCAGGCCCTTCTGGACAAACTCAGTAACCTCCTTGGCCTGGGATATCAGGTCGGAGGGAAGCTCGGGGATCTCCCAGAATTCTGGCGGCGGGACCTCCAAGATCTCGATGTAGTCGTTCTTGGAGGATGGAAAGAAAGTCTTCGCTCTCTCCCGAGCCGCAACTTGACCCCGGAAGTAGAACTCCATTTCCGCGTATTTCGCCATGGCCCCGCCTTCCGTGGCCAACCAGTCCACCGCCGCGTCGCTGGTTTTGAAGGCCTCCACTGCCTTCTCCCCGTGGACGCCGACCCGCTCCGCCAATTCCTTAAACTTTGCCTCTGCCTCCCGCTTCTCTCGCTTGTAGCGATCGACGTCCTTGGCCGCGGCTTCGCGTCGGCCCTTCTCTAGGTCTAGCTCCTTCCTTAGGCGCTCGACCTCCGCCGTATCAGTCCTCTGCCTCTGAGCGGCCTCCTCTCTCACTGTTTCAAGCTCGGCTCGGGCATCCACATACCGTTGCTCGAGCTCAACGCAGTAAGTTTGGGCCTTGATCAAGAAGCTGGGGGCGGAGAGGATGTGAGACTCGGCCTGTTCAGCAGAAGGTAAAGCAATTAGCCTAGCTAAGAATGCGACCTTTACATAAGATGGTTAAGGACTTACCGTAACAATGGCCGTCCTCAAGTCCAGCGAGAGTTGCTCGGCTGGAACCGTCGCCAGTTTGGGGTCGCGATCCACCTTGGACGCCTCCATGATGTGCTGGTCGGGAGGGCTGAACTCCGTGTCCTTGCCCTTCCCCGAGTGCCCTGGCCGAGGCCGCTTTCTGTTCTCGGATCGGGGGGAGGAGCGCTCCGGGATCGTTAGGCTCGACCCTGATTTCTTCGGCAAAGGGGACCCCGAAGCCCCTTTTGAAGAGACCTCGGGACCGACCTCACGCCCTTGGCCGCTGGGGCGTTGCCTTTGGCCTTGTCCAGTGCCGCCCGGTCCTGACCGAGCAGAAGCATCACCACTGACTTCGCCCTTTCTCCGCACCTGGGCGTACGCGAGCTTCCTCATATCCGCCATATCTACAAAAGGTAGAGCAAAGGGGATCAAAAGTGAGTCGAAGACCCAGCTAAAGCGAAGTTAATAGAACGGGACGGGAGGTCGGACGCCAATCCTGCAAACTGACCCTCTTCCGAGCCGGCCCCGTCATCTCCTTCCGGGTCGGGAATCAGGTGGGGATGATCCCTTGAGAGGTCGGGCTCCCGACCAAATAACTTAGAATCCCAGATTCGCTCCCATTTCAGCACACTGTCAATGTCTATCAGCATCCCGGGCGCGGGCTTGAGCACTGCAACTTCTCTACGCTCCTCCTTTGAAAGTTTAGGGTCATCATTGACGGTTTTCCTCAGACTCGGGAGCCAGTCCAGCCTACATCCAGGATTCACAGACGACTCCACCCAGTAATAATCATTATGCCAGCCCTTGTTAGATGAGTGCCACTTGGTGAATATGGAGTGGCCGACCCGAGCTGCGAAGTGGAACCACCCCGGTTGCTTCGGGTTGGGCTTACATACGAAGAAATGCCTGAATCGACGCAAGGTCGGCTCCACTCCCTTCTCCAAACAGAACACGTAGAAAGCCACCATTATGGCCCAACCGTTCGGTGACATCTGACCCGGGCTGAGCTCGAAATGGTTCAGGATTCCAACGATGAAGCCAGGGAGGGGGAGCTGGATGACGTCGAAGGCCAGATCATATATGGTGTAGTGGTTGGCTGGGGGGTAACATGCCGATTCTTGCCGACCTGGAACCTTCAACTTGTGATGCCGATCAACCGACCAGTTCCTCAGTCTTGCGTTCGCCATCTGCACGGTGGAATGGCACTCTCGCTTGCAGCAGGCAAACAACTGCTCGATCCTCTTCCCTCGAATTGAAGAAGCGCTAGCTGAAGCCGAGCTCCGAGGTCGAACAACACTAACTGGAACAGCCTCGATCGGCTCGGTGGCAGACACCTCGGCTAAGAACTCTTGCGGTATTTCAATTCCCTCCAGTCGATTCAGCGGCTCCTCATCCTCCCCGACATCGAATTCTCCCAGGTCGGCCAAAGGGTCCTCTTCTGCCTCTTCTCGCGCCAGTCTAACCACAATAACTTGGCAGTCGTTGTCACTCTCCTCGCGATTGGATTTCCGAG
Organism: Ehretia macrophylla; assembly: GCA_037974665.1. Taxonomy (NCBI): domain Eukaryota; kingdom Viridiplantae; phylum Streptophyta; class Magnoliopsida; order Boraginales; family Ehretiaceae; genus Ehretia; species Ehretia macrophylla. The sequence goes on from CM075782.1 coordinate 54,550,802, forward strand.
CCGGCCCTGAGGACGAGCTGGTGCTCTCTCCGCCACGGATCCTGTTCGAGGTAGATGCCGAGCTCGGCGGACTTTCATCTCCGCCATAAGACCTTACTTCCATTGCCTGAGAATCTTCTGATTCCGACCTCCCCATCCTGTCTACAGCAAATACAAATGTACAGGAATGACTAAAGGGAGTCGGGACGTACCTAATGCTCCCAACTGCGGAGTGTGGCCAACTCTTCTGGTCCAAGCTGTAGAATCCCGAGAATATTCTTTCCGAGCTAGTTGCGTCCGACCACTCTCGCGTCCGACCTAAATTCCTTGAGAAATAGAAAGTGAAGTATGCAGTGAAATCTCGGGGGAGGTGGCCCTATTTATAGGCACCCGTGAAATTCGCCTCGGGAAGGCCAAACGTCGCGTCTCGTCAGAACCGCCAGGTGACGTGGCAGCCATCCGTTGGGCATGCACTGCTGACGTGGCCATCCCTACTCTATCGGGGTCGGGCACCTACAGCTCGGGATTAGCCCCTACCTCTAGATCTCGCCCACTCGATCTCGACTGGGGGGGGGGAAGTGACGAGGGGTTCCCGAGCTGAGCTAAATGAGCCGACCTTCTAATCAGAGATGGGCCAATCCGCGCTCCATCAGCAGCTCGCTCAGCCCAATGACCAACCCCAGATGACTGACCCGACCCCATCAACCCCGCCCTCAGTTCCAGCTGTTCCGATGGGACATAAAGCACTGATGGGACATAAAGCTGCGTTGCATTAAATGTTGTCAGACCCAAACTTAGTATAAATAGAGCTCAACCCTCCTCACTTACTCTCTCTCGTTATTAATTGCTCTCAACTACTTTGCCAGCTCGGACATATTAATCATTCGCGCCCCTGAGGGGAAAATCCGGGTCGTCACCCCGCCTTTTCCTTGCCTTCCTTGTGCAGGACCTACAGCCGACCAGGAAAGTCCAGCTCGGAGTCGGACCGGAGAAGTCCAGCTCGGCCAAAGCAGCTTCCGAATTCAACTGTGAAACTTTCGTCCTCGACAGCCGCATTAAAAAAATTCTAAATCCGCCCGTGTTCTCTAGTAAAGCAGACGTTCTTTATTGACATTGTTGATGTTACATATGTAGGGAGAATATTCACAGCCTTTCACAAAACCACCTTATGCGGAACGACCTATCTCTACCCTTCTCCTCTCAGAATCAACAATGGCTTTTGGTCGAACTCTTGTGACTGACAATGAAGGGAATTATAGAGGACCTCTAACTCTCTCTTTGAAAGAAGGGTATGTATTTAAGTTCATATTTATTTTCTCTTGAAATCATCTTTAATGTTGCTTTGTAGTTTTTATCATAATGTATGATTGGATTAAGATCCAATTACGCAAGACATGTAGATATTGTTTTGTTAGACAATCAGCGAAATCACAATTATGTCTCACATTTTACTTAAAAAGCAATTGATACACAAAACTTTTACTATGTGCGGGATCCAAGAAGGGTGGTACCCACTTTGGGTGTTAGTCTTTCTTGATGCTTTAAATGACTATCTTTACCTTTTTGCATTTTACAAGTCCATGACCCAAATTGTTACCTCTAGGTCACATAATGACAACTTTATCATTGCGTCAAGACTCCTGACTCTATGTAATCGATATACTTATGATAAATCTTGCAGGTCTCTCTTAGTCCTGAGAGGAAAGAGTGCTGATATAGCAAGGCATGTGATGTGCGCATCTCCAAATAAAAGAGTGAGCATAACATTCTTCAAAGTTCGAATGGAGAATGAAAATGGCTGCTTATCTACCTTGCCACCTTTGGCTAGAGCCATGACATTATGGCAAACTGGAGTTCCAACTCCATATACAATTCCTAGTACACTTACTGGGTATAAAGCCATGGATATGATCCCGAAATGGGGTCTCCTTCAGACCCCAGTGCTCATGTTAGCACCTCTACACCCAGTTGTTACGACACCTAGAAGGATTCCTCCCGGTGGCACTGGTGTTTTCCTGTCTTGGACCGCCCCATCTAGAAAACCCGCAAAACATCTTCCGCCACGGGCTCGAAAAGGAAGACTTCTTACTCTTCCTGCACCCGTTGATACCGATCCAAATGTCAAACTTGATAAGATTGAAGAGTCCTAGTATTCTTGCTCAACCCAATATGAATTTTAGAGTGTCGTGCTGGGGCGAGTAGACATGGGACAATGACGCATTCGAGCTAGAGCCTTTGTCTTTCTCCACTATATTGTTTTGTGGGGGCACAGAAGTGGAGTTCAAGTGGATAGTCTATGCTACTGAGAAGGTTTTCTTGCTGTACAATGAGGCTCAGGTGTTGAGAGATGAGCTTGCTTTTTTTTTTTTTTTTTTCCAATTGTAATTTCCTAGGTTTTAGTGTTGCTTGCTTGGTGCCAATCTTAATTGGCCTTAAATATAGTGGGGTTAACTTTGTACATTCCCCATCCCACCCCCCTTCCCCACCTACCCACCTATCCACACCCCTATGATATTCAAACCCTAGTCTCTCAACTATCAGCAAGAGTAATTCACCACTAGACTACTCCTGAACCTCGCTAACTTTGTACAATTTCTTCTTTTCTATGTAAATCTTTTCGAGGGAACTAAAATCAAAACATTGTTCTTGTTTCTTAGATGACTAGTACTAATGTCTTGATTGGAAAAATTCTTCGCACAGAACGAATGACCATCTGGCTGTGAAACAAAAAAAAGTGTGCCCCAACCATTGACTAAATGAAAGACCAACTCTCTTGATGGTCACTTGTCAGCAAGATGAGCTTGAACACTGACTCGTCTCTACATTAGACTTGTTTATAAAACAATTGTTGATATATGTCAATATCCACCTCTTCATAATAAGTATCGTTAATTATATGGTAGCATAAATTAATGATTCCGACTTAAACGTCGATGAGGTCAAAAGAGATCGCGATGGCTACAAGAAAGAAGTTCGGGAATTTGGAATTACCTAAGATGACGTCGGGTTGATGCAATGCTAAAGTTAGCCAATTTGACCAAAGGAAACTTCCTAGAAGTTGACTTGGATGCTAGCCACCCATGTGGTCAATTGTAGCCACCCATGTGATAAATATGGGTGGCTAATACTTTGAACATGGTTGGTAAAGCCAACCAAGATTGAAATGTTTGATAGGAAAGTCTCCTATGGCGGGCTAGCTGAATTCTATAAATAGGCATGCATTAGTTCATCATTTTCATCCACAACACAATTCCAAACACAATCCTAAGTTAGTCTTTCTTTCTTGTATTCTTCTTGTAAGTCCAGAAGCCATTGAAGCTCTAATCTAGAGAGCGCACGGTGGGACAATTATCTTGTAAGTGTTATATTGAATTGTTATAAAGAGTAGTGTTGTCTTTCTACTTGATTGTTGTTAAGACGTTTCTGGGAAATTGGTTATATTCTTACATGGTATCAGAGCTTAAGGGGCTCTTAACAACAATCTTGTCTAGTAAAGCTCAACAACTATGACTACTCAAGGTGCTAGTTCTTCTTCTATCAGTTCTAGTTCCGGTTTAGTACCGACAATTCGTATCCGTCCCCCTACCTTCACAGAAGGAAAACTTGATGGCACGAACTATCTTTTGTGGAAGTTCAAAATTACTACAGTTCTGGACTCCTACGAACTCCTTGATACAGTGTTAGGCACAGATGCAGAACCAGTTGCAGTCCGTGCTGAAGATGACACAAAAAAGGTCACACCTCCAGATCCTCAACTTGTCAAAGAATGGAGGAGACGAAATGCTGATGCACTTTGTGCAATTGTAACAAGTGTTCAGGATTCTGTCCTTACTCTAATTCAACACACAACCAAGGCAACTGAAGCTTGGAACATACTGAGAAATCAGTATGAAACAAGGAACCAGACTCGCATTCAAAACTTGGAGAATCAGTTAGCTGCTGAGAGATTAAGTGAAGATGAAGCAGCTGAGTCATTTATCAGTAGGATGAAAAACCTACGTGATCAAATGGCTGCAGTTGGTATTGCCAAATCAACCGAGGAACTAGCTCGAAGGTGCATTAGAGTGTTGCCTCCAAAATTTGACGGCCTTGTGACAGCACTCAATACACAAGTTCGCATTCCTCCTTTGACGTTTGAAGAATTCACTGCCATGTTGATGGAGGAGGAGATGAGGCTGAGGAGCAGAGAAAATCAACTTGACTCTGCCTTTACAGCCAAGGCGAGGAGTAACCAAGAAGAAAAGAAGAAAGCAAAGAAGAAAACGTTCTCTGGATCGTGCTACTACTGTAATAAGAAAGGTCATGCTGTCAAAGATTGCAGGAAACGAATCCATGACGAGAAGAACGGAACTTTAAAGCCAAATTGGAGAAATAAAGAATCTGCCAATACGGCTGAAACGGAAGTGCATCTGTTTACTGTAACAGATGTATCGGAGGAAACGTGTACTAGCGCACATGTACATCAAACAAGTGCATGGGTGTTAGATAGTGGAGCTTCCCGACACATGACCAGCAAGAAGGAGTTATATGACTCCATAAAACCTCTACAAGAACCAATGAATGTTGTCGTCGGGAATAATGCGAGGTGTCCTGTTGAGGGCACTGGAACCATCTCGCTCGTGTCTCAAGATGGAGGAAGCAAGAAGCTGTCCAACGTACTCTTTGTACCCCAGATCACCAGAAATTTGCTATCTGTAGCTGCTATTACAGATAATGATCTAGAAGTGCGGTTCAAGAAGACGGAAGCTTTGATTCTTGACAAGGATCAAAATATCGTAAGTAAAGGTATTCGCAAAAATAATCTTTACGAAATCAGCTCTCTTTCTGCTGTCGTGGATGCCAAAACAAGTCAACTTTGGCATGAAAGGTTCGGGCACATTTCCTATCCTGTGTTAAAGGAAATGCAAAAGAAGAAGATGGTGGCCGACTTGCCTTCAATTGAAGAAATTGAAGGACCATGTGAAGCTTGTATGCTGGGCAAGCAACATAGACAGTCATTTCCCAAAGAGAGTCATAACCGATCAAAGGCTCCTCTAGAGTTGGTACATGCTGACCTCTGCGGAAAAATGACTACGACGGCGTTGGGAGGATCTTCCTACTTTATGCTGTTAGTCGACGATTATAGTAGGAAGATGTGGGTGTACTTCCTTCGGGACAAGGCTGATGCTCTTGAAAAGTTTAAAATGTGGCACAAACTTATGACAAATGAGAACACAACTCAGTTGAAGAAACTTCGTACCGATCGTGGGGGGGAATTCTGTTCTACAGAGTTCACCAACTACTGCAACAAGCTTGGGATTAAGCGCCAATTGACTGCTCCATACACACCACAACAAAATGGAGTTGTGGAACGAAGAAATCGAACAATTGTAGAAATGGCTCGATGCATGTTGAAAGGTGTTGGCCTACCTGACACATTCTGGGCTGAAGCAGTCAACACAGCGGTATACATCCTCAATCGGTGCTCAACCAGGGCACTCAACGATAAGACTCCTAATGAGGCTTATTATGGTACGAAACCTTCTGTGTCTCATTTAAGAAAATTTGGGTGTGAATGTTTTGTACACATTCCAAATGAAAATCGAAAGAAATTGGATGACAAGAGCAAGAAGGGCATTTTCTTGGGATATAGTGAAGAGTCTAAAGCATACAGACTCTATGATGTAGAGGCCAAGAAGGTGATCATAAGCCGAGATGTGGTGTTTAATGAGCGACCACACTCAATGGAGGATAGCGGTCCTGCCATTTCGTCATCAACTGATGAAGTAATCCACCAAGTGCCTGAACAACGACCGTTGAACAATGAAGAAGTCTCTAATGATGAGGAGACTGAAGACCAACCTGTTGTATCCACAAGGAAGCCACAACCGAAGTGGTTCCAACAGCTCTTTGATGGAAGAAATCCAGGAATTACTGATGATAGTCCACGTCCTGATGGACTAAGACGATCAAAGAGAATAGAGGAGCAGAACAGATCAGGACAACAACTAGTAAACATGGCTTTGATGACCCAAATCATCAAGACGGTAAAAGAACCGGTAACTGTGGAGGAAGCCATGTCAGATCCAAATTGGAGAGCAGCTATGCAAGCCGAGTATGATAGTATCATGAAAAATGATACTTGGGAGATCATTGAAAAACCACCGAATGGAAAAATTATCGGCACCAAATGGATCTGGAAAGTAAAGTACAAGGCAGATGGAAGTCTTGAAAAATACAAGGCACGCCTTGTAGCACAAGGATTTTCACAAGTCGAAGGTTTCGATGTATATGAAACCTTTGCTCCAACAGCAAAAATGTCAACAATCAGGCTAGTTGTTGCAGCTGCCGCGCATTATGAATGGATTGTACATCAAATGGATGTCAAGTCAGCTTTTCTTAATGGGCAACTTGAAGAAGAAGTCTACGTTGCACAACCCCCTGGCTTCCAAATACCAGGTGAAGAAGAAAAAGTCTGCAAATTGAAAAAGGCTTTATATGGGTTAAAGCAAGCACCACGAGCTTGGTACAAACGTATAGACTCTTTCTTCTTGCAACATGGTTTCTGTAGAAGCAAATCAGAGGCCAACTTGTATGTTCTAAGTGAACAAGGAAAGAAGGTAATTGTAGTCCTATATGTGGATGATCTTGTAATCACTGGTGACCATGAAGATAATATTCGGAAGACGCAAGAATGGTTGAGCCAAGAATTTGAAATGACAAATCTTGGTCTTCTTCATTATTGCTTGGGAATCGAGGTATGGCAAAAACCTCATACTATCTTCATCTCGCAGCAACGATATGTTCGTGAGCTTCTGATTGCATTTGGTATGTCCGAGTGCAAATCAGTTGTCACCCCGATGGAAGTGAATACAAAGTTATCAATTGACGATCCTTCAGAACAAGTTGATAACAAGCTCTACAGAAGATTGGTGGGAAGTTTAATCTTCCTTTGTAACACAAGACCTGATATTAGTTATGCTGTGGGAGTTCTCAGTCGGTTTTCAAATAAACCGAAACAAAGTCACTGGCAAGCAGGGATGCGGATCCTCAAATATCTCAAAGGCACGTTGGAGTATGGGATATCATACAAGTCTGGAGATACTTTATCTGGGTACTGTGACTCAGACTGGGCTGGTGACATTGACTCAAGAAAATCTGTTACAGGTTACGTATTCACATTCGGTGGTGGAATCATCTCATGGGCGAGTAAGAAGCAACCCACCGTTGCACTTTCATCAACGGAGGCAGAATACAAGGCTGCTTGTGTAGCATCCTGTGAAGCTGTTTGGCTACGACGCATCATGATTGATATTGGCATTCCAATAGAGGAAGCAACAATGTTGAAATGTGACAGTCAGAGTTGTATAGCCATGTCAAAGAATCCGGTATTTCATGCTAGAACAAAACACATAGAGATTCAGTATCACTATGTGAGGGAACTGATCGAGGAAGGTGAAATCTACATGGAGTACTGCCCTACAGAAGATAATTGTGCAGATATCTTCACTAAAGCGTTAGGGAGCGTCCAATTGAGCAAGCATCTTCAAACATTGGGTGTTGGCCTAATAGTTTAAGTCACCATGAGGTGAACATTGATGGGGGGTGTTGATATATGTCAATATCCACCTCTTCATAATAAGTATCGTTAATTATATGGTAGCATAAATTAATGATTCCGACTTAAACGTCGATGAGGTCAAAAGAGATCGCGATGGCTACAAGAAAGAAGTTCGGGAATTTGGAATTACCTAAGATGACGTCGGGTTGATGCAATGCTAAAGTTAGCCAATTTGACCAAAGGAAACTTCCTAGAAGTTGACTTGGATGCTAGCCACCCATGTGGTCAATTGTAGCCACCCATGTGATAAATATGGGTGGCTAATACTTTGAACATGGTTGGTAAAGCCAACCAAGATTGAAATGTTTGATAGGAAAGTCTCCTATGGCGGGCTAGCTGAATTCTATAAATAGGCATGCATTAGTTCATCATTTTCATCCACAACACAATTCCAAACACAATCCTAAGTTAGTCTTTCTTTCTTGTATTCTTCTTGTAAGTCCAGAAGCCATTGAAGCTCTAATCTAGAGAGCGCACGGTGGGACAATTATCTTGTAAGTGTTATATTGAATTGTTATAAAGAGTAGTGTTGTCTTTCTACTTGATTGTTGTTAAGACGTTTCTGGGAAATTGGTTATATTCTTACAACAATGACAAACACAATGATCAGCAAATAAACCAAAGTTATAGTCTCTAATCTCCACAAATTATGTCTCTGCATTTCAGGGAAAGTGGTGAAAGAGGAGGGTAGAATCCTTCATCACTCAAACGAGCAATACTGTAAGAACTGAACAAATCTCATATTACGGGAGCAAACTGATGAGAACACAAAGAAGGAATTAGACTAGCAGAAGCAGATCACAGCAGCAGCATAATAAAGCTAAACCAGGAGCAGAGCTTGATCTGAAGCACTGTCAATGGGAGTGATTACCCATGATCATATGAGAGTGCATCTGAGTTAACACTACTAAACCGAACTGATCATGGGCGGTAAAACAATGATACTAAAGAAGTAGATTTTCGGGCAATTATGAGATCCAATAGCAAGCAGAACTCGACAAGAAGTAAGCAGCAAGTGTAAAATTTTATTCCACCAGCATAAGTAATATGACAATAAGCTTCAAGAATTGTTGAAACTGATTCGTAGGTTTCTACTCTTACCAGTTACGGAAGCATAACGCCAATGATGTCTCAAGTCTGCCCAAAAGATAGGAATAGTTGAAATATTAATCACAAATTATAGTAATTGGTACAATTGAAACATTCATGTCTTCATAACCAACAATCTAGCAGAGTAATGTTAATGTATTTCTATACTTCCCTCCACCTTCATCCTAATTGACAACATGCACATATAACATTGCATATGAACAACTAAAGTGTCGAGTATAGAACAAATATGCTTCACCAAAACACTTACATACAACAGGATAATTACAAACTGTTTTTACTTAGAACACAATTGCCTCTATTCTACTAAGAAACATATAAAAGCACGTTAACATGTTTGAAATTGAGCGAAAGAATTGCAACGAATAACATTCATGAATAAGAAAGCAACAAATGCATCAGATACAATATATTCATATTCTGGACCGTTGCTTGGCGTCAAGCTTTGAGAGGCCCAGTGGGTTCTTCAGTATTATGAGAATACACTTGTGAGATTTTGCTTTGGCATCAGGCCCTTATCAGCATAACATTGAATATTGTCAAGTTTTTACTGGTTCATCATCATCTTCAATGTCCCAACTCAAATCCTCGTCATCTTCCGCCACAGTCAGCCGCTTCCTCACATCAGCTCGGTTCGAGCTCATACCAAGAGAAGCAACTTTCTTCTCATCAATGCTATCGATATCCTCAATCTCATCCCACTCCATGTCTTCTTCCTCTGCCACAGACTCCTGACTTGACACAACGGTAACATTTCTGTCTTTCACTGATCCACCCTGATCACTTTTCCCCTCTGATCCCACCTTCTCCTCCGAGTTCACTACATTTGCAGCATTCTTCACTCCATCACCATCTTCAGACTTCACCTTTTTCTCTTCATTGATCACTAGAGAACTATCTTTCAACTTATCTGAAGAACCCGAAACACTCTCTTTTTTCAACTTAACATCACCCTCGTCAACATTCTCCGCAATGGGCTTACTTTCTTTGTTCTCCTCATCAATCTTACCACCCACATTTTGCGTTCCCTCACTCGAACTCTCTTTCGCATTCTTCTGCAAACTCTGATCACCTAATTCCCTCATTTCCACTTCTTTTGGCTTGGCTTTCTCATCTGAAGAACCCGAAACACTCTCTTCCCTCAACTCAACATCACCTCTGTCAACATTCTCCACAATGGGCTTACTTTCTACGCTCACATTTCGCATTTCCTCACTAGCACCCTCTTCCACATTCTTCACCGAACCCTGATCACCCAATTCCCACGTTTCTGATTCTTTCGCTTTTCCATCACCACTCTCTTCATACTCATCATCATCAACATCCCAAGATAATTCTTCCTCGTCATCATCAATCCCAATCGCTCTCCTCACAAGACTAGCTCTCACACTCTCTTGTTGCTTAAGCTTATCCACTCTATAAAAATACCTACACCAAAAGGTCTCATTATCCACCTCCTTCGGAACAACCCTTTTGTAAATACTCTCCAATGCACCATTTTCTTTCATCAAGTTTTCGACTTCTTCGCTATTTTCGGCCAACAAGTACCCTAATTTCCACTTATTGTAATCCTCTAAATCCTCGGGCTCTTCACAATATGTATTGATATCATTCTGAAGAGCAATTAGCTGCGATTCAAACCGGCTGAACCGACCCGAACTAGTGCTCCGATTCGTCTCAGGCGTCTCGGGATCAGAGATGGACGCCGGTAGGATTGAGTCTTTGCTTTGGGAAGAAATGATCTCGGCCGTTGATTTGATCACTCCATCAATGGCTCCGTGAGCCACCTCGATCGAAGCCGGCAGCTCCTTCACGGCTCGGCTCGCGGCATCACGGAAAAGCTCCGTTTCTTTCTTCAGACCCGACCCGAATTCCTCCAGATCGCGGCGATAGGTCTCGAGCACGGACTCGGATCGAGTCGTTATGGTCTGGATCAGCCCTCCGAAGATCCATCCACCGCCGCCGCTGTCGGCGGATGTGGATGGTGGAGGACGGTGATCGACGGCGGCGTGATCTTCGTGTGATTGGTTAGTTGCGGAATCGGGTCCGGATTTTTGGGGATTTTCGGGTTTTGGAGGATCCAGATCCTCGGATACAAGGGATTTCAGGAAATTCATAATGTGATTTAATCAATTGAAGAATTTTAGGGTTAGGTTAGGGAGTTTGTGATTTAAAGCTTAGCTCTTTGGGAAAGACACAAACTTTTTTAATTTTTTGTCAAGAAAGACAACACCATCAGAAGCTTAAGAAGAATGTTAAATTATTTAATTTTAACAATAATAATAGTTAATATATAACTAATTATTTGGATACTTAATTTTATTATTTCATTGGTTAAATTGATTGTTATATATCAATCATTTTCAAGGTTAAACTCACTTTAAATTTTTAATGTCATTATAGTTTGTAATACTTATTACTCTTCACGTTTTATTATTTTTATGTCAGACCATCATTAAAAATTTAACAAGGCAAAACTCACTTTTGCATGTTTTTTCAACTAAATTACCCCTACACATATTAAAAAAAACATCAACTTTTTTTTTTTTTTTTTGGATTAAAGGCAAAGCTAAGCCATTTTAAAAAAAGAAACGATAATTTGAAACAAAACACAAAATGACAAAAGTCGTTCTAGAGCAACTGATAGACCTCATCTGTACTAGTGACAATCTTCTCATAACATAATATTTAAATTATTTTATTCTAATGTTATTATCAATTGAGTATTGTTGAATTTTTACTCAATATGTAATAATATTATGAGTAAACTATCACCACTTATATGTATTTGCCAAGTTAGACCCTTAGTTTAGTTCTTACCCTATTCTTGAATTATTCTTAACACTTAAATGTTAAATAAGTTTTGTGAAGCCTTATACAGATGCTATCGTCAGTGAAGCCTTATACAGATGCTAACGTCAGTGTCACAATCACATGTTTTTTAGGGTGTACATAAGTACGACTTAAACAAGTCTTATCTCATTAAATGTGATCGGTTAAAAAATTTGTATAACGCTACTCATTTTTATTATGAGTCATTTCATTTGTTAATTCTATACATGTGAGATTTAGCTTGAGTGTTTCTATCCATTTGTATTTTTTAATAGTTGCATTTACGGTTGTCTCCTAACATATACAAAGCATCCCTATATGACAATTTAATCCAGATACTAACCTGCGTTAATTAATCTAATCAAGATACTAATCAGCGTTAATTAACCAGCCATGATTTTGCGTCTTTGCCCCTCAAGGAATAAAACATACTTCAAGGAAAGTAGAACTCAATGTTCTCACTGCAATTCTTGGTATCTACGCATAGTATTGTCCGACATATTTTTCTGCAAGCTGTTTTTTGCTTTTGACTGTTGCAGATTAACTAAGAATTAGTATATGTATGTAAACCGAATGGCCCCTGCGATATAATCCAGCAGTAGTTGGATGAAATTATTTTTATAAGATTATGGGTTTGACACTTCTACTGTTCTGGAGTTTTGTTATTGACTAACCTGGTGCATGTATAGGGACACATTGTTGTATTCGAGAGTTTACTAGTTGATGATTGACAGGAGTGGAACCAGGCACCGGAGGTCAGTGTAGGCATTCGATGCCTGACTTCGCCTTTGACAATGACACAACCAGTACCTAAGGTTCAAGACACTTATCTATACATAAAATAATAATACTTAATTTATACACATTATAACAACTATAAAAATGTAAGCACCAAAACATATACGTAGTTTTCTTACATTTTTTATAGTTACTATCCAAGTGAGAGAATCATAATTCATTTCTTTTCTCTTATAATTCTCTCCCCTCTAACTTCCATTTATTTGCTTTTCCTCACGAATCAAAACATTTTGCCTATTAAAATTTAATGGATTAACATCACAATAATTATCTAACTAAAACACTATGATATTTTCAGTCCTTTTCCTCTTAAAAAATTAGATAAAGATACTAATGACTTAAACATGATGAATCAAGACAATGACACATTAACATGAATAAATAAGAACTGTCAATACCTTTGCCTTGAAACAGAAATGTTAGAGTAGGTGATATTTTTTTTTCTAGCTAATTAGAGTGATAATAAAAATTGACACACACACTGACACACGCACTAACGCATACATATACATAATTCACACACACAAAGTGTAGAAGAGGTTAAAAAAATGAAACCTTGGCCAGTGAGTTACCACCTAAACGCGATAAAAAATGGTGGACGGGGGAGTTTGCTTTAGCTAACGAAAGAAATTAAGAAAAGAAAGGAAGAATGTTTTTGCTGAAGAGTGAAGAAAATGGAAAATGTTTGTGGTCCTGTAGAATAGGGTAGGTGAAACTTGAAAAGGAAAGTAAGCCAAGCTGTCACAAAAAAAAAAAAAAAAATGCAGCTATTTTTCTTTTTTAATAAATCAAATAACAATAAATTTACTAAAATACCCCTTATTATTGAGGGGTATCCCGTGTATGCGCATGCATACACTGAAGATCGGACTCTGTCGAATAATTCAATGATCGAGTTCCACCAATTACGTTCTCAGGTAATCCAAAAACAAAAACAAAAACATATATGTAAACCTAAAGAAAAGAATCACTTAATAGAATCTGCATTTTGGCTTTTCTGACTGTTTGTTACCCGATCTTCCAAGCATAGAATCATGCAACATGATATCATTTCGTTCATATTCAACATCATCTATACCAATCAATGTCACGCCCGAAAACGTGATCAAGCTCGCAGTATTTCTTTTTCCTGTCAAAGTTTTCTACATAAGCAATGCAAGAAACCATAGGATATCCCCAGGCTTCTGCAGGCGTCTGGCACCGCATCTTCAGCTACATCTTAAACGTTTTGTACGCTCGACGCTTAAAGCATCTGGAAATGGATGATCATCCGCTATCTGACGACGACAGATTAATTGAAGTGCCTATTGGAGGGTCATCATCAAGAGAAGCAGAAGAAGTCGCCAAGTTTAGTCCATCCAGGCCTAATTGGGATTCTGAAATCGTACTCGAGTTCAGGCACGGTGATGAAGAACTGGAGAATCGGAAGAATTCGGTTCGTTTTGCAAATGCTGATGGCCTGGATCAGACTGCAATCAATAAGAAACCGATCCAGGAGCAAACTGATCATTCAAAAGTCCAACCTGGGACGGCTATTCGATCCAATGACAAAGGTTCGAGAAAGAAGGTGATAATCAATGGTGCTGCAGAAGAGAAGGAGAAATATCAGAAGAAAAAGGAGAAAAAGGAGAAAAAAATTCGAACCAATCAAACAACATCCATTAATCAGCCTCCAGGACGATCCAGGGCTTTTGCGAGTGTGATCTCCAACATAAATGAAAAATCAGAGGAATTCATACGAAGTAGGAAGGAAGCTATGAGGAGGAATTATTATACCCTGGAGTCAGAAAAGCACTAGCAGTTTTTGCACATTACATGATCATTGTGCGATATAACAAAGGGCTTGTTATAGTAATTAGTGGTTGAATAATAAGCCCCTCTATTTTCTTGATACCATTCGATCATAATAAGTGATTGCTATAGTTTTTCATGGATTTCATGATTTTTCTTCCGTCGAGCGGGCTAATAAAAGCAATAAATTTTTTGGATTTTTGTAATGCTATCAGTAAGAAAGAATTGCATTTCTTTTTGGTGCACTATGTAATTTTTTCTACTTTTGTACCTTTTCTTTCTTCGGTTTTGAAGATGGAAGGGAGGAAGGGGGTTGACCAGTTGAGGATTAAATTACATGCTTTTAATTTTCATTGAATAAAAATTTAGATCTGCCCCTAGTAACAATATATAATCGTTTTACATCAATAGTCGTGCAATACTGAATGCCAAACCTTTCATAGCAATGTTCTTTACATTAATTAACCGAGTAGTTCTGGACAAGACCAGCTGCTTTTTTTCTTGTGTAACAACATGCCAACTTAGGATGATCAGTTGATTGAAGGAAAAAATTACTAGAGAGTAGGCATTGGGGACCAAGAAAAAGTACATTATAAAAAGTTTAAGGGTATATACCCCCATGGGTCCTTTATTTTTTTCTAGTTTTGTTTGTTTGATCCCTTATTTTTAAGATAGTCATATGTTGCTCTCTTATCTTTATATTTTGTGTCACCATTCGTCATTCCGTTATTTTTTTAATATTTTTGACATGTGCAACGCACGTGATAGGTAATTCCAACAATTTAAAAGAGAAATTCTGTCAGCACGAAAATTTAATCCATATATCAGCCATGGCCTTCTATTATTCACCCATTTTGATACTCTTTTACAATCCCTAACCCCCAAATCCGCAAATCTCAAACCCTAATCCCTTACCCCCAAATCTCAAACCCTAATCCCTACCCCTAAATCCAAATACTTATTCCATCAATATAAGATGCACAATTTCCATCATTTTTGTTGCTTCAATTTTCACTTCATGCAGAAAGCTACAATTTTGAAAGCTATTCGATCTTGAAGAAAGTCACGATTTGCACTGCATCAATTTATATATATATATATATATATATATATATATATATATTGTATATTGTATTGTATTACATTTTTTGTATTGCATTGTAGTATGTATGTACATGTTAGAAAAATAACGAAAGGTTCACCGGTGACACAAAAGATAAAGATAAGGGATCAACCTATGACATTTTGAAAATAAGAGACCAAACAGACAAAATTAGAAAAGATAAGAGATCCATGGGGTATAAACCCAAAGTTTAAGTAACTTATAAAGGTCATTAACACAAACCTAATTAATAAAGGTAAAAGCATGCATGATAGTACTTATTGGTATTGCAGTAGTCCAAATTTAGAGAGAAGAAATTAAGAAAATAGATAACTTGATGATCAGGGATGTGATCTTCAGAATGATAGTACACAAGAAACGTTGTTACCATGGAATATGAATAAACTAAACAAAATCTAGCCACTATTCACTGGGATCGACTATATATACAATGAAATATGAATAAAATAACAAAATCAAAAAATCTTTCACATGTTCCATCCCACAGAAATCCTTTATAAAAAAGAAGAAAAAGAAAAATTCAATCTTTTTACAAAATAACCTCAAATTTTTAAATTTCTTTTAACTATAATTTTTTGCCACCTTTTTGCTCTATACTTTGATCATCCTCATCTTTCAATTTTCCAAGTCCACAAAATTAGCCATCTTAATTTTTTTCTTTTTGTCAGATAACTTCACCCTTCAAAATAATGTTTTGATGACCTTGAGAGATCATAAGGAGCCCATAGATGATCAATAGAACATGGTTTCTTTGAGTCTAGTCTGAGCCATGGCTTCCCCTTTCCACTCCAATGAAGTAGGCTAACTGGCCCTGGATGCAAACTCCTACATTTTCCTTCAATATTATCACCACCTAGACCATGTTGGTTCCATCTGTGATCAACTGCTTTTATATTCCCAGCAAGAGCAAGCAAGAAAGGTGGTAAAGAACCCAAATGGTAAATCCTCTTCTGCTTTTGCACGGCCATCCACTCCTCAACCTTTTGACTATAACCTGATTCAGGGGCGGATTCAAAAAAAAATTTAGTACAGATTAAAACACATTATTTTTCAATTATGTGAATATATATATATATTTTAAGTGGAGATTAATTAATATTTTTAATCAGTTGGGGGACGTCGAGGTAGTGCTAATGCTAGCAACATAGGGTAAGGTAAAGCAAGCAAGACTGATTGCACACGGGCCCTTTTTGAACCACTCATGGGACCACGTGAACACAAAACTGAGAATAAGTACATAGGTATTTAAATTTTTTTAAATAAAATACATGAAAATTTTCAACTAGAGGGATTGCAGTCCCGATTCGCCCAAGAATAAATCTGCCACTTACCTGCTTGTCTCCACTTGAAAACGTCCACCACCATTACGCCTGTATTGAAGTAACAAGGCTTTCTGCCTTCGAATGTTTTGGGTAATTCTGGGTCGAACCAGAATGCTTCAGTGAAGTAACTATTGAGATTTGCACGGCAATATTCAGGAGCAGCAACAACCTTATCTTCCAAATCAACATTCCATAATTTGGCAATATCGTCCACCATGATAAGATCAGAATCAAGATAGATAACACGCTTAACATCAGATGGTATTATGTCTGCGAGATATATTCTTGCATAGTTCAATGGTTGCTCTAGAGCTTGTCGAATGGACTTGGAGATTAACCCACGAACCCTAGTTGTGTCAAAGCTGTAGACATTCAAATTGAGGTAAGGGAAGGTTGATTTAATGGTTGAAACCACCTCAGGTTCATTTCTTACCCAAAGAAAATGGAAAACTACATTTTCAGGGCATGTTGAATGTTGTAAGATTGAAAACACAGCAGCAATGGTGCCTCTCAAATAATTAGCATCAAGGGTCATGGTAACATGGATACGATCATTTCCGGGAGACGACCCGCAAGTCTCCCCATTGCGAAAGGCCGGGGCTTCACGGAAGACAGGAACGTAAGGGGTTCGCTTAGCGCGGGAGTTGGCGGCAGCGGTGGTGGTGGTGAGGGTGGCGGCATAGGTGGTTGTGGTGATGAGAGGGTGGTGGAAGATTAGGAAGAGAGACAGGAGGCCAACGAATGGAACGGAAGAGCTCCAAGAGGCCATCCTGCCCACATTGATTTTTAGAAATATGGTGGAGGTGGAGGTGAAGGTGGAGGAAAGGAGCTGGTGAAGCAGCCATTGGAGGCTGGTTAAGAGAGGTCTAGGAGAGGTTAGAAATGAATGACTATAAGGTAAGGAGATTGGTACATAGAGTTGTGAGGAAGAGAAGAAACCTCGGAAGATTAAGGAGCCATGCATGATACTCTACATGTTTCACGAAAATATATGGGAAAATCTCACATTTTGTGCCTTTTGTTTGTAAAAAATTTCAGTTTAGTCTCTATTATTTAAAATATCTCAATTTAGTATTTATTATTTTTCTAAAAGTTTCAATTTCATCCCTATTGTTTAAAGTTTATCAATTTCATCCTTATTATTTTCCAAAAGTTTTAATTCCGTCCCTATTATTCTCAAAAAGTTTCAAATTTGTCTCTATTGTTTCTCAAAAAATTTTAATTTATTACTTGAATAATAGGGATGAATTTGAAATTTTAAGAAAATAATAGGGACAAAATTGAAACTTTTTAAAAATAATATGGATGAAATTAAAACTTTTTGGGAAATAATAGGGACTAAATTGAGACATTTTAAATAATATGGATGAAATTAAAACTTTTGGTGAAACAATAAGAACTAAATTGAGACATTTTAAACAATAGGGACTAAACTGAAACATTTTGTAAACAATAGGAATTAAATGTGAAATTTTTCCAAATTATATTAATTGATACCCGAGACGTCCTAAGATTGATTCTATTGGTATGGTTCTCGCTTAGTGTGCGAAATGTCCTTAGATTAACTTCCGGTAAATGTAATATTTTTTGTATAATATAATATTGACTTAAACCTCCTTTTAAATAGAAACAAAATATATATATATATATATATATATATATATTAATTGTTTCATAAATTAACTGTAAAAATGAGAAAAGAATTACTGCCATTTTCCCATGATTCTATGGCTAAAATTCAAAGTCTTCATTAAAGTTTTAACACTACTCACATAGTCACATTCCCCAAAAAGTGTAACTGAATTAGAAAACTATCTTAATTAAGTTGTAAGATATTTTTCTTTTTTACTTTTAATGTTTCATCCCTCCTAACTTTCTTTAAAAGGAGAATCGGCTGCTTAAGAGGCTAAGCAATAGTAAATGAACCTAGTGGCATTCGTAATTCGACAACCAATTTACACATTGATTCGTCTATTAGACATGCACCATGCACGCAGTAATTCCTATGTTGTTATAGCACCTGCATGCAATCTTCAATAAAAGGCTTGAAAAGATTACAACTAGGCTTTTTCCTTTTAATACGATGCAGACAAATTGAGAATCGATTTCAATCATGATGAGCTCCAAAACAAGGACTTCGCATGGTGCAAGCCTTCTTACAATGGAATTAAGAAACTCAGTTATGTGACACGCCCAGATTGACTTTGAAACCTATACCTAGTCCCCTGCCTGCATTCCAAACAGTCCACTTACCCTAGTTGTGCGCGGTTTTCCTTTGCATACCTATTAATATTCAGTTTATTCCATGAATTTAGTGAATCCAATTGCCAGATGCGAGTAGTCCCCAATGCCTTCAACCTTTTACAATAAAGGTTCGTGTTAATCTTATAGAGGTATATTAAGTTATGACTTTCTTTTTAGTAATGCAGACTTTTTAACAAATCGTAGTTGAATAATATGACAGAAAGTCATAGATGTATCAATCATAATATGTTTCAAATGAGTTGGCTAATTTTAGTCTTCAACAACCCCTGGGTCCTCGCATGTTCGATCAGCCACCGGATGCTCTTCATCCCTTGCTTGAGAAGGATAGATTGGGTGAAAAATCTCAAAGGATAGTTCGTGCGTAGTTGGCTTTGCCTCCTCTTTAGCAAAAAAAAAAATAATAATATGTTTCAAATGGTGCTTATGTAGTAATTTCTCTTTTTCTCTTTCTTTAACCCATTTAACAACACACCTTAATTCATATATATGTGTTTCATTGTATTAATTGTCTTAGTAAAGAAAAACAAAACGTTGAGCTTAACTGATATAAATCCTAGACTAAAAGGACCTAAAACTTGATTCAAATGCTATTAACGTTCCACTTTACAGAATTTCTAGGAATTCCTCAAATACCTTCACAAAATCATTAGACAAAGTAACTTATTCTAAACTATTCAAAAATCTTTTATTACAAAACCTAAAGAGAAAATAGAAACAACAAAAGAATCCTCCCAAACCTTAATTAATGGATCAAACTTACCATTTATAGGAAGGTTAAAAAACAAGAATAAAGAAAATTACAAAAGGGTAAAAGAGAATAATGAGGATGATGAAAATAATGTAATGTATGTCAAAGACTTTACTAGGGAGTAACATTATTAAGATGGTGATTGCTATCCTATAATTATTTTGGACATGAATGAAATGAGTTAAGAAAATCATGATTGGTATAGCAGTAATGAGAATGACGTATATAAAATATAAAAACGTCTTTCGTTGCTATAAATATGTTATTGTTTTAAGAATAAAAATAACCATTATAATATTAATAAAAATGGTCCTAATTAAGTATGAGGTAGTTTATTTATTTTTACTTTTATTATCATTTATTTTGTATTATTATATAATAACAATTATTATTATTAATATTATCTTATTTTATATTTATATTATATACAATCACTTTATATTATTACTATATTTTTTGTTATTTTATATATATTATTTATAATAATTAGTATTTTATTATTTTTTATTTTATTATTAACATTTTAAAATTTATTATTATTATTAGATTATATGTTAATATTATTATATTTTGTTAATAATATTTTATTATATTTCTCTTATTTTATTATTATTATATTGTATTATTATTACTATATTCTTAAATATATATTAATAATTTTTTATATTATTATTATCATACTATACACTTATTATTATATATCACATTATTATTATAATACTTTATTGGTAATTATTATTATTGTTACTTATTTTTATTTTATTATATTATTTATATACTATTATTAATATATTTTTATATCATTATCTTTTTATATTAACAATAATAAATAATACTAAATAAATTAAATTAATGATAATGTTATTTGTACAATGTGTAACATATTTTTTAAGGGTATTTTGCCTACTTCAATAATAAGTTCATTCCAATGGATATTGGAATGAGCAATTCTCATGTGTTTTGTCAAGAATAGGTATCACTATAAGAAAAACAGGCTGAGGCGACGGTCAAAATCTGTAGCCTAGCGGTAGCCAAATTGGGACGGGCGACGAATAGGCTATGGATTTCCGTCCGTAGTAAAAACCCCCATAGCCAAATTGATATTTCGTAGCCATTCCGTAGCCAATTTTGGAAATTAATTTATATTTATTTTTTATAACTTCCGTAGCAAAATAGCCATAGCACATCCGTAGCCAACTAAAATTATGATATTTTTTATTAATTATTAATGTCTGTAGCCAATCCGTAGCCGTTTCGGTCGTAAGTCGGCCATAGCCCACGGCTACGGATTAATATCCTTAGAATATCGGTAGCCACATATTCGGTATCCAATCCGTAGCCCATCCGTAGCAAAATAATTTTTTTAATTAATTAATAATATCCGTAGCAAATCCGTAGCCGTTTCAGTCGTAAATCGGTCGTAGCCCACTGCTACGGATATATCGGTAGCCACATATTCGGTAGCAAATCCGTATCCCATCCGTAGCCAACTAAAATTTTGATTTTTTTAATTAATTATTAACGTCCGTAACAAAGCCGTAGCAAATCCGTAGCAATTTGTCACCACATATCGGTGGCCAATCCGTTGTCCAAATCTATAGCCATTTGTCCGTAGAAAAACAGTAGCTAATTCTATGTGGTTATTCTGTAACCTAATAATTATTAATTATTCTGAAAATAATATGAAATGTAAAAATTAAAAAATAAAACAAATTTACACAACAAAATATAAAATTAAATATATAAAATAATATTTACATAACGCATCTTTTAAATTCATAAAAATATTAAAATATTGTTCGAAATTAGTTGCTAAAATTGTCCAAAAAACCAAATCATAAATGTACCATTGATCATGTTGATTAGGCTAATGTCGTGGGTGTTTTAGCCGATTAATCTCCTGCTGCAAATGCTTGACAAGTTCCATGGCTTCATTCATTTGTTGTTGTGTCTCTTGCTGTTCCTTTCCTTGGTCATCAAATTGTTGCCTCAAGGACTCTGTTCTGGCAATGACTCGCCTGTCGACTTCTTTTTCCGAGAGTCCAACTTTAGTGTTGATGGTGGGAATAGAGGGTGTTTCCCTACCAATGCAGACTCATTGCGAGCCGAGTCCATAGACACGCCCTTTTTTCGTCCCACCAACAGCTTGGTAGAAGATATCATCGGGATTAACGGGCAGCACCGTGGGGTCTTCTTGCGTCTCAAGTTCACGTTGCTGGAGCATCTCCTCATATCTTGACTACAAAAATAACATTTAAAAATATTTAATATTCTTATACCACTCAATGTAACGTCCCAACTCGACCCCACCTAAAACCAAGTCGGGACGCGATAAAATTTCGGCATTATAACATCTGTAATATAGCCCCCAACATAACAATATAACCTGCATAAAAATTATATAGCCACAACAACCAACATACAACCACAAATAAACCAAATTCACAATCCTGGGCCTCCAACTTATAACCAAAGGATATGTCGTTCGTCACAACCACTTCAACATAATCATAATGATACAATCCTCATAATGAAATACATAAGCCTAACCACCTATACATTACAAAAGAGACTTATGAAATACAATTTTTATAACCTTTTAAATTAAAATTAACTAGCAACTTAAAATTAACATATACATTATATAAATTTAAGAAAATTAAACGACAGTAAAAGCAATACACTCTAAAAATACTTACTATCGTCTCAGCAGCCTTTGGATCCGAGTACTGGATACCATCACCCTCCCATTTACTGTGGACGACCTTAAAAACATCAGCTCTATAGACATGGGCGTTTATTGTCACCGCCTACATTATTAAATTCATAAGTAGTAATTACTTCAAAACTAGAATATTAAGATAGACTAATTTATGCTATTAAATTTAAGTAGTTAATTTTAGTTACATACCATCCTTCTCTGAACCTCATGAAAGGGGGTGACACCTGTGTAGTGTACCGATTGTTTTTTTTCCTTATTTTTCTTCGCCGCTTTTGATTTCTCTATCCACTTTGGGTCGCGCCATCTTACTTGCATTTGCTCCCAATTTTGTAATGCCATCCACTTAGGAGGCTTGTCAAATTTACGGGCCTTAGCCAATTGGTCTTTCATTCTCTCTGCCGCCTTATAATAGAAGCAATTCTTGATGTGTGTCCTGTCACATGGGTGCCATTTATAATCTTTCTGCAATGAAGAAAAAAGGTCAATGCGAACATGTGTTAATTGAATATGCATGTATAAATGTACAAGTGTCTAATATAATATATATTGACTGCATTATTGTTTATTAAAATCTCAAACGAGCAAAACCATCGGTCTTTGACATCTTGCGGAATTTCTCCATAAGTAATCCAGGGTTCTGTGAATCCGCCTGCGAATATTGACTTAAAATCTTGTATCGCCGAAGCAGGTACAAATCTGTTAAGAAGTATATCAAGTCTATAAGTTAGTGTCACTTGCATTTGCATATTATAACTTCAAGAACTAATAACAAACAATTAAAGTAATTGCTTTACAATTTTATTGAATTGTATTTCACCTGTTATTATATAATCGAATGTGAGTATATCTATCCTCCAACCATGTGGCATACTGAGCGAGTGACTCGAATCCCATATGCTGCCAGTTTGTTGTGCTAGCTGCACGTGATGATGGTTCTGGCTTTTCCGTTTCATGCTCGACACTGTTCGTGGTCGTGGCATTAACACGACAATCCTCGGTAGTCACTCGGATGCCAGACAATGGGGCAGATAGTCCAATGGAACGAACCGACGTCCCTGGAGTGCTAGGAGACTCACTATTACCTTCACCACATGCTGCGGAGGACAAAGTTGACGGCATGCCGGATCGTGACTGATCTGCTTGCGATCTACCACCTCTAACCATGATTGCTACACAAAAAAACATAAGATACACACATATGTACAATATATTCTATAAATTAAGAGATATTATAACCACTTTTCATTATAGTTTTTGATTATCAATCGTACACTTCACATACAGTTGACATACAAAATATTGAATTTATAGGTACAAATTCTCAATCAGATAATTCATAGTCTTCGGATTCTAAGTCATTACCGGAGTCACTTTCATGATCTTCATCATCATTGTAGCCATAGTCCTCGTGTTCTTCTTCTACATCTCCAACCACATCAATGCATTCACTTGATTCAAGACAGCGCAATACGCCATCATCATGATCATCTGATTGTACCAATGTCACGTTCATCTCATTGGACTGAAAAGCCGACTGTTCATCTTTATCATTATCATCATTGTTCATGTACACATCAAATTGGTTCCTTGATCTTATCTTGCATATAGCCGACCAAGCTGCCCGTTCTCTCTTAGCACCAGGATACCTGACGTAGTATGCTTGATGTGCATGCTCTGCTAAAACAAAGGGGTCATAGTTTGGGTATTTTTTCTTTATAAAATTTCGACTGATGTTTCTTGTTTTTGTTTGCACATGCGGTTCGAAATAATATGAACAAAATGTCGACGTTTCAAGGATAAGATATGCTTCACATAGAGATCCTTCAACACGTGCTTTATTTTTCACCTTTCTCTTCAAAAGATACAAAAACCTCTCAAAATGGTACATCCACCGATATTGTACAGGACCGTCGCAAATTGCTTCATGAACCAAGTGTATTGGCAAATGCTCCATTGAGTTAAAGAAAACTGGAAGTAAGATCATTTTCAACTTACAAAGGGTGATCACAATATTTTGTTGCATTCTTTCAAGGTCGATTCTTTCAAGAGACATGCAACAAATGTTTTTGAAAAACAAGCTTAGTTCGGTAAAAGGTTCCCATACACTATTGGGCAATAACTCGCGTAAGGCTATAGGGAGCAATCTCTCCATAAATACATGGCAATCATGGCTCTTCATATGTGACAACTTCAAATCGTTCATGTCAATGCACCTTGCTATATTTGATGCATATCCGTCAGGGAATTTTAACTCTTTTACCCACTCCAAAATTGTTTTCCTAGAGAGAATCGGAAGAGTATGCACGGCCATTTTCATCACGCCATCTCTAATGCATAATTCAGGGTGATCACAAATTCTCTCAATATCAGCCCTTGAATTTTTCGTATCCTTTGTCTTCCCCTTCACGTTCATTATAGTATTAAAGACATTATCAAAAACATTTTTCTCTATGTGCATTACGTCTAGATTATGACGCACAAGCAGTGAACGCCAATAAGGCAAATCCCAAAAGATGCTTTTTTTTATCCAGTTATGCCTTCTTCCAGAACCATCTATTTTATCTTTACCCAGTTCATTTATGTTTGGAAGATCCCGAACTTCTTCCCATATGTCCTCACCACTCAATCTCGGCGGAGGGTCCGAGTTCTCTATCATATTTTTTTGAAAGTTTTTCTTGTCTCGTCGAAAGAGATGATTTCTCGGTAAGAACTGCCGATGGCAGTCAAAGAAGCAATTCTTTCTCCCTACAATCAATTGAAATGCCTTAGAAGATCCCATACAATACGGACATGACAATCGCCCGTGCGAACTCCAGCCAGATAACATGCCATATGCTGGGAAATCATTAATTGTCCACATTAAAGCTGCCCCCAATTGGAAATTGGACTTGGACGACACATCATAACAAGGTACCCCTACTTCCCATAGTTTAATCAATTCTTTAATCAGAGGCTCAAGGTATATATCTATACCCTTTCCCGGACTCTTCGGCCCCGGAATAAGAAGGGTCAAGAACATTACAGAATCCTTCATACACATCCATGGTGGAAGATTGTACGGTATGATTATCACAGGCCAACAAGAATAAGGTTGAGAAGAAGAGTTGAACGGGTTAAAACCATCAGAAGAAAGTTCGAGACGTACATTTCTCGGTTCAGAAGCAAAGTTTGGATATGTTCTATCAAAGTGTTTCCATGCCTCAGCATTGGATGGATGACAAATTTTTCCATTCTCAACTTGGTGTCTATAATGTCATTGCATATGTTTAGCTATTGTAGGAGACATGTATAATCTACTCAACCTGGGCGTTAATGGTAGATACCTCAATCGGTTGTGCGCTATTGGTCTACCACGTTTTTTACCAACTTATGTAGGTTTAAATCGTGGGTGACCACCCATTGGACAAGATTTCAGTTGATCCCTATCTTTGTAATATAATGTACATCCATTTACACACACGTCAATTGTCATGCAACTCAAACCTAAAGGACTCATTTCACTTTTAAACCTATAGTAGTTCTCAGGCAAAGTGTTATCCTTGGGCAACATTCTTCGAATAGCTTCAACAATTCGATTAAAACAATGTTCAGACATATTTTCCTCTGACTTGATATTCAACAACAAAGACACCGCTGATAGATGAGTGACCTCATATCCATTCCACAAAGGCTCATTTGCAGCTTTTAATTGATCATAAAAATATTTTGACTCCATATTAGGTTCCACTTCAATTGGTTGATTAGGAGTTGGTGGTACATTTGATGGGCCAAATGCGTCAAATACCATTCTCCTATAACTATTTCCTTCATCACATCCAGAATTATCACTTACATTATGGTTGTTATCCTAATAGAGGTCATCATGCTTCCTATGTGAAGTCCAAACATAGTAATACCTCATGAACCCCCATGAATAGAGATGATGTCTACAAGTATGAGGGTCCTTAAAGTCACAATTCTTACATTTCGCACAAGGACATCTAATTTTGTCTCTATCCATGTACTTTCGTTGACTACACGCAAAAGGAATGAATTCTTCGTCTACACCATGAACGAACTTAGGATTTAATGCTCCCTTAGATATTAATTGATCGTTTATCCACTATTGTCTGAGTCTTTCTATTTTCTCAACTTCTATATAATAATATTTGTTCATCCCATTAAAGAATTTAATAGTAAAAGATACAGTTAATTAAATACAATTTATGATTCACTACTTAATCTTTGTTAATTAATCACAACAAATATTACTACAATACAATATTCATGTTAAATATACTACCAAAAATTTATGTGAAAACCTCATTTAAAAAAATTAGAAATAAACATAACAATAAATATAAAAATAATAGAGCCGAACAAATCAAAAAAATAAAATTATACATATGGAGATATATATTGTACACATATATAAATATGTCTCTACTAGACAACAAAATAGAGGAAAAATGTATAAATTAAAATACTTACTAGTAGCAAAGAGAGAGAAAGAGATGGTGGTAGTGTCTTTGGTGGTGATGGTGGTGGTGGGTAGTGGTGGTGGTGCCCTAGATATGGTGGTGAGGGATTACCTTGTGGTGGTGATGATGCCTTTATCGGTGGTAATGGTGATGGTGCCCTAGATATGGTGGTGATGGTGGACCTTGGTGGTGGTGGGTGGTGGTAATAGTACCCTACATGGTGGTGATGGTGGTGAGGGATTACCTTGTGGTGGTGATGATGCCTTTGTTGGTGGTAATGGTGATGGTGCCCGAGATATGGTGATGATGGTGGACCTTGGTGGTAGTGGGTGGTAGTGATGGTGCCCTAGATGGTGGTAATGGTGGACCTTATGGTGGTAATGGTGCCTTTGTTGGTAGTGGCGGTAGTCTTGGTGGTAGTCTTGATGGTGATGGTAGTGGTCTTGGTAATGATGCTGGTGGTGGTGATAGTAGGGTGGGGATGGTGGTGGAGGTAAAGGTGGTGAGAGAGAAATATAACTTTTTTGTAAGAGATAGAGAGAGTAAAGTGATTTTGGGGGAAAAAAATGTTTTAAAACGTTTTTAAAACTTCAACATTCACCCAAAAAAAAAATTAAATATAAAAAAAAAATTATGCAAGTCACGGCCCGCCGGCCCGCCACCCGGCATCGAGACGGGAGACAATGCTGTCTCCCTGTCCCCGCCGGACGACGTGACCGGTAGTCATCCGGCACTGGCGGCCAACCAACTCAAAAAAGAGCCAGCTGGCCGCCGACAGACGACGGGGACAGCAAGACATCCTTGTCTCGCGTCCCCATGTCGGCTGGCCAGCCGGCCGGCCATCTGATAAAGCTTTTTTTTTTTTAAATCTTACAAAAATCAACAAACCCACTCCCAAACCCCATTTTCTTCCCCAACTTCACTTTTCTTCACATTTTCTTCTAAAACTCTCTTAAAATCTCTCAAAACTCATCAAAAACTAACCATTAAATCTCAATTTTTTCCATAAAACATCAAAATCTCCAAAGATTTTTCCCAAACACCAATTTCTTCAACCCTATTGCAAAAAAAACTCAAAAAATCTCTCTAAAATTCTCAAAATCTAGCCATTAAACCTCAAAATTTCTTCTATAATCACATTACCCGCTTGCCAAAACCTCAAAATCTACAAAGAGTTCTTCCAAACCTCAATCTCTTCAAGCCCTAAGCCAAAAAACAGGTAAAGTTGTATTAAACTCAAAATTTAGCCATTAAATCTCAACTTTTTTTCCATAATCACATTACCCACTTTCCAAAATCTCTATATTTTATCATGGTTGTTACTACAAGAACAAGTGGGAAAAAAACCCTCCTAAGAAAAACAATCCAACCTCCTCTAGAAGGCTTCCAAGTCCAGATAGGGATCCTCATCCCACAAGTGCAAACAACGAGGTTGCCAAGCCGATATTGTAAGGAAAATGTTTGATAGATGAGGACATACAAGGTACTAGAATTTCTGAGTTCGTGCAACACTAAGGTTGGTATGACTTCCTACATATTTGTTGTTATGTTTATCTGCTTTTAATCCGTGAATTTTATGCTAATTTGGAAATAGATGAAATTATTGTTGTGAAAACTAGAGTTAGAAGTGTTGATATTGAGTTAACCCCGGAAATAATAGCTACAATCTTTAATATAAGAAATGATGGGGTAAAAGCTTATGACACCATTGATTGGCCAGAAAGTAGAATGGAGCCCGAAGACAAAGATAATTGTTTGAGATTTTTTTGGGTGGAAAGGTTTGATGGAACTGGTCATAGAGGAAATGCACAAGATAAAAGAGAGTTGCCCATACTAAAAAGAATTTGGGTAAACTTTGTAGGCTTTTGTCTTGTGCATAGAAATATTAATGATGAAAGAACACTTCAAGGAGATGTTTATATTGTATATTTGTTGGTTAGTGGTAGGCAAGTGAACTTACCGTATATGATTGCTCGTCACATAATTTATACGGCTGAAAAAAACAAATCCTTGCCATATGGGGTAGCCCTTACCCGAATTTTTGAGTACTTTAAGGTTTCATTTGATGGGGTTGAAAGGAAAAAAATCAATTCTTCTTGGTATCTTAATATGCTATCTCTGAATATGCAACAAGCTTATTGGTATCAAGATCGTTATATAAACCAAGAAGAATTTAATAGACTACCTGAGGAAACCAAAACACTCATTAAGTTAAAGGCTACCAAGAACACTACCTTTGTTAAGAATCTGAATTATATTGGTGATGTTGAGATGGGAGAGAACTTATATCACGAAATGCCTATGGAAACGGATAATCCGGAGGAACATATTCATGCAGAGAGATATAGATGAGCAAGAAATGAGGAGAGGTGTTAGTTCTAGTCGTGCTTCTAGTTCGTCATATGATCTAATTTTGGAAAAACTAAATGATATATCTTCTTCTATGGGCAACAATGATAGAACTCTCTGCCATTTGCAAACTCAACTTCAAACTATGGAACAACGTAAAGCGGCAGATCGTTAATATTTTGAAACTCAATTTTAGACTTTGGAAGAACATAAAGCGGAAGATCGTCAATACTTTGAAACTCAGTTTCAGAGTCTGGAAGAACGTAGAGCAGAAGATTGCCAATATTTTAAAACTCAATTTGAGGATATACAAGGTCGGCTTCTACTCATGGCTGATGACATTCGTGGTGAGGGAATTGGACAAGACCCTGGGTTTGCCGACTATCCGAGTCGTGGAGGTCAACGTGGAGGTCGAGGTCGTGCACTGAGACAATAGTTTTATTTTGACCAACTTGCTCTTAGTTTTTAATCATTATATTTGCTTTTGGAACTAGATATCTGATTTATCATTTATGTATCTTAAATCTTTACAGACATTGCTCTTAAATAGTTTGTGGTGCCCCTCTTTCATTTTGACACTGTCAAAGAGGGACAAATTATGGTAGTAATTATAGACATCTATCTTTTGACAAATTGTGGTATATATCTTTTAGACAACTTTAGTTTTTTTTTTGTTTAATGAATGGGCTACGGAAAAAATAAGTTTTAGCCCATCTGTGACAAATGGCTACGGATGGGCTACAGAAAAATGAAATCCGTAGCCTATCCATAGCCAATTGCCACGGATGGGCTACGGACACCGAATAGTATGAATTCTAACTTATTAATAGGTAGGAATAACGTATTAAAACGTGTTTATATCATTATATTTTTCGTGTTTATGAAGTTTAGACACAATGTGAGACTCTTTGGACCCCTAGATTGAACGTTTATTAACATTAACGCAATGTTAAGTGACGACATGATAACTTCGATTCAAATGGCTAATGACTTCGTAAGAGATTTCTCTATTAAAATAGACACGATAATAAAATCGGGACCAAGTTTATTTTTATTTGGTAAACTAGCATCTCAAGTGAAGTTTACTACGTTGTAGGTGCAATCCAAATTCCGTAATTTCAAATTAAAACTGATAAACCACATTTTTATTTGAATGTCCGTAGCCCACCCGTGGCAAATGGCTACAGATGGACTACGAAAAAATGAAATCCGTAGCCTTTTCCGTAGCCCATCCGTAGCTCATCCGTAGCCAATTGCCATAGATGGGCTACGGACACCGAATAGTATGAATTCTAACTTGTTAATAAGCAGGAATAACGTATTAAAGCGTGTTTATATCTTTATATTTTTCATGTTTATGAAGTTTAGACACAATGTGAGACTCTTTGGACCCCTAGATTGAACGTTTATTAACATTAACGCAATGTTAAGTGAGGATATGATAACTTCGATTCAAACGGCTAATGACTTCGTAAGAGATTTCTCTATTAAAATACGCACGATAACAAAATCGGGAACAAGTTTATTTTTATTTGGAAAACTAGCATCTCAAGTGAAATTTACGACGTTGTAGGTGCAATCCAAATTCCGTAATTTTAAATTAAAACCGATAAACCACATTTTTATTTGAATATCCGTAGCCCATTCGTGGCAAATGGCTATGGATGGGCTACGGAAAAATGAAATCCATAGCCCATCCGTAGCCAATTGCCACGGATGGGCTACTGACACCGAATAGTATGAATTCTAACTTGTTAATAGGTAAGAACAACGTATTAAAGCATGTTTATATCTTTATATTTTTCATGTTTATGAAGTTTAGACACAATGTGAGACTCTTTGGACCCCTAAATTGAACGTTTATTAACATTAACGCAATGTTAAGTAAGGACATGATAACTTCGATTCAAACGGCTAATGACTTCGTAAGAGATTTATCTATTAAAATACGCATGATAATAAAATCAGGACCAAATTTATTTTTATTTGGTAAACGAACATCTCAAGTGAAGTTTACTACGTTGTAGGTCCAATCCAAATTCCGTAATTTCAAATTAAAACCGATAAACCTCATTTTTATTTGAATGTCCGTAGCCAATTGCCACGGATGGGCTACGGACACCTAATAGTATGAATTCTAACTTGTTAATAGGTAGGAACAACATATTAAAGCGTGTTTATATCTTTATATTTTTCATATTTATGAAGTTTAGACACAATGTGAGACTTTTTGGACCCCTAGACTGAACGTCTATTAACATTAACGCAATGTTAAGTGAGGACATGATAACTTCGATTTAAACGACTAATGACTTCGTAGGAGATTTCTCTATTAAAATATGCACGCTAATAAAATATAGACCAAGTTTATTTTTATTTGAAAAACTAACATCTCAAGTGAAGTTTACTACGTTGTAGGTGCAATCAAAATTCCTTAATGCAAATTAAAACCGATAAACCTCATTTTTTTTTTCTAAAAGTCCGTAGCCCATCCATGGCAATTGGCTACGGATGGACTACAGACTTTGTTATTTTTATTTTTTCCTCCGGTCCTTTATTTTTTATGAACATTTTTTTGAATTTTACATAGTCTGTAGCCAATCCGTGGCTATTTGGCCACCGCATGGCTATGGAATTTGTTATGATTTTTTGTTACCGAATTAATTAAATAATCTGTAGTTAGTCCATAGCAAATTTGTTACGACTAGGCTACGGAATATTATTTTTTATTTTTTTTATAATTAAAATTATTGTCCGTAGCCATTTTTTGTCGCTATTTCAACGAGATCTAAGTTGGCTATGGATGGGCTACGGAATTAGTTTGCCGTAACAATTTCGTAGCCCATCTGTAACCAATTTATTACGGAAAAAATCCGTCACCCAAATCCGTCGCCCGTGCACTGTTTTCTTATAGTGTATTCCTATGTTCGTTGGAATGGAATTACTGAAGGAATGAGATTTTCAAGTTCATTTCATTATACAAAGTGTGGAAAGTGGAATAGAATTGAGAATATTATTCTATTCTCAATTCATTCTCACATACCAATCGCTACCTAAGTAATCTAGAAAATGGTTTAGTGAATCCGGTGTGGTTAATCCCCAAAAGAAAAATTGAGGTTTCTCTTATTTTCTATGCCTTTAACTTTTGTCACAATAAGAGGTCATGTTAATTTTATAAGGCAATCACGTTATATCTTTTTATCCTATCATTTAAACTTTTAGATAAACCGACGGTTGAACAATTTGGCAAAAAAACATAGGCGCATCAAATATTTCCCAGCTTTCTTTCTTCTTTGACAGTGCTTTTTAATACTAGCCATAACTCATATACACAGGGTTCATTGGATAAATTATAATGGTAAAGAAAAAAAGTGTTGGAGTTTAACTAATATAAATCTTAGACTAGACTTACCTTAAACCTAATAAAAGAGCTAACTGTGTTCCACTATAGGTTGGTTAAGCAAAATGCCTCACAAAATCTCTAAACAAATCAACTTGTCTTAAGTTGTTTGAAATGGCATATTACAAAACCTAAAGCAAAAAAAAATGACAAAAGTACCACCATATATCTCAAAGTATCAATTTGTTGGAAGATAGAAAAAAAATGATAAAAGGAAAGCTAAAGAGGATAATAAGAGAATAATGATGAGATTTATATATCTTAAAACTTTTGTTTTTTTCTCAGAATCGTATCTTAAAAAGTGAACTAACAAGTAAATGTCAATTATCCTCCAAAAGAAAACAAGAAGTGGCTAATGTTGGTATTAATCATGGTTAGCAAGTTTTTTCATGCCTTAACTTTTCTCACAACAAGCTTTCGTATTAATTTTATAGGATTAGAATTATTCCTAGCAATTTTTTAGGGCAATCAAGTTTTTTTCCTAACAGATAAAATTTTTAGATGAGATCATGGTTGCACAATTTAGGGTTAAATCATAGACATATCAATAATATGTTTTTGAATTGCACTTATTTGTTTCTCTTTTTTTCCCTCCTTCTTTCTCCTATATATTAGCACAACTTAACATTATGCATAATTTAGAAACCCATGATTCATTATTTTAGTTATTTCGGTTAAGAAAAAAGATATCAAAGTTAAGGGATATAAGTTGCAAATTGAAAGGACCTAAAACCTAACATGAGTACTAACGACATTCCACTTTATGAAAATTTTTAGTATTATCGAAGTGTTCTCACAAAATCGTTGTAAACTGTTTGAGAAATTTGTTAAAAAAATGACAAAAGGATCATCCTCTATATATTTCAAAGGATGAAACTAACCATTAATTTAGATATTTTAACAAAGAAAAAAGATAACAAATGGAATTTGAAAGTAGATAAGGAAGGGATAATGATGAAATTAAAGCATTACATGTGAAAGACTTAACTAGGGAATAATGTACGAATAATTTGAGAAATAGATTTTTTGGATCGAAATCCATATATATATGGTCAAGCTCCAAAAAGAAAACACGGGGTACATTATGTTAGGGTTAACCATGGTTAGTAGGGTTTTTCCATGCCTTTACCAAATGTTGTCTTTTCTCGAACCATTTAAACTTTTAGACAAAATGATTGTTGGACAAATTTACATTGAAACGTATGCCTATCCATAATAATTATAATAAAAATAAAAATAAAATAATAATAATAATAATAATAATATGATGTCTTGAATTGTGCTTATTTATTTCTCAATTTTCCAGCTTTCTGTCTACTTTGACAATACATCTTAACCTAGCCTTAACTCATCCCCGTGATTCATTGAATAAATTATTTTGGTAAAGAAAAACAAAAAATGTTGAAGTTAACTAATATTAATCTCATACTAAAATTTTGCCCTAGTGGCATAGTTCTCACTTTGTTTGCGGGAGGTCTTGAGATCAATTCTCAGCATATGCAACATCTTTTACAAGTGATATATAATATTGGCTTAGGCCTCCGTTTGAATAAAGAAAAGACCTAAAATTTAATATGAGCCTTATAACATCCCTTTCAAAGAAATTTCTTGGAATTATTAAAGTACCCTCACAAAATCTTTAAAAAAAGAAACTCGTCATAATTTGTTTGAGAAATTAATTACAAAACCTCAAGAGAAAAAGAAAAATGCCAAAAGGATCATCCCATATCCCGAAAGATCGAACTTACTATTTATTGGAAGACATAAAAAAGTAGAAATACAAAGAAAGAAAGCTAAAGAGGATAATCGGGGGATAATCGTGATATTAATATATCTTAAAGACTTCTATTTTTTTTTGTCAGAATCTAATCTTAAAATTTTAACTAAGGACTCATATATAAGTTATCTGGATGTGGTTAATCATTAAAGAGAAAAC
This sequence comes from Ehretia macrophylla, assembly GCA_037974665.1. Taxonomy (NCBI): domain Eukaryota; kingdom Viridiplantae; phylum Streptophyta; class Magnoliopsida; order Boraginales; family Ehretiaceae; genus Ehretia; species Ehretia macrophylla. Next base: position 54,585,237 of record CM075782.1, read on the forward strand.
ATTGAATGGGTCGCATTGTGTTGACCATGGTTAACACGTTTTAATTTCCATGCCTTTTCCTTTCCTTACAACAATCTCTCATGTTCCTTTATGGAAAATTCAAGTTATTTCTTTCTTTATCTAGCTGTTTAAACTCTAGAGGAGATTGTGGTTGCACAATTTAGTGTTGAATAATAAATATTATATATATACACCTTTAAAAAAAGGCGTTGAAGTTAAGCAATATAAGTCGCAAATTAAAAGGATCTAAAACCTACTGCGAGTCCTAACAACATTCAACTTTAAGATTTTTTTTGGAATTAACAATGTGTCATCATAAAAATCTTAATTGAACAAAGAAAGTCATGGTGAACTTGCACGAAATTTGAAAAAAAAAAATAAACAAAAAAAGGTCCTCCTTATTTAAAGGACCAAACAAATCATTTATTGCAAGGTAAAAAAGAAGAAAAAAGAAACAAATGAAAGTTGAAAAGGAAAATGAGGGGATAAGGGTGAAATTATATAATGCAATACATGTCAAAGACTTATAGGTGAGTAATTTGACAAATGGATTTAATTAGTGAATCCAATTTCAAAATGTGGTCAATCTCCAAAAAGAAAATATGAGGTACATCATTGGGGGTTAATTATAGCCATGGTTAAGCTATATAACCAAAACATGTGTTAAAGACTTAAATTACGGGAATAATATGTAAGTAATCAAGCTTATGGATTTCATGAACCCAATTCTCCCATAAGCAAAACACAAGGTTGTGCTTGTTGGGGTTAACCATGGTTAGGCTTTATGTGTAATACATAAGTAATTTGAAAAATGGACTTATAGTGAATTCAATTTCATGATTTGAATAATCCCCAAAAGAAAGTTAACCACGGTTAAGCTATATACTACCAAAATAATTAATGAGTGATATTTTAGTAATTTGACAAACTAGTCTATTTTGTTCAATTGCCAGATGTGGTAAATCCCTAAAAAGAAACCATGAGGTTGCTTGTGTAGGGGTTAACCATGGTTAGCAGTGCTTTTCCATGCCTTTAGCTTTTCCTCCAACAAGGGTTTGTGTTAATTTTATACGGGAATTAAGTTACTTATTTTCCTCCATACTTTTAACTTTTGGATGAATTAAAAATAAACATATAAATAATTAGGGTGAAGTGCATCAGACTCCTTTGTACTTTAACAAAAATGTACATCACCCCCTATAATTTAAAAATTTTCTGAGTTAGTCATTGTAGTTTTTTAAAAGTGCACAACACTCCCCTACCGTTAAAAAATCCATTAAATTTAAAAGAGAGTGTACTTCACACGCGTTAAGTGAGAATTTTTTTTTTAACGAATTTATTCATTAAATAATTATATGAATTGACCAAATTACCTTTTTTTTTTTTGCCTAAACAAAAGAGAAAATGGCAAAAGAGAGAAATGAAAAAAAATGAAGGTATTTACGCTTTTTTTACAAAATTCATTAAATATAACGGATTTTATAACTGTAAGGGGTGTTGTGCACTTTTAAAAAATATAGAGACTGGTTGAGGGAGTTTTTGTACTATAGGAGAGTATTGTGTACTTTCGCTAAAATATAAAGAGGTCTGGTGCACTTCATCCAAATAATTATATGCTTTGAATTGTATTTATCTATTTCTCATTTTCTCATTTTCTCATCTTTCTTTCTCGTTTGACCATACATCTTAACAGTAGCCTTAACTCATATACTCCCGATTAATTGAATAAATTATTTTGGTAGAAAAACAAAAAGGCGTTGGCATTAAGCGATATGAATCGCAAACTAAAAAGACCTAAAACCTAGCAGACCGTTCATGACATTTTTCACTATAAGACATTTTTTTGGTATTTTCAAAGCATCCTAACAAAATCTTTAAACGAAACAACTCATTGTAAATTGTTCGAGAATATCTTAAGAAAGAAAACTATGCAGGATGGCTAATTAAATCCGAACTGCCGGTCACATAAGTGAGTGGGTGGCTATAAGTTAGGTGACTGCCCTTTCTTTCATGATAGAGTCTCTATTATCTTAAAGGATCAAAGTAACCATTTATTGGAAGATAAGAGCAAAAGAAAAAGACAATAAAAGGAAGTTAAAGAGGGATAACGAAGGGATAATGATGAAATCAATGCACCTACATTCAAAGGCTTAATTAGGGAGTTAATGCGAGTAATCTGGCGAATGGATTTAGTGAATCCCATTACTAGATGTGGTCAATCTCCAAAAAGAAAACACGAGGTACATCACGTTGGGGTTAACCATAGTTATGCTAACTATATATCAAAAAATCTGTTAAAAATTTAACTCAAGAGTAATATATAATTTTTTTTGGACAATGAGAGTAATATATAAGTAATGTGGCAAATAGTGATTTCTCCAAACCAATTTCTAATGTGGTTAATCTCTACAAAGAAAATATGTAGTATCTTGTGTTACTGTCAAGCGTGGTTAAGTTACGTAATTAAAATATATATAGAAAATTAAAGAGTAATATATAAATAATATCATAAATGGATCATATTGTAGTTAATCCCGTATTGTTATAATGTGAGAAAGTACGAGCGTCTGCATCCCTTCGATTGATAACTTAATAAATTTAGTTATCAAAATGTGGTCACTCCACAAAAACAAAACACGAGGTGGCTCGTGTTGGGGTTAATTATTGTTAAGGTTTACAACCAGATCCTATGTCACAGACTTAATTATAGAGTAATATGTAATTGATGTGACAATTGATTTTAGTGAATCTAATCACTGGATGTTGTAAATCTCCTAGTAAAAAATAGTGGTGGCTAGTGTTGGTATTAACCATGGTTAAGTTATACAATGAGTCAAAAGACTTAACCACAAGGCAATATACAAATAATGGGCAAATGAATTTAGAGAATCCAATTGACTTATATGGTTAATTTCTGGAAAGAAAATGCCGAGGTAACTCATGTTTGTATTAACTATGATTAGACTTTAAAACCAGTCAAGGCTTAACCAGAGTGTAATATACATATAATGTGACAAATGGATTTAACGAATCCAATTGACAGATGTGGATAATCCCCGAAAAGAAAACATGAGGTGTCTTGTGTTGACGTTAACCGTGGTTAAGCTTTAACACGTAAGGGTCCACAACAAGGGTAACCCACGTTGGTAAGTGGTACCTATATAAGGCTCCCAAACCCACACTTGTTTTTCAGAGCGAAAGCAATAGAGTGAGAGAGTGCTCTCGTCACCAGTGTTGTCTCCATTTACCAGAAAACAAAGAATGGAAGCAAACCCTTTTGGTGAATTCGTTTCTTCACAAACCCTTTTGATTGTTTCAGCTAATTTCAATTTTTAAGGTCTGTTTGAACCCCATTTAATGTTTATATAAAAATCTGCGTAAATTTTTCTCTAATGGGTATGCTTTTTACTGGTTTTTTTTTCTTGTTTTTTTGCTCTAATTTTTGTTGGGTGTGTATTGATTCTTGGTTGTGTTTATGTTGAATTCTTTTTGGTTTTTTCATACATATAATTTGTTAGTTTTAGCTAAATGGTTAATTTTGTTGAAAGGCTTTTGATATTTAGTGTTGAAGCGGGAGTGTTTGTTTTTATTGTACTGACTCATCTCAGTGATTTAATGCAGGTTATTAATTTTTTTGGTTGCTTAACTTTATTGTTCATTGAAAATCACAGGTATGCTTCCTTTGATTATCTTTATACTTTTTTTTTTGTGTCACCTTTTGTGATTATTACTTGTGAGGTTATTTTAAGTTTGTTTCATATCAATTATGTGTTAGTATTTAGTAACTGGTTTTAATCGATACGATAAGTAAATAGCTTTATGTTTTGCATTTTGTTAAACCCTTTTCTTGCTTTGCTTCTATTTTATAAGTGAATGATGTATGCCTAATCTGATGATGGCCTATGAATTCTACATTGGGTTACTTCAGATAGATAATTCGATCAAATTGGAGTAATTGAAGACCTTGATAAGTTTTGTCATAAACAAAGACATGGGCGATAATGATGTTGTCGGTAGCAGTGAAGGGTTGTTGTCTGTTTCGACTCAAGAGCAAGGAATTAGGAATAAGAGGAAGTATTTAACCGACATGTTGTTTGACGTTCCATTGGATGTATCTGGTTTGTCGTTGACAGAATTTCCTAGATACGAGTTACTTGAAGAAAAACTTCGTAATGCACTTCAAGGGGCTTTAGAGGCAAGGTCTGCTCAGCCTCATGGAGAAGAGGAAGTTGATGAATTTCAACAGGCTGAGTGGGATGATCCTCTGATACATCAGTTGGAGGAACTTCTATCGAAGAATTTGTTTGCTACTTTTCAAAGTGCCATAAAGAAGATCATTGAATGTGGATATGATAAGCAAACGGCTGAGTTGCTCATTTTGAGAACTGGACTTCTCCATGGTAGTAAAGATGCTGTGTCGAACATTGTAGATGGAGCTCTAGTTTTATTAAAAAGAGCGGATGTATTTGACGCTTCAACACATCACATTTTTGAGAACTTGCAGAGCTTAGTCGAGTATACTATGCTGGAGATGATATGTGTTCTTAGAGAGGTTAAGCCATCTTTAACCGTTGCAGAGGCAATGTGGTGCCTGTTGATATGTGATTTGAACCTTTTACATGCATGTGCAGTGAATGGATGTCGTTTAGATGGTTCGCATGGTCAAGAAATTCCAGAAGAAAAAGTAGCTGACTCCACAAATGCACAATCAAGACCGGAGGCTTCAGAATCCCGTCATGCAATCCCCAATGAAAAAGTTACCTCAAAACCTTCAGATCCCAGAACCCAGAGTTGCAAGGCCGAAATTCCTAAAGTTGGGCAAGCTTCTCAGTTATCTAACTCTAGAAATCCGCGTGCTGTTGATGTGGGAAAGACGGATAAAGAAGGTTTGGTTACTCTTCCTGAAAAAGCAGTAAAATCCTCATGCATTACTAGAGAGAACGTCCAGACTTTACCTCAAACATCTGTTGCAGAGGAAAAATCTGGGGGTAGTCGAAAAGGGTCATCAGTTAATTCCAAACGAGACATGCTTCGGCAGAAGACATTTCATCTGGAGAAAAGTTACAAGGGGCGAATGTCTAAGGGTGCTTTCAAGGCAAAGTTCAGTGCCTTGGGAAATATGGTATTGGACAAGACCATGAAGTCAACATCTAGTTCTTCTGGTGTCGAACTGAAGAGTACTTCCTCAAAGATAACTACTGTTGGAGCTAATGGTCCTCTTTCTGAAGAAATTCATCATCATACAAGCAATTCTACTTCCCTTCTATCTGCGTTTGATTCGCCTGCGATGTTGCCCATGAAAGAGAGTGCTTTTGCATCACCAGCAGTAAACCCCCAAGTTCCCGCACCATCGGCAGTTGAGCCCAAAACTGCACCAGAGACCAAAGCCAACATTGCCAGCTCCGCCGTAACTCCTGATTATTATGCTGGAATCCCATATGGAGAGTCTCTGGGGAAGTATGTCTCCCAAGATGAAAATGATAAAACTATGTTGTTGTTAATCCCCCATATGCAATCAATGCAAAAAGAGCTTCAGAGTTGGACTGATTGGGCTAATGAGAAGATTATGCAGGCTACTTCTAGGCTCAGCAAAGACCTGACGGAGCTGAGAACATTGAGGCAAGAGAAAGAAGAAGCGGAAAAGTTTAAGAAGGAGAAGCGGACCTTGGAGGAGAACACCATTAAGAGGCTTTCTGAGATGGAGCATGCATGGTCTAATGCTAACAGTCAGATTGAATTTGCTAACTCAAGTCTCCTCACGCTTGAAGCTGAGAATTCTGTGCTGAGACAGGAGATGGAAGCTGCTAAGTTGCAGGCTCTAGGTTCTGCTACAAGTTTGCAGGAAGCTAGGCGGAGGGAGCAGGAAGCACTAAAGAATTCTCAATCATGGAGTTTAAAGAAACGCTTATTGCAAGAGGAGTTCACCACTCTGAAGCGCAATGCAGCTGACCTGGAGCGTCAACTAGAAAAGGCTGATGGCCGCTTAAAGCAAATTGAGGTACTCTTCTTCCCAGAAATAATGTTGATATTGCTGATGAGTAAGTTCTGTAGGAATTGATATGCTATCAATATACCTTCCAACTAGGGTTTATTTTTTATCACCTACCATGCACGTCATTCAACTAGAAAATTCTTGCTATATAAGCCCGGTGAAGAGCTCTTGTAAAGCCAATAGTTCTTGAAGAATTATATTTTTATGTCTTAGGAAAGAAAGATACTACTTACGTAAACTAGAGTCTTCTGCGCATTTGCACCCAGAACATAAAAGTTAAACCTAAAAGATGTGAGGTTTTGAGCGTTTTTAGGCATATTTTAGAGTACAATGCATGGTTAAACTCTTGAAGTTCAAAACTGAAACATTTCTGAGTAACATGGAGATTTTCGAGTTGAACGCGGGCTAGAAAAGATGGTGTATCAACACTTCCAGTTTAAGTTCTAATCTAAACTATAAAAGATCCAAGTGTGGGAGGATATCGACGTAGTATATATGGGAAAAACTTTGTTACACTAAGACCTCCTGACTCATTAACGTAGTAACAGTAGATTGAATACTGGGACTGTTGTTCCTTTTCTGAAGATGAGTCTTGCCTTCCAAAAGTCACATGCAGTATACTCATGCCATTATTCAACTAGTAGGTTATTCCGTATGATCTATCATGCACATTATTCAACTAGAAAATTCTCGCCAATATATCACCCTGCTGAAAAATTTTAGTAAAAGAGACAATAAGTCTAGTGAAATCATTTTTGTATGTCTTAGCAAAGTTATAAGTTATGGAAACTAGAGTCTTCCATAGGCAATGCACAGAACATAAAAGTTAAAACTAATAGAGTTAAGGTGGGGCTTATTAAGGGATACATTTAGAGAATAAAAGTCAATAATTTGTTCTCAATTTATTTAATGTTTTAGACTTTCTGATAGCATTTCCTTAACCTCTGCCCTTAAGGCAGGTTAAGCAAAACTTAATTGGGTAAGTTAATTATGTAAATGCATCATGTGCGATATACTAGGGTTTGTTCTAAATTTGGTTAGTATTAAAATTTATCGTAGGGTTTTCTTAACGTGTTTCCCTTAAGACAGGTTATGCACAACTAAGCTGGTGTAAGTAATTTATGTAATGCATCACGTGCGATATGGTTTAAATATTTTCAAGGACAACGCCAACCCCATTATCTTTTAACTTTATCGCATGGGAAGATAGCAGTCTGCTTTCAGGATTTGAATCACACACCAACTCTATGTTATGAACAGAGCCTACAGCTTCTATGTATTAACTCAATATTTCCTCCCAGGAGGGGGAGGAGGAGTTGAATACATTTTCATTTTTCTGCCAGTAGATTTTAGGTATTTCTGTCACTAGATCTATTATCTTCATTTATAATATGTTTCTTTTTCTTGACGAGTGAAAGTAGGATGGAGATGGTTTTTGTCTCGATCATATCTGGTGTGAATTTTTAACACCATATTTGGGGGTTGTTACACTGCTTGGCTTGGAGGAGAGTCCCTTTGAACTTCCCTACTAATAACGCAGTTCATGTGAAAAGATTTAGGAAGGCTACTCTTGTCATTTGAATGAAAATATAACTATCTTCACATTAATGGACCTATAACACGTGAGTTCTTTTAAGTAGGAAGTTAATGCTTACTAAACTTGTGGTTCTTAACCTTTGCCCTTAGGCGCAGGTTAGAAAAACCATTTGACATCTGCTTCTGCTGCTGTTTGCTTTCCAGCTGTCTTGTGTAATCGTATAATCTCTCTTTATTACTCTTTTCTTTTGGAAAGTTCTCGCTTTGTTACAAGTATTTTGCTGCTTCTATGCTGAGATGATCAAAACTTTCAGGCTTTGTGGAAGAAGGAAGAAAAGGAGAAAGCGGAAGCTTTTTCAAAAGCAAAGTCCATGAGGGAGAGAAGGGAACAGCAGGAAGCTCTGCTAAAAGCAGAGGAGGATGAGATTAGACAAAAATCAGAAAGTGAAGTGCAAAAGAGCAGAGAAGAAATCAAAAAGCTCGAGACAGAAATCTCTGTGTTGAGGTTTGAGTCTGAATCTTCAAGAATAGCAGCACTCCGCTCAGGAAATGCAATGGACAGCAAGATCGTCTCTGCATTTCTGGGATTGCAGTCTCCTATGACCAACAAAAGATTGGAAGTATTTCGTGACAATTTTGGGGCCAAAAGTATAAAACAGGAGAGGGAATGTGTTATGTGTTTGTCAGAGGAGATGTCTGTTGTCTTCCTCCCGTGTGCTCATCAGGTTCTTTGCGTAGAATGCAACATGCTACATGAAAAGCAAAGGATGAAGGACTGTCCTTCTTGCAGGACATTGATCCAAAGGCGAATCCAAGCGCGATTTGGTAATTCTTAGCATCCCTAGCATTTGACGAGGACGGAGAGCTGGCATCTTGGGAGTGATATGGCAATCTATGTTAACATAGACATATATAATCAACTTTTGAGACATTGGTTATAACTTATGTTTCTTTCTTTTTCTTGGGTATTTAGTGGACACCTGAATGAGAAATACTAAGATAGGAAAAGTGGAGAGGTGGTATAGAAAACAAACTGATACTGTACATTTCTAATTAGAAACTTCTTTGGGATATTTTTACCGGTTTTTGGCTAAAAAGTTGTGTTTTTTCCTATGACTATTTTTAAGTCGTTAATGGCTCCGACCCTTTCCTGAATTCCGTGAATAACAGAATTTTTACTGAAATGTCATTTTAACAGGTTTTTCATTAATAGTATATTAATGAGACTATGCCTTCCCTCTTGGCAAGAAGCAGTAAATTGTGGTTTGACATTCGTTAATGGTTCCAACCCTTCCGCGGATTCCTTGTATTACGGGATTTTTATGTTTAATAGGTGTTTCATTAATAGCATGTTTAATGAGACTCGTCGCTGCCAACAAAGCTAGTGATGAATGTTGGGGTAGCCCACAGAACTAGTCATTGTTGGGTTAGCCCACGAAACTAGTCATTGTTGAGTTAGCCCACGAAACTAGTCATTGTTGAGTTAGCCCATTCTTAGGTGCTGCAACTAATAATTCTTAGGTGCTGCATCTATATTAGTTGGACTCCAGAAGTGTGGGCCGCTATGTCGTCTTAGAAACACACATCATATTTTACATCATGCAAATAGAACTTTAAAACATCGTTTTTCTATAACATAACTTCATAGAATGTTTATTCTAGTCAAGTAGACGTATATGGAATATCCATAAAACAAAAACTCTTTTTGTGTTATGATCTTTTATGCTTATGCAAATTCACACAATTAATTGAAAATTATTAATTAGAAATAGGGGGGGAATATATATCACCAGGGTATTAATATGTCAAGTATTAATACAAAAATATTAGATAGAAATAGGGTTAATTTTCCATTTTTAAATTTGTGAAGATGGCAAGGTCTTGTGAAGGTGTAGAAAATAAGGTTAATTTTCCATTTTTAAAAAATTTGTTAAGATGGCAAGGTCGTGTGAATCTCAATATGTAAATGGAGTATTAGCATTGATACATTTTTGGTCAAACAAAATCTTTTTGAATGACTATTTCACATTCATTTTATTAGACTTTTTAGACCATGAATGCTCAATATGATAGTATTTTTAGTGAATTTAATATTGTCACGATAATTTCAAAGGAAAATGAACCGGTCCACAATAAAAAGTATCTATGTCGTTAAATGAATCATCTTTGAACAAAAACTACGAGTATCGCGAGCGCAATTGGTGTTTTTCTATTGTTATTAGCTATTGCTTTTTCCACTCCTCTTCTCTCTTTCTTTTTTCTTTTTTCTTTTTATTTAAGAGAGACTTACAAATCAATATTACATCACTTAAAATGTTAGACTTCTTATCTCTCTTTTTTGGTTGTTAATAAGAATTGTCAACTGAAAAAGTGTCCTTAGCAACGAGGATGCTTCAAGCAACTGATCATTGGATCCCACCATCACTTAGATATCTGAAAATTAATGTGGATGCAGATTACTCGACAACAATAGACGCTATTTCTATAGTAGAGCTTTCCATATCCGTTGCTCCTCGGCCATGGAAGCTGAGGCACTCGCAGTTTGGCATGCCTGCCAGTTTACTAAGGCTTTAGCTTTGGATTACATCATCATCGCGAATGATGTTACTGCTGTCTCTCAAGCAATTACATCAACAGTCCGATTAGCTGGAAAATTAGACCAATTATTGATGACATCATGAAAATTACCACTGAATTCAATTTCATTCGTTTTCAGTGTTGTGCTAGTTGTAAGTTGAGTCTTAATTGGATCGCTAACACCCCTACCCTTCAAGAGCTTTTTTACTCTGACTTCCATCCCATGGGTTTGGCTAACTGTACTATTTTTATTAATGCAATCTTTCATTTACCCCCCAAAAAAAAAAGAAAAAAAAAAGTGAAGATCGACACGACTGTATAAAATAGTTAGTTTAATTTCCTTTACTTATCTTCTTTATGTGGTCAATGAGCATGTACACAAATAAATCTGGCCCCTTCACCCTGTTTATGAACTGGGTACTTTATATCTGCTCAGGCTATGATCATACATCTTTGAAAACATTGAGCGCTACTATAATGTTATATGTCGGCGTGAAACATAATATAATAAAGCTATGAACTATATATATTTATATAATAAATTTGTTTAACTATTTTGGATCAATAAATTTGAAATCCAAGATAGTTATTATTGAGCTTGTTAGGCCTTCTCCAACAGATTACCTAAAAGCTTAAAATCTTTATATGTAGGAAAGATGTTAGAGACTTTTGTCTCCAACAACTTTCCTAGAAATTCCCTACGTTGTAGGGAATTCCTACAACTAATCTTCAGCATCTCTACATGTAGAGATGCTGAAATCATGCCCTACATATTCCCTAAATTTATCTGACACAAAAAAAAAAGATCAGATTGATTAAATGTAGGGAAACTGATAGAGTGAAACTAAAATAGAGATTCCTAAAATAAGGGATTGATTAAATGTAGGGAAGCTGTTGGAGTGAAACTGAAATAGGAAATCCTTAAATGTAGAGAAATGGATAAAAATCTCTACATGTAGATAAAAAAAATAAAAAAGTTGTTGTAGTTGGCCTTACACCAGTCTCTCTTGAAGCTCGAGATCTAGCCTGGGGCATGACACATACGCTGTATAATTGTCTTTCTACACGGCATTAAATTCATGTTCCGCGTTGAATGGCATTCAAACTGGCATGATCATCTCTTGCACGGTTGGAGTGTAAATGGTTTTCAGGCAGAATTACGTTGTAATTGTGCGGCATGACAAAATTAAGGAAGCATCTACGCTTGGCGAAAAGAGTTTAAGAAAGAAAAAAAAAAATCATTTGTGTGTGAAACTCGTCTAGTATTTTCCTTTGCTAATTGATTTTTCATACTAAAAATTCACATAAAATGCACATATATTTTAGAAAAATTCTGGGTTAGTTTGAAGCCCCACTGACCCTATACTGAATGCTCCTTGCTTTGTCAAATCAATTATTGCAACAACCGCTCAATGCCTCTATGAACTTTTAGCATACGACATACAATTGTTCCCTTGCTTGATTAACTAGACAAAAATGGAGTAAAGGGTAAACCTGTTTTTACAACATGATATTGTGAATTTTTTGTTCTTATCACTTCCCTAACAAGGAACGAAGACGAGAAAAGAAACCTATTGTATCTAGCAAACGAATAAAATATAAGTTGGCCCGAGTCTAAGTATTGACTACTCAAATTTTCTTATATACTGATATTTAGATCCTCATGATTGAATATGATTTTTCTACTTCTGAAACAAATGTGCAAAGATGAAAAGAATGAAAAAGTACATTTTGATTCAAAGAAAAACAAATTTCTTGAGTTAATTATGTGAGCTACATTATTAAGCTCTTGTGTCATATTTAACGATATTTTCTTTCTTAAAATTTAAATTCTAGGGTGTCAGATGTACATATGTATTTGTTGATGGTTATATTGCTCTTCAAATAATTGACTAAGAAATTGGCTAGTATATAGTTGTATAAGCGAATTTTTATATTGTGTTAAGGTGGTCTATTCAGTTAGATGAGTTGATCATTAAGATGGTCTACAATTGAAGGGGACTGAATTGCATATAACATAATAGTTATTCCTTATAATATTATTAATAGATTAGCAAACTAGAGAATTTGTGGGCGCACTCTCCCTTTTGTATCCTATGCCTATTAGTTTTAATGCAGGCGTTGGCACCGACCATGTGTCTCCAACTTCATCGTTTCCTGGGTTTCCTCTGGTCGGCAGCGGACATCACACAATGCATCCTCGATGTCGTTTACCAATCAACGTTGTGGATGCTTTTTAGGGTGAAATTTAAGAGCTGTTGATATTCATTTGTTACAAGTTTGGTGTGTTGGTCGCTATGATTACTGCGCCTAATGGAGTTGCCTCTGGCTAATTCAGCAATTTGGTGTTCAATAATAGCATCGAAGATTTGTTAGCATGTACATTCATGTTATTCATTTTCTTTTTTTCTTTTTTTTTTTTTTGTACCCATGAAGAAAAAGATAGAGAGAAAAAGTAAAAATATCTTTAGAAATGTTTTCATTGCTTGAATAGTATTTCAGTACATTATCAGCTATTTATAGGCAGTACATGTGGACTTAAACTAATGTGCACATGGGTAGCTAATGACAGCTGTACTCCACTAACTACCTACTTAGCCAGATTAACTAATTCTAAACTTATTAGTTCCAGAAACTTCTCTGCAAAGCTTATTCTAATAAGTTTGCAAGAGTTACAACAGAGTTATAACAGATATACTAATCTATCATTTATCAGCCCCCCTCAAGCACATCTGGGCAGTGCTCAGAGGTGTAATAGATATTTGAACTGTCTGACTGGGAGGACCTTTGTAAAGAGATCTGCCAGCTGTTCAGTAGAAGCAATGTAGGAAACTTGCAGTTTCTTTAAAAACATATGCTCTCTAACGTAATGGTAGTCCAATTCTATGTGCTTGGTTCGGGCATGGAACACTGGGTTTACAGCCAGGGCAAGTGCAAACTGGTTATCACAGTGCATAACTGGTGATTTAATAGGTATAGACAGATCCTGCAGTAAATAGGTGAGCCAACTAAGTTCAACAGCAGTATGGGTCATGGCCCTATACTCTGCCTCTGTGGAAGATTTGGCCACAGTGGCCTATTTCTTTGTGTTAGGAATTGTGTCCTAAAGTTAGTCATCGAGTGTAGCTGGCAAATTAATTTGTATGTGGATTATTGTTTTATTAATAATATTTTGTCATTACATCATATCGTCCATCTTTTTTTACCTTTGATTGATCATGATGTAGTCCTTAGAATGACTTTATGGAATCATATGAATGAGGGTTGATTTTGGTCATTCTTAAAATTTGTTCGTAACCAAATGATGAAATTGGTATTGGGACGTCAATTTCATCGAGTATAGGTTATTGTTTGTTGCATTGGTTGGTTATCCTCATGACCAATGGGTATTGGGACACCGGTGCAATAAACAGGTGACATGTGGAGACATGTTCACTGAACATGACTCTCTTTACGAGCGTCCTCTGGTATGTACCCTACTGTCTAAGGATAACTCGTGGTACATATGGTAGGCATGTTCCCTCTGACCTGAGACTGCCATGGAGACTTACTAATTACTCCTCATGCTTAGGTGTCGGACTATCCAGATTTCTAATCTGGTAACAAGCGGTTACTGCATATAGGCAAGTGCCGGAAAAGTCAATGTGTGAGTCAAGATGGGATTGACCGCTCCGGGTATTTGGAGAATGGTGTTTCGCTTAATTTCAATTCAAAAAGTCTTTGGTCAAAGCACATCTCGTGATGTGTCATGACAGGATTGAAATTTGACATGAAGTAACTAATTAGGGATTTGACAGTTAACCATGTCCCTAGGGTTATTTCGGAACAGCGAGGGTCATAGTGTGGTAACACAATCCCACATCGGAAGATTTGGAAGTGAGAGAACTGGATATAAGGGCTTAGTTCCTTGTATCAGCCAAGGCGCCTTTTGAGGAGAGATCCTCGAAGGGACAAAACCGTGAGGGACTTGTGCCTGTGGGCTAGGGACTGCCAATAGCGGACAATTCCTTGGTAGTGACGTGTCTTGTGAGACTCTGCGTGGACTCCACGTGGGGAACGGGGGCGTTACAAATGGTATCAGAGCCAGTCTTCCCTTATGCTCGTGCCCGCGAGGGCGCGGGGCCTTGGTAGTGACGTGTCCCGTGAGACTCTGCGTGGACTCCACGTGGGGAGCGGGGGCGTTACAAATGGTATCAGAACCAGTCTTCCCTTGTGCTCGTGCCCGCGAAGGCGCGGGGCCTCTTAAAGGGGGTGGAATGTGGTAACATAATCCCACATCGGAAGATTTAGAAGTGAGAGAACTGGATATAAGGGCTTAGTTCCTTGTATCAGCCAAGGCGCCTTTTGAGGAGAGATCCTCGAAGGGACAAAACCGTGAGGGACCTATGCCTACGGGTCAGGGACTGCCAATAGCGGACAATTCCTTGGTAGTGACGTGTCCCGTGAGACTCTGCGTGGGCTCCACGTGGGGAGTGGGGGCGTTACACATAGGGAATTCACCATTGTACCGAGGTTCGTTGAATGTTACCTTGTACCTATTCAGCTTATTCGGTCGTCGGGAACCATTGCTAGATGGTATCTTCGATTAGTGTAAGGATAGTCTTTATGCTACCGGCTTAAATTTGAACCTATGGAGTCACGCAAAAGAATAAGTGATTTAATTGGAGAGACGGCCTAATCATAATCAATATTTAATTGAGAATTAAATATCATTTGTGATTAATATTTAATTAAGAATTAAATATTATCTAATTATTATTATTAGGTCGTGGATTTAATTATTTGACAATTTTTAGCTAGCACTAGATTTATAATTCATCAATTAAATCCTAGGCTGATTGATTTAAATTAAATAGTGATTTAATTTGAATCGTTGTGGGCTTTATGGAAACCCACGTTAAAAGATTGGGTTTTTTTTAACTATTTTGGGAGTTGGCCTTTTGAAGAGCCTAACCCACATGGTCTTTATAAGAAGGGACATGTAGGGTTTTTAAATAGATGTGTGTTAGACATATATCGTGTTTTGAAAACGTAGGAACAAGAAAAGAAAAAAAACCATCTCTGAAAATTATAGCCTCCTCCTCTTTCATCCTTATTCGCATGCGAAGTAGGAGGGGCGAGACGGTTCCGTTGGGCAATCCCATAACATTACCACGAATCGTTCGAAGAGGTAATCATAATTCTCTGATTTAAAATTACCAATTATTATGTACAATGAGTTGATCTTAGTGGAATTCCAAAAGAGTCTCACGAATTTCCTACAATGGTATCAGAGCCACCTCATTTAGTGTGTTTATTTTACGTATTTGATACAAGATTATATGTTGCCTATATGATATGGTAGATATATATATATTTTTTTTCTTACTATTACTGTAGTAGAATCCAAAAATCAAAAAAAAAAAAGGCGTATTGTACGACGTTATTGTAGCGATGTTACTGTAGCGATGGTACTGTAGCGAGTACTGTAGCGGGAAAAAAAAAAAAGATCTGAACCCTAATGGGCTGCCTGATCCGATTGGGCTTGACCCAATTTGGATCAGTTCAGCCCAATCTTGCTTATTTTTATTTTATTTCTTGTTGGGTTCAAGGAGTTGGGTTTAAGTTAATTCTAATTCTTTAGGCCTTAGGATATATTAATTCTATTGGGCCTTAATTTATTCACTTGTTTTTTTTTATGTTGGGCTTATATGATAATTAAATGTCTATTTCTAAAATGGTTTAGAAACATTGGGCTTAACTATTAAATTAATTTAAACTAAGTCCAAATTAATATTAATTAGTTGATAGTGTTAATCCAATATGGATTAAATTTTATTTTGGATCAACAATTAATAAAATAATTTAATAATTATTTTGGTATATGAAATAGTTTCATAGAATTGCACTAGGACCATATTATTTATAAAAATAAAAATAAAACATAGTATTGCAATTGAGTTTAATTAAATTTAAATTAATTGTTAATTTAGATAGCAATTAGTAAATAGTTTATTAGTTGTATTTATTTAGCTAAATTAATTTGGTGAATTAATTTAGGATATCCAATTAATTGAAAGTTAGTTTAATTAATTGGAAAAATGTTAAACTTAATTGTTAATTTTGTTAATATTAATAAATTGTTTATTAATTTGTGCCTCTTTAACACTATTTATTTTGAATATTGTTGTAGGACATCCAATTATTTTAAAATTAGTTTAATTAATTGAAAATATCGATTTAATTTGATTAAATTGATTTAATGCCTTGGAAATTATATAGAATGTCTATGTGTATACCTATTTGTGTTAATGATGTATGACATGTATTTAAAGGAGGTTATGGGCTTGCATATCATGATGATTATTGCATTTTATTATTATAAATTGTTAAAATTATTTATTTGGGTTAAATTGGGCCTGCGAGTCCAGCCTTCTATTTTTCTGGTTGTAAATCCCTACCCCAAGTAATGTATCCCCTCCTTTTAGAAGGAGTTCTCTATCATGTTTATGTAATTAATAGAGATAGGGCTTTGGAGCATGGATCAAGGAGTTGAAAATTTCTAAAAGGCCTGGGATTACCCAGATTAACCCAATTAAATATAATAATCTTTATTTGCATGACTAGTGGTCCATGATGGCTCTAGTGGACCACATTAGGAAAGCCCATAACCACCTATTATTTATGCTCAATTTATTATTATGCATGCCTTATTTATATATATCTCTCGCGATCAATTAATAGGATTAATTAATAATAAGGAAAATAAAACCAATCATTATATTATAATTAAAATCCTCTAAATTATTAGGTCTTTTAAGTGGGTTGAACATTGGATGTTCAACTCACTGCCTCCCATTAAAGTGAATAATAATGGGCCCAACATCTTAATAAACGCTGGAGGCCCTCCGGCCTGGCTTTTATCAAGGTGTTGGGATTATTATTCATTGTATGAATTCCATGGAATCTCTTTCAGATGGTGAGTAGGTGGGCTGGCCTCCGTCAGGCCTACTCATCAAGCTTAGAGAGGGACTATGAGTTATCATGTTAATGGTTTGACCTAACTGGGCCTTTCAGTGGAGGACCTCCGTCCTGCTGAAGGGGTGTTTGGGGCAGAATTGAGATCATTGAGAGTTATTTGGAGAAATAACTGGTTATGAACCTACCAGATAAATGTGCATAGGTGGGCCGGCCTCCGTCGGGCTTATGTACAATTATTTGGATCTTAGTACCTACTAAGGGAATTTGGATCGGAAATTCCTTCGGATTGAAGGTAGAGGCTATCAATCTGAACAAAATAGTGAGAGGATCCTTTAGACACTGGTCTATGTCTAATGTGATTAGATAATTCACATATTTTAGCTAATTTATTTCCTTTACTTCAATTATTTGCATATTTAATGGCTAACACGTTGTCTTTGAGATCACTATTGGATAGTGAAAAGTTGACCAGGCCAAATTACGATAGCTGGTATCGTAAATTGCGCAATGTGCTCGTGCATGAACGTATCATGTATGTTCTGTCTGATCCAGCACCTGTCGAACTTGCTGCCCAAGCGACTGTTGCCGATCATCGGCGATATCAGAAATGGGTTGATGATAGAATAACAATTCGATGTATCATGAGGGCTGCAATGAATGATGAATTCAGTCGCAAATTTGAGGATACACAACCTGAGGACATCATTCAAGCGTTGAATGAATCTTTTGGCACATCTGATGACGCAGAAAGACATAGGACCTCTTGTGTCATCTTCAGCACTAGAATGAGAGAAGGGACTGCCGTCACTGATCATGTATTGTACATAACTGAGCAGATTGAGAAGTTGGCTAAGTTAGGCTATCCGTTCCATGAGCAGCTTGGCAAGGATGGCATCCTCAACTCTCTTCCTCCATCCTACCTCCCTTTCTTGAACCAGTTCAAGATGAACAAGCTAGTTGTTAACTACCATGCACTTCTGGGGTTGCTGCAAACCTTTGAGAAAGATAATCAGCTCCTTAGAAAGACGGTTAATGTGGTTGGAGGTACTAGTTCCTCAAAACGCAAGAATTCTTCACGACGTGGCAAGAAAAAGAACAAAAATGCATATGCAGCTCAAAGCGGAGTTAAGAAACCCACTCAGCAGCAACCACAAGTTCGCAAGTAGAAAGCTGACCAGAGTCAAGCAGAATATTTCTTTTGTAAGAGGAAGGGACACTAGAAGAGGAATTGTTTGCAGTATCTGGCGTCATTAAATCCAAACAGGCCAAAGAGACAGCAAGGAGTTGCTTATCAAGTTATGTATATGATAACACCTTGCAACTTCAGTGTTATAGACTCTACTACCTATGTATTAGATACAAGAAGTCCTTATCATATTTGCAATTCGTTGCAGGGGTTGGAGGTCAGTAGGAAGTTCAGAGTTGGTGAGCGATACCTCAGCGTTGGAAATGGAAATCAAGTTCCAGTACTAGCGTTAGGGCGTTTATCTTTAGCTACAAACTCAGGAAACTTTAGTCTTAATAATATTTTCTATTGTCCAGATTTTGTTTTGAACATTATCTCAGTTGGGCTTTTAGCCCAGGATGGTTATTCCTTTACTATTATGAATAATGATTTTGATGTTATTTTGAATAACACTACTGTCATTAAAGGACAACTGAAACATAGAATTTATGTTATAACACAGCCTGTAAACATAATTTATGTTAGCAATAAGCGTCCAAAGCAAGGAATAAACTCAGGTGCCTACCTTTGGCACTGTAGGTTAGGTCATATAAATGAAAACAGGATTAACAAGTTAAGCAAGGAAGGGTTGCTTGATATTAGTGATCCAGCATTACTACCTACTTGTGAGGCTTGTCTATTGAGTAAAAGAGCAAATCTCTTTTTATTGGAAAATGTGATCGTGCTGCAGAGCTCTTAGGCCTCATGCATACAAATGTATGTAGGCCTATGAGCACAAGTGCTAGAGGAGAATACTCATACTTTATTATCTTTACTAATGATCTATCTAAGCATGGGTGTATCTATTTGATGAGAAATAAGTCCGAATCTTTTGAAATGTTCAAAAGATATCGTAATGAAGTAGAGAAACAAATTGGGAAAGATATCAAGATTCTACGATCTGATCGTGGAGGTGAGTATCTTTCCAATGAGTTTCTGGGTTACCTTGAGGAGAATGGGATTCTTTCACAATGGACTCCCCCCGCTACACCACAGCATAATGGTGTATCTGAGAGGAGAAATCAAACCTTGTTAGACATGGTATGATCCATGATGGGATGTGCAGATCTACCCATATCCTTTTGGGGATATGCCCTTGAAACTGCTACTCACGTGCTGAATAGGGTTCCTAGCAAGTCAGTAGATAAGACATCATATAAGATGTGGTTTTGGCGTAAACCAATACTCACACACCTTAAGGTTTGGGGGTGTCTAGCATATGTCAAGCGTCTTCAAGCTGACAAGTTAGAAACAAAATCTGATAAATATTTGTTCATAGGGTACCCTAGAAAGTCTAGAGGATACCAATTCTACAACACCAGCGAACAAAAGGTGTTTGTTGCCATTAGAGCGGTTTTCCTAGAGAAAGAGTTTCTCGAGAAGAAAAGTAATGCCTCCAATATTGGACTTGGAGAAGTTCAACTAGAACAAGAACAAACATTAGCAGAAGAACATACAGAACATGATAAGGTTAGTGAACCGAATCCTAAGCCCGCTGTAGACACAGCAATAAGAATATCTGGTAAAGTACCATGTCAACCGGATAGATATGGATTCCTAGTCTGTGGCGGTGATCCCATCGAACTTGATGAGAATGATGAGGGATCCGATCAGTTATATGGATGCAATGCAGAGACTTGATTCCGAAGAATGGCTTAAAGCCATGCAATCCGAGATAGAATCCATGCATGTCAACAATGTTTGGACATTAGTTGACCCACCCGAAGGGGTAAGACCCATAGGGTGTAAATGTGATACCCCGAACCCGGCATGCATTTAATAGCATTTAATTACATTTAATTAAATGTCATCTTAAATGTTAATATTTAATTGCACTTGATTACATGTTTATATTTACTTGTTCATTTGTATCTTGGCATTAACTTGATAATTCTTTAAAATATTCTAGAAACAATTAAATTAATTATTTTAAATGTATATTGATTATTTTGATTGTTTTGATTATTTTAATAATCGGTTTTGGTTGTCTTGCATTAAAATTACTCGATTTTCAATTAAATGAGAAAAGTAACTCCGAGTCGGGGTAAATTTTAAACTATTCTACTATTCTGCTTTTCAAAATTTATAGTTTTATATTATTGCACATCATTTGATTTGCAATTGTTTAATGACCGTTCGATCGTAGCATTTCGAAATGAGAGTTAGAGAAATATTCCTCGGATTTAGTGAAAAATGTTTTTAGTTTACTTTAACCAGTTTTAGTTGTTTTTCATTTAATTACATTGTTTTAACTTGAATTAGATTTATATGACATTAAAATAAGCTTATTTGACCATTTTTAACTAAAGCTTGATTTTGCAAATGACCAAAATGCCCTTGTCACCTTTTAAATAATAAAACAAGGCAAAAATTAAAAAACAAAAAAACAAAACCACAAATGCCATCCATGTCCTCCCATGGCCGAAAGCTTGAGGGAAAAGAAAAAAAAATTGTTTTGCATTTTTCTTCTACAATCGTGAGTGGAATTGTTCGGGGGTCGTGGCTCGGGTCCTTGCAGGTCTTGGTCTTCAATCTCTGTGAGGGTTTTCATGCTTTTGTGCATTTAAATTCGAATTTGAATCTTGTGTCAAATTTTTAGATTTGATATATAATGTGTTATAATGCCTGTAATTGCTTGATATAGCTTCCTTTGAGTTCGTAGAGCATTGTTTGATTGTTATTTAGCAATTTTTACGGTCGAAATTGTGTATTTGAAATTAGGGGAAAATAATGAATAGTGAATTTTGAATAGTAAACCCTAGCATTTTGGATTGTGATCCGAATTGCGATTGCTTGATTTGGATAGGTGCCATTAGTGATAGAGAGATAAAATGTGCAAAAAAAACGGACCGGCCTTTGATAAAATTAGAAATTAGACAAAGAAAAATAAATGGACCGTTTGACCAAAAGTTGACCGTGCTCGAATTGAGTTAGGGGTTTTGCAATTGAGGGTATGGAAGCACTTTTGGCGCTATTGTGGTGTTGATTTAGTGACCGGTTAGCATAGCTGTAGTTCAAACACAGTAGGTGGACTTTCGGGCTCCGGTTGGGAAAGTGAGGTTTAGTGACATAGAAACGTATCTTGTAGTGCCTGAGTGAATGTAGTGAAATCGGTTTCCTAATCCCGTAGCTCGTTTGCTCGTAATTGCCTTTGGAAGTTAGAGATTGAATAGTGATATTTGTCGTTTTCGTGTTTGAACTGCTGTTACTTGTGTAATTGGTGTTATTGTTGCTATTAATGATAGTTATGCGTGAAAAGTTAATTGAATTCTAGTATTGATTGTAAATGCTTGATATCTCGTTTATCACCTCTAATCTGTATTGTTGTGCTATCGTTCGTTTATCGCTTTGTATCGTGTCTTGCACTGCATAGTGTCAGGCGCGTGAGTGATGAGCCTCTCTGGGTAGTCTCGGGCTGCCAGTGTTGGTTGCTCTAGCTCCGTGTCCTATTCCCATTCCCGCTTAGGTTGCCTCCCAGGGAGATTTGGGTCGTAGAATTGATGGATACTTCCGGGGTATTCCAAACTAAAGTTATAAGGTGGTTGCGCGCTTATTGTCATCGTTGTCAACTTCAAGCTCGAGATTGATGTATCGCTCGTGAAATGGTACATTGCTCGTATGAGTGAACCATAGCCTTCAGAGTGTGTTATAGCTTTGAATGGTTGTGTTACTGCTTTCTTTAATTGTTTATTGTATTGTCTTGTATATTGAATGCTCTCTTATTGATTAAATTGCTTAACTGTACCTATTTGCATTGCACGATCTTCTTTCTCTCCACCTCGATATCTGTCTCGCCCTCACTGAGTATACGTGTTGTGTATACTCACTCCTCACCACCACATTTCAGGAAATGCCTTGTTAGCTGGAAAGTTTGTGGTTACGTGAAAGATCATGCTTGAAGAGTTGTCTTGCGTGCCTATGTGGCTTGAGTTGTCAAAGATGCAAAGGTGTATGTTTCATGTGTTGTATGTATTTAAAGTTAAAAAGGAATGTAATTTAAGTTTTCTAGGTTGTTGAAGTGATTTGGAAAAGCTAGTTTATGTATTCAGATAATATAGCTTAACTTCAATGCATGTTTGTAAGGTCCAAAGGAAAAGAGTTAGAATGGTTTGATAGTCTAATTTATGCAATAGGTTAGTATGGTTTAATTGTCAAGCATGAATGTACTTGTAAAAGATATGAAGAGGTAGGTTAGTCTGTAAACTGGAAATGTATATTTGCTTGTAATTGCTTGTTGAGAACAAGGCTCGGATGGCCTTGAAGGATTGTGAATGTTTGGACACGGTGCTGGTCAACTTACATGATTTTACAGGTTTTACATTTTGCCTAGAAACAGGGGAGACTCCGTCCGTCTTTCCCTAAAATTTTGCCCGGGTTTGGAATTGGCTTGCGATTATATTGATTGATAGAACTCCCGGTCTCAAGAGGGATCGGGGTGTTACAGGTGGTATCAGAGCCAGGTTAGCTCATAAGCCGGGACAGGGTCCTTGGTCTGGTGGGTAGTGATCCTTGAACGTGTGCTTGTTAAGTGTGTTTTGAAAGTGTATGCTTGTATGTGGGATTGTGTGTCTTGACTTGAATGTATGCACCTATGTGATATAGTTATATGTTATGTGCTAAATGTGTGTTACGTGAAGTGAAGTGACTACTCGTGTATCGAATTGGCATCGTGAATCAAATTGATCTCGTGAATTGTTATTTGCTTGAAGTATTACTTGTAATCTGTGTATAGAATGTCTTGAATTGGTTATGCAGTGATTTGAATTGATTATGTTATGCTTGACTTGATTGTCGTGCTTGAGTGACTTTTTTGAATAAACTGTTTTATAAACTTGCTTGCATAATAGTTTAAGGCATGTGTATAAATGTGATATCTTGGCATTCATACATGCCCCGTGGAAATGGTAAGTAAGTCATCTTTCTCCCCTGAAGAAAGTGGTTCACAGTTGGCCTTTCAAGGTGTATGGATTGGCAGGAAATGAATGGCATTTAACTAGCCTTGAATTGGGAGTTGGTGTTTGCTTTTGGAGCTCGGTTATTGGCGAATCTCTAGGGTCCTCCTCTGTGCTTAACAATTGTGAAAGAGTAGTTTTCTTTTGAGGTTCTATTTGGCTGTTCTTTGGAACATTTTTTGGTTTTCTTATCGGGTATTCTTTGGAAACTTTTGTTGGCACTTCTCGGTGGACTTGGCTATTGGAATCTCAATCGGTCTTATTGTATGGTATTATCTATGGCATATGTGTCTCGTTCTTTATTGGTGTGTTACTGGCATTTTTTATTGGAAATTCTTCATTGGTATTCTCTAGAATTCTCAGTGGTCATTTATCTAGTACTTACCAATTGGGCAATCCTTGCTACTTTCTTACTGGAGTATTGTTCGATTATTTTATTTGGCATCCCTCAGTTAGTTTGGTAATTGGAATTCTTATCGGACTTATTATGTAATATTACTTACAGTACTCTTTGGAATTCTTACTGGGCATTCTATTAGTATTTTTTCTTATTGGCATTTATTGGAAGATCCTACACTAGGGATTCTGCTTGGACTTATTATCTTGTATTGTTTACGGCTTCTCCTTCGGCTTTTCCACTCAGGGGAATCTATACTTGCTGTTTTACTAAAATGTTGCGGTAGGGACTCAGTGATTGGAGGATTTCATTTAGAGATTGGCCTTTGGTATATCTCTCTATATTCTTTTACAGAACTTTCAGCTAGGTCTACTTACAGTAATCAGCACTGCATGAGGTGCATCTGCTCTGGCTGTCTTTTAACTTCCTTATTTGGTACTTGTTAGACTTCTATTGGAGATTCGTAAATAGGGCATTCCTTCGGTATTCTTCTTGCCATCAATATGTGGTATTGCTATCATCTACAGTATCTTTGCTTCAGTCTTTAGTTGGTATTTTCTCGGCATTCTTGGTTGGGATTTCTATTCGAGTTTTCCTACGAGCATCCTTATTCACTATCTTGCCCAGCAACCGATGCAGATTAGTCAGAGTTGGATTTTAGTGGATGCAGAGTCTTATTGGAAGAAGAATTGCGAGGACACATTTATTTTAAGGGGGGAATTATGTGATAACCCGAACCCGGCATACATTTAATAGTATTTAATTGCATTTAATTAAGTGTCATCTTAAATGTTAATATTTAATTGCACTTGATTACGTGTTTATATTTACTTGTTCATTTTGTATCTTGGCATTAACTTCATAATTCTTTAAAATATTCTAGAAACAATTAAATTAATTATTTTAAATGTATATTGATTATTTTGATTGTTTTGATTATTTTAATAATCGGTTTTGGTTGTTTTGCATTAAAATTACTCGATTTTCAATTAAATGAGAAAAGTAACTCCGAGCCGGGGTAAATTTTAAACTATTCTACTATTCTGCTTTTCAAAAATTATAGTTTTATATTATTGCACATCATTTGATTAGCGATCGTTTAATGACCGTTCGATTGTAGCATTTCGAAATGAGAGTTAGAAAAATATTCCTCGAATTTAGTGAAAAATGTTTTTAGCTTAATTTAACCAGTTTTAGTTGTTTTTCATTTAATTGCATTGTTTTAACTTGAATTATATTTAAATGGCATTAAAATAAGCTTATTTGACCATTTTTAACTAGAGCTTGATTTTGTAAATGACCAAAATGCCCTTGTCACCTTTTAAATAATAAAACAAGCCAAAAAAAAAAAAAACCAAAACCACAAATGCCATCCATGTCCTCCCATGGCCGAAAGCTTGAGGGAAAAGAAAAAAAAAATTTGCATTTTTCTTCTACAATCGTGCGTGGAATTGCTCGGGGGTCGTGGCTTGGGTCCTTGCGGGTCTTGGTCTTCATTCTCTGTGTGGGTTTTCACGCTTTTGTGCATTTAAATTCGAATTTGAATTTTGTGTCCAATTTTTATATTTGATATATAATGTGTTATAATGCCTGTAATTGCTTGATATAGCTTCCTTTGAGTTCGTAGAGCATTGTTTGATAGTTATTTAGCAATTTTTACGGTCGAAATTGCGTATTTGAAATTGGGGAAGAACAATAAATAGTGAATTATGAATAGTAAACCCTAGAATTTCAGATTTTGATCCGAATTGCGATTGCTTGATTTGGATAGGTGCCATTAGTGATAGAAAGATAAAATGTGCAATAAAAATGGACCGGCCTTTGATAAAATTAGAAATTAGACAAAGAAACGTAAAGGGGCCGTTTGACCAAAAGTTGACCGTGCTCGAATTGAGTTGGGGGTTTTGCAATTGAGGGTATATAAGTACTTTTGGCGCTGTTGTGGCATTAATTGAGTGACCGGTTAGCATAGCTGTAGTTCAAACACAGTAGGTGGACTTTTGGGCCTCGGGTGAGAAAGTGAAGTTTAGTGACATAGAAACGTGCCTTGTAGTGCCTAAGTGAATGTAGTGAAATCGGTTTACTAATCCCGTAGCTCATTTGCTCGTAATTGCCTTTGGAAGTTAGAGATTGAATTGTGATATTTGTCGTTTTCGTGTTTGAACTGCTGTTATTTGTTTAATTGGTGTTATTATTTCTATTAATGATAGTTATGCGTGAAAAGTTAATTGAATTCTAGTATTGATTGTAAATGCTTGATATATCGTTTATCGCCTCTAATCTGTATTGTTGTGCTATCGCTCGTTCATCGCTTTGTATCGTGTCTTGCATTGCATAGTGTCAGGCGCGTGAGTGATAGGCCTCTTTGGTTAGTCTCAGGCTGCCAGTGTTGGTTGCTCTAGCTCCGTGTCCTATTCCCTTTCTTGCTTGGGTTGCCTCCTAGGGAGATTTGGGTCGTAGAATTGATGGATACTTCCGGGGTATTCCAAACTGAAGTTATAAGGTGGTTGCGTACTTATTGTCATCGTTGTCAACATCAAGCTCGATATTGATGTATCGCTCGTGAAATGGTATATTGCTCGTATGAGTGAACCATAGCCTTCATAGTGTGGTATAGCTTTGAATGGTTGTGTTACTGCTTTCTTTAATTGTTTATTGTATTGTCTTGTATATTGAATGCTTTCTTATTGATTATATTGCTTAACTGTACCTATTTGCATTGCACGACCTTCTTTCTCTCCACCTCGATATCTGTTTCGCCCTCACTGAGTATATGTGTTGTGTATACTCACTTCTCACCACCACATTTCAGGAAATGCCATGTTAGCTGGAAACTTCGTGATTTCGTGAAAGTTCGTGCTTGAAGAGTTGTCTTGCGTGCCTATGTGGCTTGAGTTGTCAAAGATGCAAAGTGTATATTTCATGTGTTGTATGTATTTAAAGTTAAAAAGGAATGTAATTTAAGTTTTCTAGGTCGTTGAAGTGATTTGGAAAAGCTAGTTTATGTATTCAGATAATATAGCTTAACTTCAATGCATGTTTGTAAGGTCCAAAGGAAAAGAGTTAGAATGGTTTGATAGTCTAATTTATGCAATAGGTTAGTATGGTTTAATTGTCAAGCATGAATGTACTTGTAAAAGATATGAAGAGGTAGGTTAGTCTGTAAACTGGAAATGTATATTTGCTTGTGATTGCTTGTTGAGAACAAGGCTCGGATGGCCTTGAGGGATTATGAATGTTTGGACACGGTGCTAGTCCACTTACATGCTTTTACAGGTTTTACATTTTGCCTAGAAACAGGGGAGACTCCGTCCGTCTTTGCCTAAAATTTTTCCCTGGTTTGGAATTGGGTTGCGATTATATTGATTGATAGAACTCCCGGTCTCGAGAGGGATCGGGGTGTTACAGTAAATGGGTTTTTAAAAGGAAAAGAGGAGCAGATGGAAATGTAGAGACCTACAAATCCCGTTTGGTTGCTAAGGGATTTCGTCAACGTTATGGTATTGACTATGATGAGACATTTTCTCTCGTAGCAATGCTCAAATCGGTTCGCATTATGCTTGCTATAGCTGCGTACCTAGATTATGAAATTTGGCAAATGGATGTCAAGACAGTTTTCCTTAATGGTGAGTTGGAAGAGGAGGTGCACATGACACAGCCTGAAGGGTTCACATCCACAAATGAATCTAAAGTATGCAAGCTACAGAGATCCATTTATGGACTCAAGCAAGCCTCTCGGAGTTGGAACATACGTTTTGACAAGGTTGTCAAAACGTATGGCTTCGTTAAGAATGAAGCAGAGCCTTGCATCTATAAATGGGAAAATGGTCATGTGGTCATGTTCTTGGTGCTATATGTGGATAATATTCTCCTTATAGGGAATGATATATCTGCATTGCAGAGCGTGAAGTTATGGTTGTCATCCCAATTTTCCATGAAGGATTTAGGAGAGGCTTCCTATATCCTTGGGATCAGGATCTATAGGGATAGATCAAGAAGGTTGCTGGGATTGTCCTAGTCTACGTACATAGACACCGTGCTAAAAAGGTTCAGCATGGAAAATTCCAAGAAAGGCTATCTCCCGATAGGTCATGGAATTACTCTTTCTAAAAAGGATTGTCCAACAACTCCTCAAGAAAGAGAGCGCATAAGTAGAATCCTATATGCCTCGGCAGTAGGATCTATCATGTACGCTGTACGAGACCTGACATGGTTTATTCCCTTGGAATAGTAAGCAGATACCAATCTGATCCTGGCGAGAAACATTGGGAAGTGGTTAAGACCATCCTAAAGTATTTAAGAAATACAAAGGACCAATGGCTCGTTTATGGAGATTCTGATATGAAACTGGTTGGTTATACCGATTCAAGTTTTCAATCAGATAGAGATGATAGTAAGAACGTATCCAGTTTTGTGTTCACCCTGAATGGTGGAGCCATCAGTTGGAAAAGTTCCAAACAGCAGACTGTAGCCAATTCTGTCTGTGAGGCAGAATATATAGCAGCATTTGATGCGGCGAATGAGGCAGTTTGGCTTAGAAAATTCATCACGGAGCTCAGAGTTCTTCCTGATCTGACTGGTCCAGTCACAATCTTCAATGATAGTACTGGAGCCATTGCACAAGCTAAGGAACCCCGATCTCATCAGAAAGTCAAACATGTACTGAGATGTTACTACCTAATTAGAGAGATCATTGCTAGAGGTGACGTCACTCTGCAAAAGATTGATAGTAAAGAGAATTTAGCTGACCCCTTCACCAAAGCTCTCGGGATCAAAGAGTTCGATACACATCAAGAAAATATGGGTATAGGATACAGATCCGACTGGCTTTAGGTCAAGTGCGAGATTTTTAGGAATTGTGTCCTAAAGTCAGTCATCGAGTGTAGCTGGCAAATTAATTTGTATGTGGATTATTGTTCTATTAATAATATTTGGCCATTACATCATATCGGCCATCTTCTTTTACCTTTGACTGATCATGATGTAGTCCTTAGAATGACTTTATAGAATCATATGAATGAGGGTTGATTTTGTTCATTCTTAAACATTGTTCGTAACCAAATGATGATATTGGTATTGGACGTCAATTTCATCGAGTATAGGTTATTGTTTGTTGCATTGGTTGGTTATCCTCATGACCAATGGGTGTTGGGACACCGGTGCGATAAACAGGTGACATGTGGAGACATGTTCACTGAACATGACTCTCTTTACAAGCGTTCTATGGTATGTACCCTACTGTCTAAGGATAGCTCGTGGTACATGTGGTAGACATGTTCTCTCTGACCTAAGACTGCCATGGAAACTTACGGATTACTCCTCATGCTTAGTTGCCGGACTATCCAGATTTCTAATCTGTTAACATAAGGTTACTGCATATGAGCAAGTGCCGGAGAAGTCAATGTATGAGTCAAGATGGGATTGACCGCTCCGGGTATTTGGAGAATGGTGTTTTGCTTAATTTCAATTCAGAAAGTCTTTGGCCAAAGCACATCTCGGGATGAGTCACGAGGGTAAGTCATGATGTATCATGACAAGATTGAAATTTTACATGAAGTAACTAATTAGGGATTTGATAGTTAACCATGTCCCTAGGGTTATTTCAGAACACCGAGGGTCATAGGAAATTCACCATTATACCGAGGTTCGTTGAATGTTGCCTTGTACCTATTCAGCTTATTCGGTCGTCGAGAACCATTGCTAGATGATATCTTCAATTAATGTAAGGATAGTCTTTATGCTACCGGCTTAAGTTTGAACCTATGGAGTCACGCAAAAGAATAAGTAATGTAATTGGAGAGACGACCTAATCATAATCAATATTTAATTGAGAATTAAATATCATTTGTGATTAATATTTAATTAAGAATTAAATATTATCTAATTATTATTATTAGGTCGTGGATTTAATTATTTGACAATTTCTAGCTAGCACTAGATTTATGATTCATCAATTAAATCCTAGGCTGATTGATTTAAATTAAATAGTGATTTAATTTGAATCGTTGTGGGCTTTATGGAAACCCACGTTAAAAGATTGGGTTTTTTTTAACTATTTTGAGAGTTGGCCTTTTGAAGAGCCTAGCCCACATGGTCTTTATAAGAAGGGCCATGTAGGGTTTTCAAATAGATGTGTGTTAGACATATATCGTTTTCTGAAAACGTAGGAACAAGAAAAAAAAATAAAAAAAAATAAAAACCCTCTCTGAAAATTATAGCCTCCTCCTCTTTCATCCTTGTTCGCGAGCGAAGTAGAAGGAGCTAAACGCTTCCGTTGGGCAATCCCATAACACTACCACAAATCGTTCAAAGAGGTAATCCTAATTCTCTGATTTAAAGTTGTCAATTATTATGTATAACGAGTTGATCCTGGTGGAATTCCAAGAGATAGTCTCATGGATTTCCTGCACTTTGAACACCAAGATAAGCATTAGGACCTAGAAAAATCTGATATCTAGTTGTTGATCTTCTGTCTTTGGAGTCACTAGCCCAATCATTATCAGAATAGGCCTGTAGGTATAGTGGGCCAGGTTGAAATAGAATGCCTTGATGTATAGTTCCTTTGACATACCTGAGTGCTCGTTTGAGGGCTGCATAATCAGTAGTAGTAGGATGGTGCATATGTTGACAAAGAGCATTCACAACATATTGCAAATCAGGTCTAGTGATAGTTAGATATTGTAGGGTACCTACTAGACTTCTAAGGATGTAGGATTAGCATAAGGAGTGTCTGCAGTAGTAGAAGGGTGAGAATGTTTGGAAAAAGTAGGAGTTTCAGAAGGCTTACAGTCACTCATACCTGCCTTTTGTAGAAGAGAGTCTTTTGTAGGAGTGACCTCTATACCTAGGAAGTATAAGAGCTTACCAAGGTCTTTCATAGAGAATTTACTATGCATTGAGGTAATGAACTGAGAGATATGTCATCTACATAAACTAATAGAATCAGTGTATGAGAAGGAGTATGTTGAATAAAGAGAGATGTATCTGCTTTGCTACATACAAAACCTAGATCTAAGAGGAGTCCTAGGAGCCTGTTTAAGACCATATAAAGACTTGTGCAGCCTGCAAACATAGTTAAGATAGGTGGTGTCAAAAAAAACCTTATGGTTGAGACATGTAGATTTCTTCATCTAGGAAACCATGAAGGAAAGCATTTGAGACATCTAGTTGATGTAAGGGCCAGTGATTGTGCAAGGCTAGAGAAATGACTATTCTTATGGTTTGAGTTTTGACCACTGGACTGAAAGTCTTAGTGTAGTCAACGCCAGCCTCTTGGTTGTAACCTTTAGCTACAAGCCTAGCCTTGTACCTAGTCAATTTTATTTTATTTTTGTAATACGAAGTGTTCCTACATGTTTTGTTAAAAAACATTTTCTACGCAAGATTACAACATAGAATTGGTTTTATACTATATATTCTTATATTATTTACATTACCGTGCATCGTAATGGTATGCATTTTAAGCACTATCTTAATTCATGTATTTTTCTGAGTAATCTTGAAACTATTCTTATAATAATAATCATGCTTTGGACCATAATATTTATCTTTGGGATTTTGTTTTAGACCATTAGTATTTGATAGTAAAAGAGGAAATATTTCTAAGGTCTTTCTTTCGATAGTTAGCTATTCATCATAGGAGAGAGTTGAAGAACACTCATAAATGGGGAGTTCGATTTATTTTCAGTTTAGAGATGATCTACAATGCTAATTCCACATTTTATTTATAAGTGTTAAGGGATGAAATTAACAATGATGATTGATCCATATAGATGCCCAGGATCGTATCTCTAGAAATTTTAATAAATTTCACATACCAATTGTTATATATAAAATATAATTATGAAAGATTAATAAATATTTATATTGCGAAGTGAATATCAAAGCAAGTAAATAAAACCTTCACTCCAAAAAAGAAAACAAATTCCAACACTTTAGTTTATTTGACATGAATACGTGGATCCAAAATGAAAGTGAATGTTATGATAAATTATATAAATGTTTTTGGCTCTAAAAAATAATCAATTGAAGAGAAGAAGTAGAAGATTCTGACGATGATGAAGAAAGAAACAAAAATAGTCCGTAGAAGCCAAACATAAAACGAAAAATGCAAGAATTAAGTATGAGTAGTTTTCATCTCGCTGTCTACTCAACGAGTATTAGAGCGAGCCGAATCTTTAATTTAGTGGCTTTTCCCTTTTTCTTTCACTCTACTCTTTCATTTCCGCTTAAACTTCTCCAATTTGGGAGATGAGAAGCAGGTCCGATTTATATTACTAGAGTTATGTTTACTTCACTCGTCACGTACTCTTTTATTCTTATATTCGAAATCCGTGTCTAAACTTTCCCTTAATGCCTGCTGTCTCATCAATTTTCAAAATCATGGGACATAAACAAAGCAAAATAATGCTTTTGTAGGCGGTCTAGTAGTTTTCTTATGGTAATTACCGTGCTTTTGCCGGCAGTATTTTTTCCTAGTTGGGGTTTTGTTTTAAATTAATAGTTGTCATCTCATCTTCCTAAAATTTAAACCACACATAGTTGTCAGTTTTGATGATTGTCATGTTTAAATTTTGTCAATGCTCTTACTAAGACCACAAATTAAATACCTACTGTTTGGAATGAATTAATTATATAAAGTTTTACGGAATTTATTTTTAAATAAATTATTTTTATTTGGAAGTACTTTTTTTTAAAAATTAAAAATCGATTTCCTCAAGCATACTCATTTTTTTATTCAAGAGGTAAAATTTGTAATTTCAAGCCACTAAATTAGTTATACATTTTTTAAGGACTAAACTGTCCTTTAAAAAAAATTTCTTTTTTTTCTATTTGTACTCTTTCGCTCTCATGCCCTATATAGTTAGTTCTTCTAATTATTTCTTTTTGTGAGCTTCGTCACTGCAAATTTCTTTTTCATATTTCTTAATTCAAGCTTCTATTTTGTCTTAGAATTACAACTCCATTATTTACTCATTCATCCTTATTTTCAGGTAGGTTTAGTACACTTAGTCATCTAAAATCGCAAATTATTTATTCATTGATCTATTCATCAATACTAATTAATTAAATTTAATTATAAAATTGCATGGTTCTATTAATGGAACACAAATTCATGTCAAAATTTCAAAAGCAAAGCTCCGAGATATATGGGTAGAAAAGAAATACCTACAATAAATATATTTACAAATCAAATAATTAATTTAATACTATTTTATACTTCCAAATAAAAGACTTCATTTATAAAAAAAAAAATCCTCACAAAATTGATTTTTCATAGATCATATGTCTAATATGAAATCTCGACTCAAGGGTCCATTGGTCTTCCAAAAGCCCAATTACATGCATGTGAGATTATATGGATAGTCTCGAACCATCTCATAGGTGCACTCTCAAGTAGGCCTATCGTAATCAACAATTTGCGGCCCTTGCATACACCACAGGTATTTAGGTTTTTTTTGACTGAAAAATATCTGCAAAGGAGAGCCATTGGGCTTAATTTGATTTGCATGGATGCTGTATCAGTTATGATAACATACATTTAAAAATAGATGATTCTATGTGCAAGGGCCATGATTATAAATTATTTGATTATATTTTTCTAAAGAAGAGGTGAAATATAATCAACTTGCATGCACATCCTCTTTTTTTTGTGATAAACGCATACATCAAAGTCTAAAAAACGTATTTTTGACACCAAATTCATATTTTACATCATGCAATTATCTAATTGTGCTTTAACATAAGTAATGTGACAATAAATTCCTAAACTAGATATATACCCTTCTAATAAAATGTAATCCTCAAATTCCTTATATGATTTCGACCAAAAAAAATTCCTTATATGATTCCTCTTGTTCGTGTCTTTCAAGTTGGAAAACAAGAATAAATAGATACAAATTTAAATGAAAAAATCTAAAGATTACAATTTAATGCATCAAACCACACTCTCCCTCCAAAAAAATTAGGATACGTTATGAAAAAATCAAACTTCCATCGAAGAAAAGCAAATAAAGGGCTTTCGTAAAAATTCTCGTAGAATCGATAATGAAATTTTCATTTTGTACATGTCGGATCATGAATTTGTAACTGCATTCAATTTCTATAAAAAAAATTCGAATTGTGTTAAACTATCACACTGTAAACTAGCTCATTGCCAACTTATTGTGGTTCCATCTTTTTCCCTTTTGAGGTAGCATGGATCCTTTTTTTTTTTTTTCCTTTGTTTTTCTGATTCATATTAATTAGAAACTCAATGAGGCAAAAAGATAGACAAAGGATTTGTTTGCTTAATCGTACATAAACCATTGCGTTATTTAAGAAATACAGAATGAGTTTAGCTCAATAATAAATTGGTTGACATACAAGATACATAATTGTGAAGAGAAATATAAAAAGAGTTTGCTTTTGAGAAAAATGAAAAAGAGACATATATATGACCACGTACTACTTGCTAAATGACATGGGAAAGAAAAGAGAACATTCTAATTATATCGTGTATTAAAAGAAAAAATAAGAAACAGAAAAAAGTGTTCAAATAGGGCTAAATGTCCATTTTTTATATTAGCGAATATATGATGTGAATGTCAATATGTGAAATATAAAGAGATAGAATTCAATTTCCTAAAAAGATTATGGTAAAATGAAAAAGCATTCGAATTTTTATCACGTATTAAAAGAAAAAATACGAAATAGAAAATAAGTTCAAATAGGGCTGAAGTGCCATTTTTATTTTTGTATAGGTGATGTGGTTGTTTATATTTTAGAGATAAATATCACGTATTCTCTCTCTCTCTTCCCCCTTTATATTGCCATAGCTTATATTACCTCCATCCCAAACTCAATATCTACTTTAATTTTTACTAGTCAAACAAAATTTGTTGAAGCAATATTTCACATTCATTTTATTAGATTTTTTAAACTATTAATGTTCCGCGTGATCGAATTTCCAATGAATTTAATATTATTACTATGCTTTTACAAAATATTGAACAAATCAACAGGAAATCTTTATGTAGTAATATGAATCTTCTATAAATAAAAACCAGTTACGAGTATTGCAAATCTAATTGGTGATTTTTAATAGTTATTAGTTATTTCCTTTTTCTCTTTTTTTTTTCTTTT
Organism: Ehretia macrophylla; assembly: GCA_037974665.1. Classification (NCBI taxonomy): domain Eukaryota; kingdom Viridiplantae; phylum Streptophyta; class Magnoliopsida; order Boraginales; family Ehretiaceae; genus Ehretia; species Ehretia macrophylla. The sequence continues at coordinate 54,620,000 of CM075782.1, forward strand.
TTTTAGATTAATAAGAATCGCCTACTAAGTTTTTGATATGTATTGTATGACTTAATTTTTTTTTTTTTTTTTAAAAAAAACCGCCAGCAGAAAAGTACCTTTAAAGAGTTTCTCAAAACAAGCGAAAATGTTCTGGTGATTAAAGTGGCCCAACACGATATGGTACCTTTTTACATGGTTGAAGTAAAGATAAGTATAATTTTATGGAATAGTTAGTTTAATATATCCTTTGTCTATTATCTTTATGTGGTCCTTGAGTATGTACACAGACGAGTCTGGCCCCTACATCCTCTTTATGAACTAGCTACTTTTTAAGGTTCCCATGCTATGATCATTTCCCTTGGAAATATTGAGCTATACTGCGAGGAATTTCTTCAGTCGGGCAGTCAATTTGTTTGGCTGTGAGAGCGTATGTAGGCCCACATCACACGTTTCACAACTGGAAAGTAGTTTCTCTTATACTGTTATAAAACATAATACAAGATTGAATTTCAATATTGTGGTTAAAATAATACTTAAGGTAAATTCCAAGACAATTATTGTGAAGTATATGATATTAATCTCGCCTTTAAACTCAGAATTTTGAATTTGTAGTCCAAGACAATCATTATAAAGCGTATGACACTAATCTCATTAATAAGCTTGAAGTTCTAGCGTGATCTACACGATGGGTAATTGTGTTCTCGTTAATAAGTTCGAAATTCTAGCGTGACCTACACAATGGGTAATTGTGTTTCAATGCCCATCCCACAGAGTTAAAGAGCCACGACTCGGCATTAAATCCATGTTTCGCATTTAATGGCAATCAAACTGGCATGCTCATCTCTTGCACGGCTGGAGTGTGTGTATTTTTGGACGGAAACATATTTTTCATTGTTCAGCATGATAATATAAAGGAAACCAACAATCCTAATTTGGCGAAAATGGTAAAAAAAGATTTCCATTCTCACCATGGAATCATTACGTTTCATCCACAAAAGGGTTGTACTTTGTTATCAAAATAAGGACGTAACGATTAAGGAGTGAATAAAGATTGTAATTTCTAGGGGCGACACTGAGTGGGGCCGGTGGCCGCTACTTCTCCAATGTTTTAATTTTTTTAAAAATATCTATATAATATCGTTAAAAAAAAATTATCAATACTCCCTATTTTTTAAAAATAATCTATGTACGTAGCGCCATTAAAAAATATTTTAGACCCCCTAATATTAAATTTCTAACTCTGCCCTTGATAATTCCCATTTTACTTTTTATAAAAATATGAATATTTTGAAATATTTTAAAATTAAAAAATCAATTTAACTCTATGTGAATAAAAATATTTGATCAGAGTTCTTGGTATTGGATACTTTTTAGGTTCATTATTAGTATATGATATGATAGTGTGATAGCTATATGGTCTATTATTAATTTGAACTTTCGACAGGCACTACTACATGATTGAGATTCCCTGATACCAACATTCATCAAACCCTTAGCTGGAAATTCAAAATCGATTCCATTGTTTGTGAAGGTTTAGTTTAAATAATAACATTTTTATATTTTATTGTGATAAATATATGTACTCACATTTCATAATCAAATCTCTGTCATTTGTTAAGGCCTGCACAGCAATCATTTAGCTAAAAGTTAATATAATCTTGGCCTTTTTTGAAGATGGACAATCCAAGTTGTATATTTGGAAGGTGACAGTGAGATTTATATGTTATTAAATCAATAAAACCTCCAACAGACAAAAAATGCTTATAACGTTACGATCGATGTTATGAAAGAATTTTAAAGAAAATTAAATTATTAATTATTTGATCTAACAGTTACTCTATTATCGTTAGATAAAATTCTTTTTATGGTCTAAATCTATTTTATAATCTCACGAAAATATTGTTGTTATGAAATGATTCATATCCGAAAGAGATGGAGATGAGAGCCGGCCTTTTTAGCACTAATTCTCTGCATTTGGCAACTTCTTGGATGCAACAAATCCAGCCTAACATACAGATCAACACACTAACACCGACCTAGTAATGAGCACTGCAACTTATTTTAATACATAAATAATTGGTGGATACAATTTTTGTCAAACCTTTGATGACTAGCAACATTTAATACAATACTTTATTTGATGACTAGCAACAATATTTAATATAATACTTTATCTTCCAAGACAAGTCCAATAATATCCAAACAAGAGCCAATATTGGTCTCTATTTTTCTTGGTCTTTCATTAGTCCTTTTTGTGAAATTTTCTTTTCTTTACGATGTGATGGTTCACCCTTAAATGTTGAATGAAATGGTCGCGTACTAATTTGCAATAATAGAGTTACATTATAGTACGGGTGTGTATGGTTACAATTTAAATTCAAAAATTAAATTATTATTTTTTTTAAAAAAAAATTATTATATTAGACCCTTTATGTATAAGTGTTCCCGCTGATCATAAGGTGTGTTCTTGATAATCATCGGGTCCAAGTTTTGCCCTTGGCAACTCATTATAACTAATGTGCTTGAGTTTGAGCCTATTCTATCCCATTACAAATGTTATTTGATTTTTGGCTAACTTGGAACATATGTTAAGTACAACGTTAGACCATAAAATATGTATCCTTAAAATTAAATTTACAAAGAGAGCTCTTCGTCATCGACAAAGAAAAAGAAAACAATGTGATGATTCAATTTCATTACCGGGCATATATTTGTCTCAATGCTTATTTCAACATGCACAAAAAGTGGTCCTACTTCTTGGCCTGCTAGTATAATTTTGTGCTTACATCGATGAAGCAATATTGCATGGCCATATCGTGTTTCATGACGTTCTCATTGGCCATAAAAGAAGAAGAAAAAATACACATTAAATATTAGTTTAGAATTTAAAATGAGGACTTTATAATTAAATGGTGTACAATTTATCATCAGTTGCTTTCACCATTCAGTGCGTGAAAGATATACTGATATTGAACTGTGATATTGAGGGCCCAGTCAACTTGTATCAATATCTATCACCATTATAACAATAAGCTTTGCATGACCATGACCAAAACAATGTAATCAATAGCAACAAAAATGATAATGAAACGGAAAGGAATTAGGTTTTCTATCGTATTTCATTATTCTACTCAAGATTATAACTTCCCTTGCATTTTGTCAAATTTATACGTTAAACTAATTTATAATATTATAATAATTTAGTAATCTTGTTATAAAAAAAATTATTTTTAATTGCTCTGGGACTTGTAGCCTTTTAGATATGCTGTGGCTTTAGTTAACTTGCATGGTGCCTTGCGGGATTAGAAATGATTTTTCCTTCTTAGATGCGTGGACAATCGCACTCTCAAGATTTGTCTAGAAAGATTTTGGGCCCGACCACTCCAATAGAAATAGTGAGTCTTATTATTGTAAATCACAAAGTCATTAAATTATTGTGGTAACACATAATTTAGCAAATAATTTTCACAAAACACATAAGATCCTTTTGCAATTTACCCAAGAAATATTATATTTCTACCTTTTTTTTTCTTTTTTTTTTTTAATGGCGAAGAACCTCATCCTAAATATGACTATATTGGTTCTACCACAAAGTTATGAATCCCGGTGCAACGACACATCTCAAAGTATGCTCTAAGTCACTTAATGTTTGTGATGAGAGGACATAAAATTGAACTGAGAATTTTTAATAACAAAAAATCACTATCCGATCACTCTATTTAACCTTTAACAGCAATATTTTAAATTAAGCTAATTAGAGTGTAATATTTAAAGTAACACCCTACATTTAGATTACTTCAACCTATATCTAAGCCATACATCAATATCAAATCGATAACTAATTCTTAACAAACATTATATTGTGAGCTAATCTTAAATGTTAGTACGGGACCCCACACACTAATTTTAGTACGTGGTTAATGGAACCCGTCCTATATTTGGTGGACGTTTTCCATCCAACAAAACTTGTAATCTGCAGTGGACTCCAACCCACCAGGAAGCATTGGGAGTTTTGTACGCCGTGTTTATGGTGACGTCGCGTTCCATGCAAGAAGCCTTATTATTCCATTACAATATTGCGTGGACTGAGTATGATTGGATTAGAGAGTGGTTGAGCCATACATTATTTTAATCAATTTTTTAATTCATAGCTCAAAGAACATATCTATACAGTCAAATAAATCTTCTCCCCCTCCACCTTCTCTCCCTGCCTGGAGCAGGTAGATCTCTCCCTCTTTGCACCCGTCAAAGATTGAGAGAGATAAAAAAATAATAATTTCTCAAACTTTTCAAGTCTTCGTTAAAAAAGGACGACTTGGTATACAAATTTTTGCTAAAAGTTTGAATATTATTTTAAAGTATATTGTACATAATGCTAACTTAATTATATATTTATAATAGACTATTTTTATTACTTGAATTTATAATATGTATGATGAATTTATTAGACTCACCTAATGCACAAGAATATAGTTGTGGAAAAGAAAGGGAAGAAAGACATCCAAGTCCTTGTATGTTTCATCTTAAACCAGATAAGTGACTCAGTTTTCTTTTTCTTTTTTGAAGCACTTCAAACTTAACAGCATTAGTAAATTTCAACAGATGAAGAGTATTATGACTATTTCAATATAATTAAAATAAAATAAAAATCAACCAATAGGGTAAGGCCACGTGACCCACATTGCCAACCTAATCAGCACTCACACCCCAACACCCAAATCCCAAACTGCCCTCAACCCCCAAAATGTCACCCCTCCCTAGCTAACTCCAATCTTGCCACCCCCATCCCCCAAAAATCGTCATGGCCAAGCAATTGCTGAGAGAGAGAAAGGCCAAACAACTGTTGAGAGAGAGAAATAGAAGAAAGTTTGGGATTTGAGGATTGGGGGTGGAGGTGTCAATAGGGTCAGGGTGTGAACACGTGACCTAATTAATTGTTTGTATTTTTTTTTTTTTTAATACTGAAATGAACATAATACTTCTCATTCATTAAATCAATTAACATGATTAAGTTTGAGGAACCTAATAAGATAAAATAAATATAAAAAAAAACGGAGGCAACTTATTAGACCAACTCCAATAGCTCCCCTATTTTTTTCTTATATTTGGGGGATTTAAAGCATTTACTCTATTTTTACAGATTTCTTATTTCAATTTCACTCTAACAGCTCTCCTATTTTTAACCAATCCCTTATTTTATAGAATCCCTATTTTAGTTTTACTCCAACAGCTCCCTTATATAGAAAATTTTTACTTCTATAACATTAAAACTATGGGGGATGGGATGGGGGATGGAATTTGATCCCCCAGCAATAGGGGATCTAAACTTCAAATTGTTTATCCCCTAAAATATAGGGAATCATTTAGGGGAGCTGTTGGAGCTATATAGCACCAACAGCTCCCTCAAATTTGATGGTTTTGGATATTTAGGGGAGCTGTTGGAGCTCCCCTTAGTCTAAGTTTAAAATTATAGGGATCCGGATGTCTTTTTCCCAAAAAAAAAGAGAAAAATCTAAAATATGGGTTTTAAAGATTGAGTCATCAGAAGACTCTTTCCTGTTATCTACCTCAAAGTATCAAACTACCAACCAAACTTTCTTACTAAACAAACAATAAACAAAATATTTTCTGCATTCATACAAGTCATTCATATTACAATCTAAGCTGTATAAACTGAGAAGAATAGGTGGTGATAGAAAATCATCTCTCATCATCTCTATGCCATAATTAACAAGCTTTGAAGCAATCATCTGCTTCAAACAACTCTGCCTAATGCTGCATATACTCAACAGAAAGCTCAAACGCCTCTACACTAAGCTCCGGTGGCCTATTCGCCGGCGTTCAAAGCACAATGTTGTGATCAAAAGGTTTGGAAAAACCAACTCCAAGACTCATCATCAGTACCCAAAGGAAGCACCAACTGGTTCAGCTGTGATCCATCCTACAAGTGAACTTAGTGGTTCGAAATCCCGAAGGCCTATTCGTTTAGCCACATTCAATGCTGCCTTTTTCTCCATGGCACCTGTGGTTCCAAAGTCTGAGAAGTCATCAAGTCTAGACTTTGAAAATGAAGATTTCTTGAAGATGAATCAAGGAACAAGTCAGAACTTGAGAGCAAAGTCTATGAATGATCGTCCGAAGAGTATACTAAAGCAGTCTCCTCTGCATCCTAGTTCTATTAACACACCAGGTGGTGTTCTATCCAAGCAACAAAAGTTCGCAAAATCAAAGTTAAGGGTGTCGATTAATTTGCCAGATAATGAGATATCTTTGAAGAAAAGTGGACAGTTAAGCTTTGTTGTAGATGAAAATGATGGCTCTGCAAGCTCCAGCAATGGCAGAAACAACATGAAGGGGAAGGGGCCATTGAGATTTTCCACGAGTATGTCTCCAAGTATAGCACACAGTTTTGATGGTCAGAGCTTTAGGAGTACTAGAACAGTTCTTGAAGTGTTGAGAGAGTTGAATGCTGATGTATTGGCTTTGCAAGATGTTAAAGCAGAGGAAGAGAAAGCTATGAAGCCTTTGTCTGATTTGGCTGCTGCTTTGGGGATGAATTATGTCTTTGCAGAGTGTTGGGCTCCAGAATTTGGGAATGCTATATTGTCTAAGTGGCCAATCAAGAGGTGGAAGGTTCAGAAGATCTTTGATGACACTGATTTCAGGTACTTGGCAGCATTTTCTTGTTCTACATTCACATAACATTTTTCCTTCTTTGTATCTTCCTCTCCCTTCCTTTCTCCAAATTGGATGCTATTTTAGGACGTATATTCCGATGCATAAACTCTGCTATGCATGGTTTTAAGGAAAGGTCAGACTTACTTTAGAGTTTATTGTTATACAGTCTTACCTTACATTTTACAAGAGACAACCAAAATCGATAATTTGTTAAAGAAAGAGTAGCTAATTATCCAATTCTTGTTCTTGAAGCTACCAATCATTTTTTGTAGTTATTTTTTGGTTGGAGAATGGTATTGTATGCGGTGACAGTGTCACACTATGGTGAGGGGGTATCTGTGAATTTGGAAAAAAAATATTACTAAAGAAAAAAACTCATTATATTAGGCCCCGAGTGTTCATGTTAATCATAAAGACTGGATTCTGACTCTGCCCCTAATTGTATGAACTTTCAGGTGTCCAAAACACTTCATACAAGGCTTAATTATTGAAAACCAGTTTAGGCACACAGACTAATTCTTGATGAAAATTCTATTGAATTTATTGTGAAAAGGACTATGGGAAACACTCCTTATCTTGTGGGTCAACACTTGTTTCATTAAACAATTAATGTTCAGTTGCATGTTTTTCCTAAATGATATTGAAAAAAACCAATGCAATAACTTCACAACCTGTCTCATTAATGTTCTATGTATATGCATAGAGCTGTCTTTTGTCCTGTTTCTACCAGAAAGTATCTCCAGAGATGTTTTCTGCAAAAAAATGCTGCTTCAAGTGGAACATGCCTGATAATTCTACCTACTACATGGATTTTTTCAGTTGTCATATGGATCCTGTTCTTACCAAATCATTTCCTGCAACTAGGAGATAAATTATTATTATTTTTACAATGGATGGTGAAATTAAAGTTTGAACTTAAAATCTCTTATTATAACAAGTTGTTACTTTCATCTAACTCTTGGGTAACTAGGAGATAAAATATTATGATTACTTTCACTATGTACTTGATATTTATCCAAATGCAGCAAATTTTTTACGAACTGATCAAATTATTTTCACATGAAGTTGAACATGTTCTTGAAAATGCTGAAGATAATTGGGGGTTCACTTAATAATTAATTAGTAAGCCAAGTCATGTTTCTGCATTGTTTCAGCTCTCTCTCTTTTTTTTCTTTTTTTTTGAGAAGTGAAAAAAAAATTTTAATATGTATTCAAGGGGTGCAACCCAAACTGTGTTAGATTTTAATTATGAAATAAAACCTAGTAAGAAGAGAAGTTTTGGCCCAACGACAAATTTGTCACCGTCTGACCTAAAAGTCATGTATTCGCGTTATGAAAATCACATTTTTTCAAAAAGAGAAATGCTTCCTTGGCTCTCAAATAAAAGGTGGGTACCGCATACATGTGGATCCACTCCCCTCTTAGTCTGTGACAGTGGGACTCTAGCAATTTCCTTTGCAAAATTCCTCAATGTGGGTCAGACCCTTCTTCGAAACTCGTGAATTTGTAAGTTTAAATAATAAACTCGACTTAACCATTTTAGGTTAGTGAATCAGAATCCAAGACAGTAATTTTTAAACACATGATACTAATTTCATTTGCTAGTTTGAGATTCTGGATTTAGGACATATGACATATTGCAAGTATGATAGGCTTCTGGTACTTGACATTGTATGCAGGAATGTTCTGAAAGCCACAATTGATGTTCCTGACATTGGTGAAGTCAACTTCTATTGCACACTTCTTGATCACTTAGATGAGAACTGGAGAATGAAGCAGATAAATACGATAATACAATCTGCTGATACACCACACATCTTAGCTGGAGGTCTGAATTCACTTGATGAAACAGATTATTCAGCAGAGAGATGGAAAGATATTGTAAAGGTAACTTCATTGACATGTTTTTCTCCAGAAATATATAACTTTTTTTTGGTAGGCAAGTAAGTAATTCATTTCATTCCACCTTAATAAACATTACAAAATGTATGGGATCAACACATACTGATATACCATTATATACAAAGGATACTATTTTGAAGGCTATTATTATATTTACGTTGAATACAAATTTTTCTTCTAACATCCAAAAGGATTTTTTCAATAATTTGTTCTTCTATATTCGCAGTCGAATTATAAAGTTTGTTGTTACGTTAAAATGTTAATATGAGCATTGGCTTTTTTTTGGGATTTTCATATAAAGCCTGGTTTCTTAGTTGTGGGACCAGACAAAGATTGTTGTGGATTTGAAAAGAAACTTTTTGGGAGACTTATTCGTGAAGCGGAGGTTCAAGCAGAGACGTGGGGTAGGGGTAATGAGCCCGAAAAAATATATCGATCCAATTATCTGTGTGAGACTTGTAATTAAGAATATTTGTAATTTAAAAAAAAAAATCCTTGAACATAAGTACAATTAATCAACCACGTAAATGTTTATGTGTGATTATTTTCTCGTTGCAGTTTTTTTGTTTTTAAAATATTATTATTGTTCCTAACATTTTTTTTTATGTTTGGTTGATATGTTTATGTTACAGTACTATGAGGAGATGGGAAAGCCAACTCCCAAGGTCGAGGTGGTGAAGCATTTGAAGGGTAAGCAATACACAGATGCTAAGGATTTTGCGGGGGAATGTGAGTCAGTTGTCATGATTGCCAAGGGACAAAGTAAGAAACCTTTGCCTAAACTATCAAAAGTCAGTAATTTATTTTGTTAAAATTGTACGTTAAATATTATATTACATTCTTACAATAAGAAATATGAGTTTCATTTTAAAACTAATTGTTATTAGGCAAAATAGTCCAAGATCTTAATTTGTGGCCTTCAAATATATTATTCTTTATGTGAGATTTTTGCATATACTGACACCGCCTCAATTATAACCTAGTTTAAAGAAGCAGTTTCGAATAAAAGAGTTGAGATTGAGGTTAGTGTGAGTCAATCATAAGAGCTAAGCACGAGAGCTAAACTAAGACTTGACTAAGGTACAATTCCGATACTATGATAAGAAACAAGTGACTCTATCAGTTAAACTAATTGGTGTTAAGTGGAATAACCCAATATCTTATATGTTAGTTTTGGAGTTTATATATATTTTTTTAAAGGGAGGCCTAAGCTAATATTACATCACATTAGCATATTACATCTGTCGATAATCAATCTTGAGACCTCTCTCGCACACAAAGCGAAAATCTTGCCATTGGAGCAAATACCCATTGGTGGAATTTATAATCTTTCAATATAAGAAAATTGTATATTCTAAAAATAGACTATTATTGTAACACAATGTTAACATGAAACTTCAGCAAAACACGAAAATTTTCGCAATCTACCCAAAACCTTTTGTAAAATTTGGTAAAATTTTCATTAAAGCAAGTATACTTATCCATCATGCTTCAATCTACTTTATAATGCAGGTGTTCAAGGAACATGCAAGTATGGAACCCGAGTAGATTACCTACTGTCATCTCCAAACTCTCCATATAAATTTGTTCCTGGATCATATTCAGTTTTGTCTTCGAAAGGGACTTCAGATCACCATATAGTGAAAGTGGACATGATCAAGACACAAAGCATTCCTCAAGAATTTGTTGATGGAAAAATGGGGCAACCCAGACAGAGAGTTGTCAAGTTCAAAAACACATCACCCTCCACAAAGGGCATATGGAAATCACAAACATAAGATATAGGGTTAATATCCCATATTAGTCTCTAATTTTTACCGTATTTGACAAATAGGTTCCTATTTTAAAAATTGTTATATTTAAATCATCGTTAGTCTTTTTATTCTATTATGTTAAAAAAATAACGGTAAACTCACATAAAAGTCACGTGACACAAGAAAAAAATGTGACTTTATATATCGTTATTTTTTAATAAGAAAGGAAAAAAAGACTAACGATATCACAAATTAGAAAATTAAAAGATTAAGGGGACCTATTTGTGAAACACGGTGAAAATCAGAAACAAACTAGGGTATTAAGTATTAACCTGAAGATATATAAATTAGTACAGTAATATCTCTTTGGTTTTTCTGAGTGTTTATATTTAAGGCAGTGGTAGGAATAGATAAATGCCTCATTTGCTCCCTTTTGTTTGTATACGTAGATCATTATTGTTGTTATATATATATATTGATCTTGGAGAAAAATTGGAAAAAGGACTACAAAAGACTGTATATTTGATTGTTTGTATAATTTTTTATGATGTAGTCAAATATAATTTGAATGAAAGGTTTTTTCATTTAATAAATTGTACTACAATTAAGAGTTAATTTTTTTTAGGTTACAATTGATACCGAAATTATGGATTGAATTTTGAATATCATATTACAATAAGTTACTATTTAACAACAGTAACATTTTTCATGTATCACAAAAAATAATAATAATAATAATAATCATGTACAATAAATTTAAAATAGATTTAAACTTTTATTGAACGTGCACATAATTAGAGTTTCGTTTATTCAACTATAGTTTACTGACAAATAGGTCAACAACACCCGAAATCTGAAAGATGGGGTTGATTAAGTGCATGTAATATTCTTCATTACGGTTGCGAGGCAAATTATGGTACAGTGAGTTCGAATAACTATTGACCCCGGCCAAAAATCATTTGTTGCAATCAATTAGTCATTTCATTTATATCAAATAGCTTGAATAATATTAGACGTCACGAGAGAAGACTCTTTTTTTTTTTTTTTGCTAATCAAGCAAAAGTATTCTATTAATAAACGAACTCAAACATATACAAATCAACACAAAAACACCCAAAGTGAAAATATTTACACAAGAATATTCTCAATGCTCCAATTCCTACAAATAATGTTGTTCAGATTGTTCTTACTAAATTTGTTTCCCCCACACATCTTCAACTAAATCATCTACTCGATCTTCTTGCAAATCGCCTCCTCAGTGCTAAACACTTGTTTATGTATACGTTGGTTCCGCTCCCTCCAGACAGAATACACCACCAAACAAAAAAAGAGACGAAGCAAAGTAGCTTGCAAACCTCTTCCACGGCAGAATCTCCTACACCAACTCCCAATGTTATCCCAGTCATGGACAGCTTGAGGAATCATCTACCTGTTAAGTCCCCACTTTAGAATATATTATCTTGTTCAATCCACATTGGAAGAAAAGATGCATTCTATCTTCAACTGCCAGCCCACAAATAACACAAGTGCTAATGTCTGTAACACCCCACTTCTGCAATCTGTCAAGCAAAGCCAACCAAGTGATGACACTGCATTTAGGAATTCGAACCTTAGACCGGTAATCTTAAGCTTTGCATACACGGCGTATCAGGCCAATCCAAGCCCCTTCTTGAATAATTTTAGACACTATATCATGCCATCCAATACCAGAGTCAATAATTTGTTGCAGCGGAGTACAATCAGCAAGACAGCCCCTTGGGTGCCAAGGTATTACTACCATTACCAATCTGATACACAAACAAACTCTTTTGCTATATCCCTCATTTTCATGAGCTTACGCCACTGCCAAGAACATTTAGCTCCAATGTTGCAGTCCCAAATGGTATCATTCTTGATGTAATAGCACTTAACCCAATCGGACCAAAGTGCTTTCAACCCTGAGAGAATGTTCCAATAGTGCTTAAGAGCCCCAGCAGAACCATGATATCCCCAATACGACAGAAGCCCAAACCACCGTCCTTCCGCGACCTACACACAAGCTCCCAACTCACTTTGGCTCCCTTAGCAGAGTCACTCGATCCTTTCCACAAGAAAGCAGCCATCTTCCTTTCGATTTCTTTTGCCACCCCTTTAGGCAGAATCAAAATACCTGTCCAATAAGCTTGAATGCCATAGAGGACCGCATTGATTAACACGTTACAAGAGAAGACTTGTCCGGAAAGAAAACTTCCATTTAGCAAATTAGTGAACAAATTTTAATTTCCATAAAGATAGTATCATCTATTAGGTGTTTCCAATACGCTTCTTTATACTATCTTTTCATTATCACTCACATTCTATATTTTTTCAATAAAAGATTAAATGCATTGTTTTATAGTCAACGGCAAGACTTAAACCAAGTTCTTCAACAGCTCTGTGTATTAAACCTTGAGGTTAGTGCACCCCCATAAGAATTGCCAAAGTTCAAATGTAATTTGTATATCAGATATGATGTCCCATCTCTGTAAGCGACATTATATGAGTTTGATTTTGAGTGAGTGTTGTGAGTTTAAAAATAATTTGAGTTAATTATTTTAAATCTTGTTGATTTTGATTTAATTTAATTATTCTCAAGCCTACGCAAGTCTCGTTCTATCAGTCTATAGTTCTTTTACCTAGAGTGTGACACGTAAAGCGAGAGAGAGAACTCTTGTACGCTAATTGGCAAGGCTCGTCTCTTCTATTAATTTTCTCATTTTCGGGATAATATGAATTATAGATCATCAGAATTGATACTTTTAAATCTTAGATCTAGAGTAATAAATTAATTATCTACGAAAAAAAAAATTAAAAAAAAATATTTGAAACAAATGGATAAAATTTAAAAGGAAAAAATTTAATGACTCGTAATATGTCCCATCAAGAAAATAAGATAATCAATAGAGAAAAGGATCTGAAACCGTAGTCTAACTTGACTTGGTGATAGCAAAATACCAATAATAACGCAGGAACAAGAAGGATATTTTATTAAATTAAACTTGTTTATAAATAATGAAAAATGACATGAAATTCCAAGAACCTAATTATAAAATAATGGAAAAATAACCTGAAAATTCTAAGAACCCTTATGGAACATAATACATTGGAGCAGATAAAATGAACTACATATGGTGTGGTCTCCACAAAAATGTGCATCTTCAATATGGCTAATTAATGAAGTTGACAAAATTTCATAAATAAAAATTGCTGAAAAATTTAGATTTTCATTAAGAATTAAGAGCAGCCTGTATTTGTTCCAATGATCGCCCTTTGGTTTCAGGTACTACCTTGATCACGAACAAAATGGATAGTGCATTCACCACAGCATAAAGAATAAATGTACCTTCAAAGACATAGTAAAAATAAGTTTAAAAGCTTTTGGATATTTGAAAACCTGTCCTAATATGCAGTAAAAATAAAGAGGACCACAATTTTCATACTTTTCATTACTTATGGTTTTATTAGATGAAGTTTTCATGCAAAAACCCTATGTGAAGAGACTATCGGTAATTAAGTTAATCTCTTTGGGGTCAATTTTGGTCGGTCTTATACTTGACTAACTTGAACCATGACTCTTTCGGATGAAGTCATGTCTCCTCGGGTCTGGCAACTCAAGTGTGAGCTCGAAGGGCTTCCTAAAGAGAGTTACCCCATCTAAAGAAAAAAAAGAGTTTCATCCAATGCAGAGACATTCATGGGCCGGGTTTAGCCCCCACTAACTCTAAGTGTGAAGTCATTAAAGAATAAGTTGGGCTTCTATTTTTCAAAAAACGTGTGTATTTTTAAGGTATTTTTAGGTTGAAAATTAATTTAGCCCCTATTAAAAAAAACTATAGATATATGAATACTAAATTGTGTATTTATAGATCCTATCGCCCATGATATCATCTCTTTCTACAAGATTATAGGATGAATTTTCAATCCTCGATGTTTAAATGAAAAGGCTATTAATTGATCATGAACTTACCATAAGAGTTCCATTCCATGAGAAAATTGAAGGTGTAGGAACATGCCCATGCACCAAACCAATTCACTAGAGTTGCAAGGCTTCCAGCAACTCCTTTGATGTTGATGGGAAATATCTACAGAAAAAGCAACTTCTTAGACTCTTAATGCATCATCAAACAGTAAGGAGTTAGGCTTTAAAACGATCGGGGCCATATGAGGCAGGCACACGTGGTAGACCCAAACCCCCTGATCATTTGGAAGGATTTTCGTTCCCAAACTTTTTCTGACAGTAGGAGATGGAAAGACATGGAATTTTACACACCTCAGACATTACGACCCACGGAATTGCTCCCATTCCCATTGAAAAGGACCCTATATACACCTGAATTGAGGAAACAATTATAGCCAATGGTTAGAAGATTCAGTTTTTCGACTGAGGATCAGGGACTTGAATGTGGTATTAGCAGATGATCTGGATCTGTCAGGGAAGAGTATTACCAGTATGCCAGTAACTGCAAGTATTGGTGCTGCCCCGAGTCCTATTCCGTGTTCCTGGTACGTGACAGAATCCTTTTCTTGAGAACTTTTTTGAAAGAAGAAAGAAAAAGATCATGTTTAGAAGCTTCAAAGATTTCAAATTACCTTTAGATAGAATGAGAATCCGGTTAATAAACAACCAACGACCAATCCAGATCCAGAAACCTGTTGGGAAAGAAATGAGCCTTATAACACTGAGAAAATTATGCATACTTTGAAGTTTATAATATTATTATTTCCGAAGTTTTACCAATAGAAGAGGCTTCCTCCCAGCCTTGTCTATCAATTTCGCGGCTACTGCAGTGAGCACAACCTGCCCGCGAGGAAGCAACAGAATTATGAATATATTCGAAAACACTAAGAGAAAATGGAAGCTGATCAGAAGCTTTTTACACCTCTTGCAAGTAATTTTAATGAAATCTTTTATAAATGCATTTCTCACAAAGTTTTAACGTTTTACGTTAGTACTTGAAAATTAGCGCGTGCTCGTTAAATAAAAGTTCCAGTTTTCCTGATCACATAGATATTTCATAGATCGACATACTATCAGATGCTCGATAGCAGCAGTTTTGTTTCAGCGGACCACATCGGTTATAAATTTTCATCAAATTTTTCTGTATATTGTTGCTTACATTTTGTATACATAACCACTTTGTTTTCAAATTGTTTCTCGTATTTGTATTCATAACCAATTCTTTTTTCAAATAAAGTGCTTTTCTATGTCATTTATCGCTTCTGCTTTTAAATGCTTGGCGACTATGGTCTAGATTTAGATAGTAAAAAATCCAGGTGAAAACAGGAACCTGAAGTATCGCGTAACTTATAGTTCCAACATCGGCAGGGAAACCTGTGAAAACGAAAATAGGAGATGTTATCAATTTCAACTTGCTCTCAAAGTTCAGCAGTTTGATTCTATAAGCTAAAAGACAGGATTATGAGATAGTACAAGCTGTATTTCCCGTAAATGCAGTTACTGATGGCTAGCACGAGACATGAATATTAGAATAAAATTTCACATTTGATTTGCACTTTCTCATTAAGGAATGTCATCGAGAGAGCTAAATCTGGTGTTCTGAACAGCAATTATAGTTAAGAAACTTACCTGATGTCTCAAAGATACTGCTGGCATAGAAAACAATTCCATTGATTCCCCCAAATTGCTGAGCGACCATGAGTCCAACTCCCACCTGGTCAAAAAGTACATTTACGATGCAGTTAGTTTAGAGATTATCATTGCTAATGTCGCGAATCTTCATTACAGTGAAGATATCAGATGCGGGTAGAAGTAAATACTGGCAAAGTTGATTTTGGAGGGCGGAATCAGAAAGGAAGAGAGGAAGGGGCAGATAAACACACACACACGACGCGTGCACAGGAGTTACTAAGAGAAATGTATTTGTGTGGGAGATACTTACAATGACTGAGCGCATGTATCTTTTCTGGAACAAGTCTAGTAGCTTTGCTTTTGGGAGCTTCTCGAGAGTTTCTACATAGTCCTGTCAAGCAATGTCATGATTAAAATCATATTAAATTTGCATTGATATATGTCAATAAGTATAGCATCTATAGAGTGGAGAAGTCTGAACTTGGATTTCAGCTGCCTCCTCTGTTATATCGGCATTGCTTCCACGAAGTTTACGAAGTGCTGCTTCAAAATCTTTCTGACGACCTCTCTTTGCCTGCACACAAGTTAAAAGTTGTTTTAATCATGAATTGTTTGAAATCTTCTCTTGTAGGTTTCTGTGTTGTGCTTTCTTGCTTACCAGCCATCGGGGAGATTCCGGGATGAGAAACAGGCCAATAAGCAGAATAATGCACGGAACCAGTCCTGCAAACACTTAAAAGTGAGCCGCTTTCACAAGTGTACTTACAGGTCCGTATTAAACGTCTAGTTTTTGTTCTTCATTTTGAGGGCCATGTAAGTAGTGAATCTAACCTGTCAATGCTAACATCCTCCATGTTATCATTGTCCCTACTATGAAGGCAACAGATACTCCAGTACAGATCATGAGCTGTCAGAGTAGGAGCTATCAGTCAAGGAACGATATTAACTCCCCAATGAACGTTTATAGTCCTACTCAAAAGAATTTTAACTAAATGTCCTTACTGTTGTATTTTACCTGATTGATGGTTGTCAAGCCTCCTCGTAAATCTTTGGGTGCAAGTTCAGCTATAAATACAGGTACCTAGCCATTGAAATTCTTTAGATTGTAAATGCATTTACTCTTTTCAAAATTGTATGTTGGATAGGGAAACAGATTGTACCACGTAAGAGAAGACTCCCATCCCATATCCTGTTGCCAACCGTCCAATATCCAGTGGCAGGGCACCCTTTTCTCACGTTTATTAGTTAAATTTCTCGTGTATATGAACATTTTCTATCTTATTGCTAGAAAGAGAACTAATCAGAATAAATTTTAGGATGGTGATATTTATTACCTGAGCAAAGTAAATTGCTAGCCACCCTGCAGTACAAAAAGCACTTGACACTCTCATTGCCTGCAATGCATACATATCACAGACAACAATAGATCGTCATCAGCTTTTGACGAGGAGAAAGCAGTACATGATGATATAACTAGCCAATTACAGTCTTCTCCAACTTACCCACTTGCGGCCAAAAGCATCCGCGATTGGACCACTTGTAATCGCGCCAATCATTGCACCAAAAGTGAGTATAGAGCCAAATAACGAGTACTGCACAGAAGTAAAAACGATTGTATAGTTTACAACCTAAGATTAAACGAATCTAACTTGCAGGAATTACGTATATTTCAAGATCCCGGGGCCAGTATACTCCTTCGATTATAGGATCACATTTCTATGATATACTGTCTCTGATTAAACTTGCAGGGTGTTTATCAAGTCTCCATCACATGCCTAAGTGGAACACTGGTAATTTTTCTTCTGTGATAAACATATCATTGATCCATCAGTGGAGGTGTCCTAATCAAATGCTGATATCCCGCTTACTAGATTTATCGTTTGTTAATTTCCTGTCTTAGCGTGAGATAACAATATCATTCTCTACTTGTGTTATTTATGAAGCTATGAAGCCATTTGACTACTTCTACAACAAAAATTCTTCAGATTGCTAGCTATCAAGCCATGGTTAAACATTTTTCTTGCGAGAATTGTAATTAGATGACTTGGTAGTTGTTTGTTCAATCGATCTTATTGCTCAATTCTGGCTCAGGAACTTGTACAATAATCAAGAGATGTGTGATCATATAATTCTACGATAACATGTAACTTCGACAAACCTCTGCTGTGGAGAGATTCAATTCTTCTTGGATAGCAAACTGTGTAGGTGATGAATAACCAGCCTGAAAACCAAAACCATAAATGATTACGATGAAGGAATACAATCAAAACTTGCTTACACGGATACTGGATAGAAATAAAACACGAATGCAGAGATCAACAGGAAGAACACTAACAAATTCTAATGAAAAACACATATAAAACATGGAAATTTTACGAAAATTCTGAGTACTTACACAGGATCCAAATGCAAAAGAACCACAAACTGCAACAAAGGTGCTGAGATAAACCATCCATCTATCCTCTTTGCTGCTTTTGCTAGCCTTCTCATCCTCCTTTCCTGCAGCTTCCTTCTCTGCAGGAATCAATGGCGCCCTGATCTCTTCGCGCACGCTATTCTCACCATTCTCTATGTCCTGGTTGATAGCCATGGCTTCCCCTGGATGTAACTACTCGTCCAACGTCAAACTATATATCGACACCAGATAAAATAAATGTTTTGTAAGGTTGAATTCGATAATTTAACGAACATCGTGTTAAATACAATAAATAAATACGAGCTCGTTTCAGATTAGTTGAAAAGTGAGAGTACATACATGGAAGGCGGGATGAGTATACAGAAGTGTAATAATTGAAGAGATGATCATAGCATTTTATAATTGTAATGTGATCTAGCTTTTTTAACAAGTTTGAATTGTGTTGTATTAGCTGTGTGGTCAATTGTTTATCTTATAAAAATAATAAAGAATTTAGTTGAGACAAATTTTATACGACATAGATACGTGTGGAAGAGAAGCAAGCAAAATTATGGATGAGTTTGACACATCATAGTCTGAATAAATTCTTTGTAGACGGATTAGTTAGATAAATTTGACTTGAACCAACCTCTTAATAAGTATTATTTTGAGAACCTCAATCACTTTTGAGTATTTATAAAAAAGGATGTAAGGGTAAAATATTTCCAAGATTCCTTTTCATGTAACCCACTTATGCTTCCATGTAATTGAAAAAAAATGCAAAAAACTCTTTCAAGAATATGAAACAGGAGAAAGAATTTAATTTCCTTCATTTGTCCAGCCTAATTTGTCCTGCTCAATAACATGGCCCTGTAGACTTTTCATATACCATCGAAAAGCGATGGACTTCCTTTATTGTGATTGTCATTATTAAGCTTTATCTTCCAATAACATTTCTTCATTATTTTTGTGAAAGGCAGGGAAATGGGACCCTGACTTTTTGACCACTAATAAATCACCAGTATTTACTACGTGAAAAATGAATGATGGCACGTGAAATTCCTTTAAAAAGTTGTTTGGAATCGCATTAAAAATGTCAAACTCAATGACATATAAATACATGATCTACGTCAATTACAAGGCTTAGGGACTAACCTAAAGAAAAATAATTTTTAAATTAATTCAAACTTTATGTAAACTAGAAGAGACCTTTTTTATCTATGTAACTTTCTGTCAAACTTTTTACACAAAAGAAAGGCAACAATTTTATCCAGAAAACCGGATGGTCAGACTGAGAGTATGAGTGTCACCTCTCACACAAAAAGTTGGACCATATATCCTACCCAGGAAAAATGCAGCAGTAGTCTCCATTTTTTACTTAAAAGTCAGTTTAGTCTCTATTATTTCAAAATGCTCAAAAAAGTCTCCAATGTTTGTAAACATGCTCATTGTGATCCCTACCGTTAAAAATCTAAGAAAAAATTTATAAAATGACTAAACTACCCTTACTTAAAAATAAAATACCCAAAATATCCCTATCTTCTTCTTCCTCTCCCAACCCCTCAACCCACTACCACAAGCACCACCAACCACCACCACCACCCACCACCCCCCCGCGTAGCGCCCCCACCACCCACCCCCCCCTGTGCATGAACAGCGCCCCCCCCACCCCCACCCCCTGCGCGAGAACAGTGCCCCCCCCCCCTTGCACGAACAGCGCCACCCCCTTCCTGCACGAACAGCCCTACCCCCCTCCCTGTGTATTAGTGTGTGTTTTTTTATGTTCTTCTGTGAGTTTGTGTTTGTGGGTGTGTATTAGTGTGTGTTTTGGTGTTAGTGTATGTTTTTTGGTGTTAGTGTGTGTTTCTGAGTGTGTTAGTGTGTGTTTTTTAGTGTTTCTGTGAGTGTGTGTGTTTGTGGGTGTGTTAGTGTGTGTTTTTTGGTGAGTGCGTGTGTTTGTAGGTGTGTTAGTGTGTGTTTTTTGGTATTTTTGTGTGAGATTTTGTGTTTTTTGTGATTTTTCAAATTTACCCTTGAAATACTATTTACATCTGTTAAAACTAACCAAAATTTTAACGGTAGAGACCATAATGAGTATGTTTACAAACATTGGAGACCTTTTTGAGTATTTTGAAACAATGGGGACTAAACTGATTTTTGAGTAAACAATGGGGACTACTGCTGCATTTTTCCCTATCCTACCCTATAGAATGAAAAAGTTTTGCCTTTCACTTTCATCCGTTAATCAAATGATACGATTGAGACAAAGATGTGGTCCCCACATCCCCCCCTATAAAGGTACTTTTGCTATGAAGGAAAGGTCATGATGAGGGTTCACTAAGCAGATCTGCCTCAGGCTTTTGGTTTCAAGAGTAAAACATCTTTAGGTCCCTCAGGTTTTATAAAAGTAATTTTTTGATCTTTTAATTTTTGAAAAGTGATTATTTGGTCTGTTATTGACGAAAAATGTTGATTTTTTGTAATTTTTTTATTTTACCCTTGAATCTATTTTCTCTCTCATACATGACATTATGTACTATTTTGGCAGCCATGGGATATCACCAAAAATAAGAAAAAAAAATTACCAAAAAATTCACAAAATATACATGTCCAAACCAAAATAAAAAAATACAATTTCTACAAAATGATTTCAACATCATCATCCACCATAGTTAGAGAAGAAATAAACAAAACAATTATCAAGTTAAAAAATATGAGATATTATTGTGGGTCAAAAGTAACTGATCGCATATCTAAATAAGAAATATGAGAGTCTGTCGTTAAATTCGTCGCTAATTAGTAATGGAATTAGCGAAGGAAATAAGAATTTATCTCAAAAAATAAATGTTACAAATCATAATTTCTTATAAAATGCATTTTACACTCCGTTGACAATATGAACAAGTATTTTTCAACTTAATTTGATGTCCAAGCTATTTTCAGAATGAAAATCGACAAAATCGAGTTTATTTTATTGCTTATCTTTAAATTTTTTCTAAATTCCGTCGTTAATTTTGTCGCTATTTAGTGACGGATTTAGTGAGAGAATTACAACATGCCGTCACTATTCCGTCACAAATCTATCGGTCATCACTAATCTGTCACGATGTTGCGAGAGATTAGTGACGAAATTTAGTTATAAATTTTTCCGTTGCAAAGTCGTCACTAATCCGTTACTAATTAATGATTGAATATTTTTCTCACTAAATCTATTGCCACTTAGTGACGAAAAAAAATTCGTAGCCCGTTTTAATTTTTTTTGTAGTAGACCACTTCATTTTTTTGTTTTGATTTTAAAAGAGAAAAATCAAAATATCTCCTATTTTTTAACTTGATAATTGTTCCGTTTATTTATTCTCTAACTGTAGTGGATGATGATGTTGAAGTCATTTTGTAGAAATTGTATTTTTTTGTTTTGGTTTGGACAAGTATTTTTTGTGATTTTTTTGGTGATTTTTGTTGATTTTTTTTTAATTTTTGGTGATATCTCATGACTGTTAAAATAATACATAATGCCATGTATGATAGAGAAAATGGATCCAAAGGTAAAATAGAAAAATCACAAAAAAGTTAAGATTTTTCTTCAATTTTTCATCAAAAATAGACCAAATAATCATTTTTTAAAAATTAAGAAACCAAAAAATTACTTTTACAAGATTTGAGGATCATAAAGTTCTTTTACTCTTGGTTTTAATCACTACTCAGCGTGGTGCTTTTGGCTACTTTCAAAGTTCAGATCCAATCTTCATATTGTTCCTGACACCAACAGTGTAATATATATACGTAGATGGTCATGCCTGAGGAAAACAAATTTGCAACTTGGTAGATGATATTGACAAAGAACAACTCAACTCTAGCTTAAACAAATAGGGTCTCGAGGTTTCAATCTGCAGCCAGCTTAGGCTAATGCAAATAAGTCCAAAAGTAGCAGCAGCTATTGTTGTTTAAATATTGAAGGTCCTTGTCACATTTCATGTCGCAATTGAACATAAATATCTTCACCCACCACCCGATGGCTAGCACTGTTCCTTTAATACTACAGCGTGATTTCCCTTTGAAGATGAAAAACTTATTAAAAACGGCTAGACTGACATCCATTTTTTTTTATGAGGTGAACTTTATATGTGTGTGTCTCGTTTCTTATAAGAAAGACGAACAAATGTCTATAGTATGCAGGGACAGATTTAGAATTTATTTTCAATATGAGCTAAAATTAAATAATTTAATACTTATATATATATATATAATTTTTTTCAGTGAGGAATGAACTGATTTTTTAATCTAAAAATACATATATTTTAAGACAAAATTTAAATTGAGTAGGGACTGCAATCCCCGCACATAGCCACTGGTTGTATGTAATAGTTTCTCTTGAAGGCATTAGAAAAAACTAGGGCAAAAACTATTTTGGTCCCTGAGGTTTGGCATAAAGTCCAAACTAGTCCCTGAGGTTTACAAAAAGACCAAACAGGTCCTTCCCATTATCTATAACTTAATAGTCAAAGATTTTACCAAATAAAAAGACTTAAATACCCTTCATTTAGTGATTGGAAATTTGGAGGGAAGGAAAAAAAAGATTGAGACTATGCAACAAGCACAACTATTTAAGCATCCAAGCAATTTTTTCTCGTCATTTGAAAACAAAAAAGAAAAAATAATAATAGATAAAAAAATATAAATATTAAATGTGAAAAAATAATTCACATGTAACGAATTTCTCGTTTATTATTATTTTTTCTTTTTTGTTTTCAAATGATGAGAAATTCATTACATGTGAACAAGGAAAGAAAGAAAACAATCGAATGTAGGCTTGCCTTGGTGTAATTTTGTTTATCTTTTATATAATCTTATTTCGATCAAAAAAAATTTTTTTTTTTTTTTTTTTAAAAAGGAAAGTCTAAGGTATGGTTTAAAAAAAGAATCTTTAAAAAATCTCCATTATTTAGGAATTCTTTAATGCAGCTACTAGGAGACACTAAGGCAACTAATGGTGCATCGTTTTACGTCAGAAGGAGAGAGTTGTCCAGGCAATGCAACCTAATGGTCGTTTGCATGTAGAGTAATGTTATATATTGTTTTATTTTTATCACCAATTTGGCATTACTTATTAGATGCTTAGTTGGCATAATAAATAATTCACATGTAATGAATTCTTCGTCATTTAAAAACAACAAAGAAAAAATAATAATAGACGAGGAATTCGTTACATGTAAATTATTTTTTTACATTTAATATTTATATTTTTTTCATCTATTATTATTTTTTCTTTTTTGTTTTCAAATGATGAGAAAAAATGACTTGGGTGCTTAAATAGTTATACTTGTTGTATGGTCCTAATCTTTTTTTTTAATTCCCTCCAAATCTCTAACCACTAAAGGAAGGGCATTTAAGTCTTTTTATTTGATAAAATCTTTGACTATTAAGTCATAGATAATGGGAGGGACTTGTTTGATCTTTTTACAAACCTCAGGGACTAATTTGGGCTTTATACCAAACCTCAGAGACCAAAATGGTTTTTGCCCGAAAAAAATATGTGGTAAAACTATTGTTAAGCTCAAAATTTTAGACCCACAAGTGAGAACAGAGTCATAAATATAAAATATTATTACTTGAACTTCGAATTCACTTACTCAAAATGATTAACTTTAATTATTACTTAAATTCAAGATACTCACTCGCTTGTAAACCATTTACTTATGACATCCCCCACTAATATGGGGCATTATAGTAAAAAACAGATTCAGGAATTTTTGTTCAGTAGAATATAAAAATAAATAATTTAATATTTATAAATAGACAATTTTTTTTAACGAGAACTAAATTAATTTTTCAACCTGTGAATACCTTTAAAATACCAACATTTTCAAAGAATACACTTCAAACTCACTTCTTAATAACCTTATTTTTTTGGGTCAGTTCCACTGGCCCATGAACACACCCATCCATGCAGCCATAAGTTCAAGTTTGATTAATAAATCGATATTGCTTCCTCCATAAAGCGAATAAAAAGAGAAAGTAGAAATGGAAAACTCCATTAAAATCTAGAGTTGTAGAAGTTATGGTAGATGTGATAAAGTCCAGCAGAAAGCTTATTTTATGGCAAAGTGCAAGTTTTGTTGAAATTGAAAGTTGGATTATTTGGCACATAATAATTTAATAATCTCTATGATTTATAAGAACGTAACTTATTGTCAGTGGCGGATCTATAGCATGCACATCCTCATCTTGGAAAAAAAAAATCTTTGTTTTTTAGAATTTTTTTTTTTTAGAAAAATTATTATATTAAACACTTTGTGTATATCCTGAACTCTCTTACTGTTCGAATATACACCACCTAGGTCCGCCACAGCTTATTTTCGTTTGTGTCGATAACAATATAAAGCTTTTTATCACAACAAAGAATCATTTTGCGAGGCAAATTAAATCTGGTTTTTATACACAAGATATGCAGAATATGTGAGCCAGATTTAGAAAATTGTTTCAGGAAACTCACAATTTTTTGCACTTCAAGTCGTCTGAACGATGATACAATTGATGCTGCAAATAGCTCTCTCCTCCCATGCAATGAATCTGAAACCAACTCTTTCAAACACAAAAATTGGATTTCGTAAATCTCCTGCATAACACGTTATAGAGTTAGGAGGAGATTCGAATTCATATACGAACAACCACATGCTTTTCACTCTTATAGTGGTTTGAAAAATATTTAACCCTTAGAATTCAGAGAGCAAGTTCAAATCTTGACCTCTGAATTTATATTTACCTGAAAAAGATAAAATTAGCGTAAATCTCTCTTTAAATTAAAAATAAATAAAAATAAAAATGCCGTCTCCAAATTTACAACCTCGTTAACTTTTACCAACATTGAAATGTCGCAAACCGGGCTTTACACGGCATATATTTAAAGAAGTAAACAAATGTATTGATTAATTGATCAATTTTAAATTGGAATAACATTGGGGTAGTGTTACATTTGATAATGTACCGTGCGATCTCTTTGATTTTTTAGCGAAAGATAAAATAAATGTAACATTCTTTAGGATAGTTAGGGAATACCCTTCAAGTACTCTTGATGTTGTATGGTAAATACTAACGGCGATGCCTCCTTTCAAAGTGAAAAAAAATTTAAAAATTTAAAAAATCCTTTACTAATTATCACGAGATATTGCAATAGTATTTTTTCTTCAATTAATAACTCACGTGAGATATACTTATTTCAAGAAAATAATTCACGTAAAAGGTGATATATAGCACTATTTTCGTTGCGTAAGAACGTAAAAATGATCATGTAAATGGTGTGAAATCAAGCCAAGATATTTTTGACAGGCAACGTAACCATCTCTAGTACGGTATTGTGTTACAACTTTTGATTCAAAACATAATAATTACAATTTTTTAATAAATATAGAGACTTTAAAAGAAAAAAAATAATACTAATGGTATATATAGAGCCCTAAATCTAAATTTTTGATTCAAAGTTGTCATGTTTCAACAAATTTAAAACTCGGTCTCTATTTTATTCAATAAATTTGTTGAACAAAATGGAGTCCCAAGAAAAAGACAAAAAAAATTACAGTCCACATGAGTCACTTCCAAATCAGATTTGACCACATGAGTCTCTTTAACAAATCAAATTTGAAGATAAATTTATTTCTAAAAAATAAAGGAGCTCTAAATTTATTTTTATAGCTAAATTTAAAATCTTTTAATTTAAAACCTCCATTAAAAATCGTCTTAGAGTACTTCTCACGGACTTAATTTTGGAAAGCAAATATTTGATGTTCACGGAAAGAAGATGTAGGCTCCGTTTGTTTGCCGTAAAATAACTTGTTTGTGTAAAATATTTTCTGTAGAAAGTGTTTTCCTAGTAAATAAAATATTTTACATGGCTCTGTTTGTTTGTCGTAAAATAACTTATTGAGGGAAAATATTTTACTGAAAAATAGAATACTGAAAAATATTTTCTAGTGTTTGGATGTACGGTAAGTTCGGTAAAATGTTTTCTTATTCCAAATGATATGAAAATATTTTACATAATTTTGTACTAGCCGCAATTGTTGACCAGAAAATATTTTACGGTTGACTAATTTTCCTGTGTTACCAAACACCGTAAAATTAAGAAAAAGCAGCCGCAATTTTTGACTGAAAAATATTTTACGATTGACCAATTTTCCAATATTACCAAACACCGTAAAATCCGAAAAATATTTTCCGGTAAAATATTTTACAGCAAACAAATGGAGCCCTAGCCGCCGCCCCCACTTCCAACCCCCCTCACCCCTCCCCCCCCCCCCCCCCCACCCCCTCCTCACCAACACTATCAGACAATGAAAAACTTCATCCCTTTGGCTCTTTAGCCGCCTCTGCCTCTATCCCAACTTCAACACCAACAACTACATGACAAAATTTCCCAACATCAACATCAACAACAACTGCACAACTATGAAGCAGATGGCTTCAAACATCTGAAAAAAAAAAAAAAAAAATCACCAATGCTGCAATCCCTCTGTTTTCTTTCTCTCAACTTTGTAGGAAAACCTTTTGGTTTTTCCACCACTGTACTGTAGCTAAATCAGCAACACATCCTTGAGTTGGCCATGGCCTCCCCTTGCTTCTTGTTCCTTTTTCTTCCAAATTCGGATGATGATAAAGACTTATTTGTTGTTATAGATTTGTCCTCTTCTTTTTTCCCTGAAGATGTGTTTCATCACTTTTGGCCCCTTACCATTTCTTGTCATTTCATCGTTTCATTCTCATGTTTCAGACACCACTATTGGTCATATACTCTTGTCCCCGCATTTGTCTTGTTTAGGTGTGGAGGAGATAGGGTGGTCTTTGGCACCACTTGTTCAAGCTTGGGGCTCAGAGGGTCCGTTCTGTCGATCAGAATGTTTAGACCATTTGAGTTTTGTACATCTCAAGCCCATCCTCTATCCGGGTTGATGAGTCCCGTCGAACTCATCTTGGTGATTTGTGTTTTGTGTTCTCTTTGGACTGTTATTTTGACAGTTCTCTCAGCGGATTTACAAGAGTATTTTCCAGCATGTGTTGTTTTGATGACCTTGGATGTGACTTCTGTTTTGATGGTGTGGTGGTGGCTCCCTTGGTTTCAGGCAGGACTTGGTTGTTGGACGTCTTTGGTATTGTTTCTCCCAAAATCTGTTATTTGGATTCTATCTGTTGTTTGGGCAAATTTGTTGTGGGCCTATCCTGTTAAGTTGGCTAGTTGAGCTTTGACCCAATTTGTTGTATCTGTTTTATGGGCTACGACCCACTCTTTCTATCCGGTCACTTTTGGACTTGGACTTATCTGTATTCCTATTTTCCTGTCCTGTTATTCTGTATCCCTATTTTAGTAATGAATCATCTTTTTGACCAAAAAACAAAAAAAAAAAAAAATCATCATAATCACGATTACAACCTTAGTCATCAAGATAATCTAGTCTTAGGTCAAAATAAGTGAACAAATATCATCGTCCAGTTGATCAATAAATGCGTTAATTGACTTATAAATTACAGGGTCTTTAATTTTGTATTAGTCGTAATATTTTTTTCTCTCAAAAGATATGAAAATATTTTTTTAAATTTTGTACTAGTCATAATATTTGACTGGAAAATATTTTTCAATTGATCAAACAACAAAAAATTGAGCAAAAATAACCGCAATTTTTTATTAAAAAATATTTTCTAATTAATTATTTTTTTAGTATTACCAAATACTAAAAAATTAAAAAAATATTTTACGGTAAACAAACGGAGCCTAAGAGTCAATTGGTTATCATGCCAGGACAACCCAACATGAAAAAGATAAAAGAAATGACTCATTTTCCATCACGATTGTTTAACATTCCAACTTTGTCTTTCCTTGTAACCAAAAAAGGAAAAAAGAAAAAGGGTAAATATCACTTTATCCCCTTAAAATAGGTAAGGTGTAACATATTACCCACATAATATTTAATTTATATCACTTAACTCATTTTGTATCTAATTTAACGGAAAAAGTAACATTTTGTTGTTAAAAATATTAGAAGGACAAAGGTGCCCTTGATATCTTTTTTTTCTTTGCTCTCTCAGTGCACTCTCTTTCGCTGCTCTCTCACTGCCTCTTCTCACTGCTTTCTTTGCTTTCTCACATGGCCTCTCTTACAAGGCATGGGCATAGAATAAGGTAAGATACAAAAGATGCCCTTTTATTTTATTTTTTTATGTTAGTATATGTTAATAGATTGTCTATTTTTTTTATTTTTGTTGAAATTCTTGAAAATTCTAGCTGTTCATTTTTCTGTATGTATATCTTGAGTTTTTAAGGTGCATATTTAATCTTTGGGTACGATTTTACTGATAACTAAATTCTTACTTTTTTTTAAAAAAAAATTATGAATAACAGTTTAAAAAAGATAACGTGCTTTAATCCAAAAAAAAAACTATTATTGGTTGTCATAAAAAAGAAAAAAAAGAAAAATATTCAATCGTATAATTTGGTTTACTATCTATAGGAAGTAAAAAATCGATTCCCTATTGCAACCATAAAAACATAAAAAAAAAACCTTCATCAGATAGTGTTTAAAAAAATTATAACGTTTATCCTCTCATGTTATTTATCTCTTTAAACTTTGTTTTGTATCACTTAACCTCTTTGGAGTAAAGAAAATGGGCATTTTGGGACATTCAAATTTTAACTTAACAGTGTTAATGGATATTTTGTTGTTTGACATGTGCGAGAGGGTTAAGTGATACAAAAAAAATATTAAAGGGTAAACTGTTACGTAGTACATACATTAAGGGGGTTAAGTAATATTTACCCAAAGAAAAAAAAATGTAAGTGATTTTTTTTTTTTTTTTTTGGTTTAAGGGAGGCTTACAAGTCATATTACATCACTTAAGATATTAATTTAAAAAATTAATCTCTAGACCTCTTATACTTGAAACGAGTGTGAATTTCAAATATCAAAAGGTTTCGTCCCTTGGACCAGGCAAACTTTAGGCTACAAAAACTGTGGACACATCGTCAGGGTTACTGGGCCTGCAACAATTTTCAAGTCTCCTCATGCCCCTACCCATTGGGATATTGGAAATCTTGATTCCTTTCTAACATTTATTTCCATGTGTGTGTAAATGCTCCATACCACAATAAAAGTGTGCAAATGCTTGCATAATGAATTTTCCATATCTCGAAAGTAGAACTTTTGCGCGCCTAAGAAAATTAATTTTTTAAATTCATTAAGGTTATATACATTCATGGCAATAAATAAATTAAGACATCCATGACACAAAGATTACTAAACCGTCTAAAATCTTAGAAAGTATCAAAACGTCAAAATTGGTTTTGAAAACATTAAAAACTATTCAAAAAGTATAACTGACAGTTAGTCTCTCTAATACATGGGGTGGATTCTACACATGTGTGGCCCATACCATGTGAGTATTGTTTCGGTCATTCAAACTTTTTAAAAAGTTTTCCTAAAACATTGATAATTAAATCTGAGACTTGAAACGTCTATATTTCATTAAAAATTCGTTTTGGTGCGGATGGAAAATGAAAATTAACAACTCCCATTCTTGCTTTTGTCATTTCTAGTGTGTTTTGATCTATGTCGATACCCAAATACTGGTCGTTTGACCCAAGTCTAAAAGTGAACAAAAGAATTGGAATGTAGCCCAATGAAGAAGTCCGTTGGGATGAAACATAGAGGCCCAAATTGGATAAGGAAAGCATGTGCTTAAGATTCTCGTGCCCCAGAATTGGAAAAAGTCTCAGAACACCCAATCGGCCTATCAAATCAATAAAATGGCTCGGAAGGCTCTGTAAATGGCTCGTGAGGCTCAATAAATGACTGGATTGTTCCGTAAATGGCTCGATACTAATTATAGATTCAATCTCTCAATATTATATATATATATATATATATAAACAATGTTTTTTTTGGACATTTTGGTCTTTTTGTTTATTTAAGGAAAACTTAAATCGTACAATATATATTAAATAATGTTATATTCAAGAATTGATCTTGCAATATTTCACAATTATATCAAATAATATATTACTAGATTAAAGACATGGTGGTTGGATATTTTGCTCTTTGTTACTTCTAAATTAACAATTTATTGGTAGCTCAGAGCATATTAAGACTTCCCCAAATTATGGTAAGAATACATCTGCATTCACTTTGACCTTTGAAAGTAGACGTAAATAGACGTATAGTCCACGACAAAGGTATTATTAGCATCTAAAGACACCTGAATAATTTGTCTTACTAGTAGACAATATATATAATGCAGCTCTGATAATTGAGCTTCATTTAATGCCCATGTTTTTCATGCATAGACGTCCACATTATGTACTTCGACTTATTTGACGAAAACGAACAAAATAAAAAAGCGACTTGATGAGGAATTAACCAGTGCTACAGCAGACTTGGCATAAAAAAGTGGGTAAAATAGTCGGGTGATGGTTTATTATAATTTAAAATTTCAAATTTAAATTATGTTTTCATTTCACAAATATTACTCGACTTTTACTTGGCATGGCATATATGTATTAAGGTACAATATTGCACTATAAAATTTATAATATTTAATGAGTTCAATGTAATCTTATATAAAATAAATTGATTGTAGAAAAAAATGGGACTTATACGGCAAACGTAGAGTCTGATCCATTAGGTAAATGAGATGCTTTATCATCTTAGCAAACTGACATTGTTAATTCAGCTTTATTATAAAAATAATAAAATATTACAAATGACGAGGGGGATTTCGAGTTGAGGTAAGATGCCTACACCGAGTTGAGGCGGGCTAATCTGAGCCAAACCGGGCATATTCGGCTAATGTCCAACCTGGATGCTGATTCAACCTCACTCTGACTCCGGAAAACCCCGACCTCGGTACTAGCTGTTCTGATGGGACATAAAGTCTTGATGGGACATAAAACTGCACCGCATTAAATGCTGTTAGGTCTAAATTTAGTATAAATAGAGTTTCACCCCTTCATTTATGAGGAAACTCGTCATTAAATGCTCTCAGCTACTTCTCCAACTCGGACATACTAATCATTCGCACACCCGAGGGAAAAATTCAGGTCATCGCCCCGCCTTTTCCTTCCTTTTCCTTGTGCAGGTCAGGTAGCCGACCCGAAATCCAGGTCGAGAAGCCGACCCAGATTTCCAGCTCGGCAGGAGTAGCTCCCAACATCAACGTCGAGATTCTGACATCGACAGTTTGGCGCCGTCTGTAGGAAAGAGTTCTTTCTATCACTCTTCTCACCACTCATTGACAAACCACCATGGTACAAACGAGAAGCCACAACGCACCGGTAGAGGACTCGCCCAACCCGGATGGGGATCTCGAAACCACACAGGTGCCTATCCAAGAACCAACCCAAGCCGACGTTGGAACGAGCCAACGTATACACTTAGCCACCCAAACCAACCCCACGACAGATAGAGACCTCAACTCTAGCCTGTCACCGGAGATAAGGATGATACTGAGGATGTTTGAGGAACTTAAAGAGCAGGTAGCCCGGTTAGCTGCGGACTCTCCGGTTCCGCAAAAAGCTAGGCCGAGCCCCTCGCATCCACAATTCCGCATCCCAGACCCAAGGCGAAAGCGGACTCAGGATGAAGAGGGCTACCTAGAGCCGATGGCGGGACCCGAGAAGGTGAGAGGTAAAAGGGCGGCTCAAGCCGACCCCGACCAGGCCAAGACCACGGCTGCCATAGCCAAGGTCATTAACCAGCTCGGCGTAAGCCCACTCTCACCCGAGGTACTAGCCATGCCGCTACCCACCGGCAACCGGATGCCCAACCTAGCAGTCTATAACGGGGACGGCGACCCAGCCAGCCACTTGCTCAACTTTGACCACCACATGACTCTCCATGATATGTCCGACCTCATGAAGACGAAGACATTCCCGACCACCTTAGTTGACAATGCCTTGGACTGGTTCCAGAAACTTCGTCCCGGCTCTATTGCAAGTTTTCATTAGCTGGCTGACGCTTTCCTGTCCCGCCACACTTCGACATTGCTGTCAGTGAAGTAACATAGAAGGAAAAATCTGAGGGCTTACACAGCTAGATTCAATGAAGAGTCCCTCAGAATCCCCAACCTGGAGGACTTCATGGCGTTGATGGCTTACCAGAGTGGGCTCAGGTCAGGCCCCCTCACATCCTCCTTGGCCATCGATCCCGTGGATACCATAGCCAAGCTGATGGTACGAGTAGAAGGGTATATACACTTGGAAGAAATCCATCAGGCGAAGCGGGATGATGACAAGGAGAATGAAGCCGGCAAGAAGGGAGAGACCTCCCGAGCCTAACCTGGGGGTAAAGTCCAAAATGACCGAGATAAGCAGCCTCATCAGCCGTAGCAGAACCCCCAGTTCACTATGTTCACTCCCCTTAACACTACAAGGGAGCAGATCCTGATGGAGATCCAGTACCAGAACCACCTGCCTCCAGCTCTGAGGATGAAAGGTCGACCTGAAAAGCGCAATAGAACCAAGTATTGCCGCTACTATATGGACTACGGCCATACCACCGAGGAGTGCAAAGACTTGAAACAGGAGATTGAAGCACTGATAGCCCGAGGTCACCTCCAGAGGTACGTAGATCAACAGCTGACCCGGAATCACGATCAGAGAGATAGGGAGATAAGTCCACCCAGGTGATAGCCTGGGGGCGGACATTTGGCTGTGATTGAGACCATCGGCTGGCAGGAAGGGTTATGTTCGGACTGGGAGGGAGTATGGACCGGCACGGGGTCCGGTCCCGGAGATGGAAAAGTTCACCTTCTCCTCAGAAGATTTAGAGGGGGTGATATTGCCCCATGACGACCCACTAGTAATCAGCGCTGAAATAGCCAACTTCACCATAAAAAGGCTGATGGTGGATACTGGGAGCTCGGCAGAAGTCCTATTCTTGAAAGAATTTGAGCAAATGGGGTTGGACAGGAGCCGACTCAGGCCGTTGAGGGGTACTTTAGCTGGTTTCACCGGGCAAGCCCACCGAGCCGAGGGGGTCATCAACCTCCCGCTGAAGCTGGAAGATGGAAACAAGCGGGTTTCGATGCAAACTAACTTCATTGTGATGGATTGCAACTCCACTTACAATGGGATCTTAGGTCGGGTGGCACTTAACCATTTCAGGGCCATCCCTTCAACTTATCACCAGGCCCTGAAATTTCTGACCCCGACCGGCACGGCCACCATCCGCGGAGCCCAGCTCTCAGCTCGGGAATGTTATGAAATCTCCCTCCGCCCCAAATATCAGGTTGACTGGGGACCAGATTTACCCAAGGAGAAAAGGGATGCTAAGAGAGGTAGCCCGGCTGAAGACCTTCAAGAGGTGGAACTCTCCGATGAAACAAAGAGAGCAAAAATCGGAAGTGAACTATCTGCAGACCTCAAGAAAGGTATAAGCCAATTTCTTCTGAAAAATGAACACATATTTGCATGGTTGCCTCTGACATGATAGGTATTGACCCGGGACTGATTGAGCATCACCTGAATGCCGACCCAAATCACTATCCGGTAAAGCAGAAGCGCAGACACTTCCATTATGATAAGCAACAAATCATAGCAGAAGAGGTAGACAAATTGGTAGACGCCGGCCACATAAAGGAAATTCAGTACCCAACCTGGTTATCTAACGTGGTGCTGGTGACCATGTCCTCGGGTGGATGGAGATTGTGTATTGACTTTACCGACCTTAATAAACCCTGCCCTAAGGACTGCTTTTCCCTACCTCGGATTGATCAGATGGTGGATGCCACCTCTGGGTTCGAGCTACTCTCTTTCATGGATGCCTTCAAAAGCTATAACCAGATCAAGATGGTTCCCGGAGACAAAGAGAAGACCGCCTTCACCATCAATAAAGGTCTCTACCACTATGAGGTCATGCCTTTTGGCCTCAAGAATGCTGGAGCTACCTACACTCGGATGGTAAACAAGGTTTTCAAAAATCAGATTGGCCAAAATATGAAGATCTATGTAGATGACATGTTGGTCAAGAGCAGAAGAGCGGAAGACCATGTAGCCGACCTAGCTGAAGCCTTCGCCGTAATGGAGTACTTCGGGATAAAATTGAACCCAGAAAAGTACGCATTCGGCGTCAAGGCAAGAAATTTTCTGGGCTTCATGGTCACAGCCCGCGGAATAGAAGCCAACCCGGAGAAGGTTCAAGCGATACTCGACTTAGCGCCACCGACCTGCGTAAAAGACGTCCAGGTATTAGCAGGCAAGTTCGCGGCGCTAAGCAGATTCATGTCCAGGTCGGCTGACAAGTGTGCTCCTCTGTTCAAAATATTGAGGAATCCT
Source organism: Ehretia macrophylla (assembly GCA_037974665.1). Lineage (NCBI taxonomy): Eukaryota > Viridiplantae > Streptophyta > Magnoliopsida > Boraginales > Ehretiaceae > Ehretia > Ehretia macrophylla. The sequence goes on from CM075782.1 coordinate 54,654,631, forward strand.
AAGAACTTTTAGTGGACTACGGAATACCATAACGCCTTCCAAGAGCTGAAAATGTATCTAGCTTCGCCACCCCTGCTATCCCGACCTGAGGTGGAGGAGAACTGGTACTATACTTAGCATGCTCAAGGACAGCAGCGGCAGCGGCACTGGTCTGCGAAAAAGGGAATGAGCAGAAACTGGTCTATTATGTCAGCAAAACCTTACAAGGGGCCTAGGTGAGGTACTCCTCCTTGGAGAACCTCGCCCTCGTGCTCATCACGGCGGCGAGAAAGCTGAAGCCATACTTTGACGCCCATCCAATTAAGGTCATGACGGATGCCCCGCTTAAGTCCATCATGCACAAGTCGGAGGCGTCAGGCAGGCTGCTAAAAGGGGCAGTTGAGCTGAGTCAATTTGACATCACCTACCAGCCTAGAACAACCATTAAAGACTAAGCCATCGCGGACTTTGTGGTGGAATGCACTGGCCGACCCGAGCATGACCCGGAGGATATATGGAAGGTCTATGTGGATGGGGCCTCAGGGAGGTCTGGGAGCAGAGTTGGGGTGGTCATCCTCAACCCAACCCAGCATGAGCACTAATACTCTCTCAAGTTCACCTTTCCGGCGCCCAACAATGAAGCTGAGTACGAAGCGGTGATTGCGGGGCTGAAAATTGTAACTCAGCTCGGGGCACAGACAGTCGACATGAGCACCGACCTCAATTGGTTTCTAGTAAGATATCGGGAGAGTTCAAAGCCAATGACAGTACTATGCTGGCTTACCTCAACAGAGTCAAGGATTTGACCTTAGGGCTTAAAACGTTCGCGATACAACAAATTTTAAGGGAGAAGATTATGACGGCTACCGCCTTGTCCAGGTTGGCCTTGGGCGAGAGCCGACCTGCCCTGGTCCATGTGGAAGAAGTATCCGAACCAAGTATCCAGTTAGGGTTGCAGGCCGTAGCCGAGCTCAATTTAAGCCCAGATTGGACCAAACCAATCGTGGACTACTTGGAGGGAATATGACCCCGAAGGATGAAAAAACAGCTCAGAAACTCATGAAACAGGCCTTAAGGTTTGTCATAATTGCCGGACAACTCTATAAGAGAGCCTACACTTGGCCAAAAGAAGCACGCCTTCGTAGCAGTAGGCTACTTCACCAAATGGCCTGAGGCCGAAGGTGTTGCTAGAATAACAGAAAAGGCAGCTTGGGATTTTGTGTGGAAAAATATCATTTGCCGATTTGGGGTGCCAAAGGTCATTGTTACTGACCACGGCAAGCAATTCAACAGTGCATACTTTCGAGGCAAATGTGCTGAGATTGGGATCGACCTCAGATTCTCATCTATAGCTCACCCCCAAAGTAATGGCCAAGTTGAAAGGACTAACCAAATTATTTTGCAGGGTCTGAAAACCAAGCTGGAGGAAGCAGAGGACCAGTGGGCATCGATTCTTCCCGAGGTGTTGTGGGCTCAGCGGACCACCACCAGCTCGACAACGGGAGAATCGCCCTTCGAGCTGACCTTCAGTACTCAAGCGGTGCTGCCAGTGGAGATTGGGTCTCCGACCAATAGAACCCTCTACCATGACCCAGAAATAAACGGAGCATTGATCCGTGAAAGGCTCGACCTCACCGAAGAGCTCCGAGCTAAAGCTCAAATCAGGATGCTAGCCAGCAAAACTGCAATGCAAAGAGCCTTTGGCAAGCAGGTCAAGCGTAAGCCTATCAAGGTTGGCGACCTTGTACTTAGAAAGGCCATCTTTTTGCCGTGCTCGAGCAACAAGCTCTCCCCGACTTGGGAGGGACTCTATGAAGTCGTGAAAAAAGTCCGACCTGGGACCTTTTACCTCCGCGACAGGTATGGGAAGCAATTGAAAAATGCATGGCACGCAAAGCACCTAAAGAGATATTTTGTGTAACAGCCCCTGAGTCGGAATCTCTTGTAACGGCCCCGAGCCGAAAACTCTTATAACAGCCCCCGAGCCAGAATCTCTTGTAAAGGCCCCGAGCCGGAAACTCTTGTAATGGCCCCGAGCCAGAATTTCTTGTAACGACCCCCGAGCCGGAAACTCTTGTAACAGCCCCCGAGCTGAAAAATTTTGTACAGGCCCCGAGCCGAAGTCTTTACTAAGGCCCCAAGCCAAAACATTGCTTGTAATCGGCTCCCGAGCCCGAGTACTTCATGTACAATTTTGATGCAACCATATTTTGTAAACCAGTGCAATGCCCGACCCGGGCTCAAGCGCCTCAGCTACTAAGCTACTCCCGACTCGGATTAATGCGGTGGCCACGCTTAATTACGAGCTAATAATCCAAGTAAACCAGCTCGGACAAGGTTCCAGCTCAGGTATAGTCAATAATAATTTGATTAGTTTTGCCAGTTCGGATTAAGTTCCAACTCGGTATAATCCAGCTTCAAGTCGGGACGTTAGTTTGGGTCTAAACTCGAACTCAATATTTGTCAATATTAGTTTGACCAATTTTAAATCGGACTGATGAGTCCAGGTCGGCGATAATTATATAGTTGCCCAATTAACCAGTTTGGATTAGGATAATAATTCATTAATCACGTCCAGCTCGGTTCTTTATATTTAAATTAAGTTTGAAAGGTCCATTATATTGGTCCGACCCCACTTACTTGAGAAATTTGCGAAGAGAAAAATACACATGTACAAACTCGAATGAAACGCAAATAAAATAGAAACATCCATTTCATTAAAAAGTGAAAAAGTATAATTACAAGGAGCCCGACCAGGGCAAATCTGCTAAAGCCCGACCCGGGCGATTACAAAATTTACTTAGGAGCGGCAGTGGAGGTGGTGTCATTGGCTTCATCCCCGACCTGATCCATGCCCTTTTGAACAAATTCAATCACTTCCTTGGCTTAGGACGTCAAGTCGGCCAGGAGCTCAGGAATCTCCCAGAACTCCTGCAGTGGAGCCTCCAAGATTTCTATGTAATCATTCTTGGTGGCAGGGAAGAAGGTCTTCACTCTCTCCCGAGCTACGACTTGGCCCCGAAAGTAGTACTCCAACTCGGCGTACCTGGCCATCACCCCACCCTCCGTGGCCAACTAGTCCACGGCCTCTTGGCTGGACTTAAAGGCTTCCACCGCCTTCTCCCCTTGTGGGTCGACCCGATCAACCACATCCTTAAGCTTCGCCTCGACCTCGCGCTTATCCTTCTTGAAGCGCTCGACGTCCTTGGCCGCGGCCTCGCGCCAGGACTTCTCCGCCTCGAGCTCCTGCTTCAGCCGGTCGATCTCCGTCTCGTCCGCTTTGCGTCTCTGGGCAGCATCCTCCCTCAGGGCCTCTGGCTCAGTTCGAGAGTCGACGAATCGCTGCTCGAGCTTAACGCAGTAAGCCTAGGCTCGGGCGAGTAAGCTAGGTGCCGAAAGGATGTGGGACTCGGCCTGCACAAAAGATGACAAAACGATCAACCGAGCCAAAAAACTTAACCATATCAACACAATCAAATATGTCTTACCGTGACTATGGCCGTCCTCAGGTCGAGCGAAAGCTACTCCGCCGGGACCGATGCCAGCTTAGGATCGCGGGCGATCTTAGCTGCTTCCACGAAATCTTTGTTGGGAGGGCTCACCTCCATGGCCTTGCCTTTTCCGAAGTACTCGGGCCGAGACCGTTTCCTATTATCGGGGCGGGATGCTGAGCACTCAGGGATCGCCACACCTGAGCTCGATTTTTTGGTCAGGGGAAACGCTGACGTTCCCTTGGAAAAGACCTCAGGTCGCTGCCTTTGCTCCTGAGGGAGAGTAGAGCCCAAGCCAGACTGGGCAGAGACTTCGCCACTGGCCTCGGTCCTCCTCTTCATCTGGCCATACGCAAGCTTTCTCGTATCCGCCATATCTGCAAAGGAGTAGAGGAAAGATGTGAGATATAACCAAATGTAAACTGAAGAGAACAACGGTAGACCAGAAGGCGGGGAGGTCGGGCATTGATCCTGCGAACTGACCCTCTTCTGAGCCGGAATCCATATTCTCTTCGGGCTCAGGAAATAGGTAGGGGTGCTCCTTCCTCAAGTCGGGTTTTCTCCCGAATAACTTTGATTTCCAGATTATGTCCTACCTGAGAACGCTGTCAATGTCAATTTGCATACCGGGCTCGGGTCTCAATACCCCGACCTCGGTGAGCTTAGCTTCTGAGAGCTTGGGGTTATCATTCACATTCTTCTTTAGAGAGGGATTCCAATCACCTTGCACCCTGGGTTCACAGCCGACTCGACCCAATAGTAGTCGTTGTGCCAACCCTTATTGGAGGAGTGTCACTTGCTGAATATGGCATTGCCGACCCGAGCTGCTAAATGAAACCACCCTGGTTGCTTCGGGTTGGGCTTGCACACAAAGAATTGCCTGAACCGACGCAGGGTCGGCTCTATTTTCCTCTCAAGGCAGAATACATAAAATGTCACCATCACGGCCCAACCATTTGGTGACATTTGACCCGGGCTAAGCTCAAAGTAGTTCAAAATGCCAGCGATGAAGTCGGGAAGTGGAAGCCGGATGACATCGAATGAGAGGTCATAGATAGTGAAGTGATCGGGTGGAGGATAGCAAGCGGGCTTATTCTGACCTAGAACCTTCATCTTGTGGTGTTGGTCCACTGACCAATCCTTTAGCCTGGCGTTGGCCATCTGCACCGTGGAATGGCACTCCCACTTGCAATAGGCGAACAACTACTCGATCCTCTTCCCTCAAGCCGACGAACCACTGGCTATAGCTGAGCTCCGAGGTTGGACCGCCCTAACCGGGACTGCTTCAATCGGTTCCGACGTGGAGACTCCAACTACGTACTCTTGAGGTATCTCAACTCCCTCCAGCTGGTTCAATGGCTCATCATCTTCCCTATCATCCAAGTCTCCCAGGTCGGCCAAAGGATCCGCCTCGGCTTCTTCTTGCACCCGCCTGACCCCGATCACTTGGCAATCATCGTCACTCTCCCTAGGCCCAGATGGCCGAGCTGATCCTTGAGATGTGCCGGCACTGTCATCACCGTGACCTCCATCTAAGGTAGACTCCGAGCTCGACGGATTATCATCCCCTCCATAGGACCTCACCTCCATCGCTTGGGAATCTTCCGACTCTGACCTCCCCATCCTGTTTACAAATTAAAATATGTGTAGGAATAACTAAAGGGAGTCGGGACATACCTACTGCTCTAGTTGTCGAAGATGACCCGATCTAACTACCTCCGACCTATTTGGCTTCGAGGTAGTGGATTCCTTACTGAATAACCTAAGAAGATATTTACCGAGCTAAAAGTGTCTGACCACTTTGGTTGCCGACCTGAAAGCTCCAAATTTCGTTAGTAAAGTGTGAAATGAATCTCGAATGTCAAGGCCCTATTTATAGGCAACTCCTGTAACCGCCTCGAGAATCCCAAACGTCACATCTTGTCATAACAGCCAGGTGATGTGTCAGCCATTTGAAGGGTATGCATCACTGACGTGGCCATCCCCATTCTACCGGGGTCGGGCAACTCCAGCTCGGGAACAGCTCCCAAATCTAGATCTCACCCTCTCGATCTCGACTTGGGGGATCCCCGAGCTGAGGTAAGAAACCCACACCGAGCTGAGGCGGGCTAATCCGAGCCAAGCAGGGCATATTCGGCTAATGCCCAACCTGGATACTGATTCAACCTCACTCTGACCCCGGAAAATCCCGACCTCGGTGCCAGCTGTTCTGATGGGATATAAAGCTGCATCGCATTAAATGCTGTCAGATCCGAATTTAGTATAAATAGAGCTCCACCCCTTCATTAAAGAAAAAACTCGTCATTAAATGATCTTAGCTACTTCTCCAACTCGGACATACTAATCATTCGTACACCCGAGAAAAAAATCTCGGTCATCACCCGGCCTTTTCCTTCCTTTTTCTTGTGCAGGTCAGATAGCCGACCCGAAAATTCAGGTCGAGAAGTCGACCCAAATTTCCAGCTCAGTAGGAGTAGCTCTCAACATTAACGTCAAAATTCCGACATCGACAACAAACATTATTTATTTAATTTTTAATTAATTTAGAGTATATATTAAAACACATAACTTCATATCAAACTTATAAATTATATGTGTGTCTAGAGATATATTAACGTTAGCCTCATTGTTCTGACTTTTGACTAAACAGTATTTGGCTTCTAGATAACAACAATTTTTTTTTTTTTTTTGTCGGGAAGATAACAACAACAACAATAACGAATTTTGCAAACATTATTGCTGCCAACAAACTATTTTTTTAAATGACGAATAATTCACACTGATTAAGATTACTTTAAAATTAAAAATCTCATAATATATCAATGCACCAATGTTGGATTTACATTACGATAAGGGTGTGCATAATTAGAAGGAAAAAAAAAAAAAAAAGCCTTTTGTCACCAAAATTATGATCTAATGATAAAGTTACTCGATTGTTTACAAAAGATTGCAGGATCAATTTATGTTAGTTACATATGTATTGTACGGTCATAGGCCTCCTCTGAATAAAAAAAAAAAATCATAGTTTTTGTCCCAAAAGAAAAAAAAAAAAAAAAAAAAAAAAACCCTTCATTTTGAACTCTTCACTTATAAGTGCATCTTCTATCTCTTCTTACTGTATACGTATATAGTGCATCTTCTATCTCTTCATTTTTTTTGTCCCAAAACCCTTCATTTTGAACTCTTCACTTATGAGTGCATCTTCTATCTCTTCTCACTGTATACATATATATCCTAATTTTAAGTAAGTGCGACACAAAAAATATTTATTTAAGAGTACATCCTAATTTTAGAGTCTTGAATAAGTCGTTGTACATTATATTTCATATTAGGTAAAATCCAAATAATATTAACGAGAATAGAATATAAATTTAAATATAAATTTTTTAACTACAATAAATTATTACTCGAACACGTCTGTTAACAACTTTGTAAAACCCATTTTGCTGTCAAGTAAAACATTGTCAATGCCCTAAGACTTAATTCCAGTGCTAATGTTACTTGATGTTGCGAGAAATTACGAATTTGAGTTTCTGTATAACTTTTTTTTTTTAAATTATCAACTACCTTTTTCGTGGAACGTGGCTTATCTAGCTTGCCATCTTCATTATTTTCAATTAAACAAAAAACACCACCATGTCTGTTTATCATCATCACAACACCCGCCATCTTCTATTTCATTTTCAGACAACCTCAAACACGCACACACACACAACCATTTACACCTCCATAAATGCGTTCCCTTATCATTATTATTATTCTCCTCCACCTCGTATTATTCCTCTCATTTAACTCATTTAGTTCTTATGTCTTAGCTCGTGGCGAGGATAGTATGATTGGATCATGTCCGTTGGACTTCAACGTGTTACGTGAAGTGGGCCGGGAATCAAAACGGCCCAAATTAGATAACACCACCTTGATGTGCCAATACGTCCTTCAAGGCCTACGACTCGTTGAGTCCAACTACCTCCGAGTCAGTAACTCGTTCCTTCCCCCACTCGACTCGGCCGAGTCATGCTGGATCTCGTACCAGTCAATGGTCAACGAGTTTGGGATCAACTTTGACGTCCGACGCACGTGCGGATTCCAAACCAGCTGGATTTCGCGGGGTTGCATGAACATCACCACACGCGCTCAGTTCGAAAAGTACGTCCCACGCGCCGCCCTCGACGACGTTATCTCCGCTTGTAACCGCTCCCTCGATAGAGGCTCCGCGTGCTCCACGTGTATGCCTGAAATCTCCAAGCTCCGTGCAGTCTATCTCACCGGCGACTCCGTCGGAAACGTCTCCGATTGTACGGCGTACGCTTTGATTTACGGCGCCGCCTTCGCCAATTTGTACGGCCCCGCCGATCCCGGTACCGCAAAGTGCTTCTTCTCACTCAAAATTATTCCACTAAAATCGAAAAATAAGAAGAAAATTATCATTATTTGTCTAGTTGTTTTCGTTTGTTTATCAATATTAGCCTTAGGTTTAATTAGGGTTTCATATGTACGGAAAAAGAAGAAAAAAAATTCAAGGAAAAATTTCAAAAGTGACAGTACTTTGGCATTTTCTGGATTGGATTCAATTCATGAAAATTCAGCATTAATTAAGTACACATTCGAAGAAATTAAGGAGGCAACGATGAATTTTTCGAGGGAAAATATAATAGGCAGAGGAGGATACGGGAATGTGTACAAGGGTGTGTTGTATGATGGGTCTGCAGTGGCGTTGAAGAGGTTTAAGAATAGTTCAGCGGCTGGGGATGCAGATTTTGCGCACGAATTAGAAGTTATCGCGAGCGTGAGGCACGTGAATCTTGTGGTGTTGAGAGGGTATTGTATCGCGACAACTCAACCTGGGGGGCATCAGCGGATTATTGTGATTGATTTGATGAAGAATGGGAGTTTGTATGGCCATTTGTTTTGGGGGGAAGGGGAGAAGTTGAGTTGGCCCATGCGCCAGAAGATTGCGATTGGCACGGCTAAAGGGTTGGCTTACTTGCATTATGGGGCGCAACCAGCAATTATTCATAGGGATATTAAGGCTAGTAATATACTTTTGGATGAGTGCTTTGAGCCTAAGTTGGCCGATTTTGGATTGGCGAAGTTTACGCCCGAGGGCATGACACACTTGAGCACTAGAGTGGCAGGAACGATGGGTTATGTGGCGCCTGAATATGCTTTGTATGGGCAGTTGACAGAGAGGAGTGATGTTTATAGCTTTGGGGTTGTGCTTCTTGAGCTACTAAGCGGGAAGAAAGCGCTTATGGAAGTTCATGACGAGCAACCTAAGCTTTTAGCCGATTGGGCATGGTCATTGGTGAGGAGAGGTCGAACACTGGATGTTATTGAAGAAAATATGCCAGATTTGGGTCCTCCTGAAGTGATGGAGAAATACGTTATGGTAGCTGTTCTATGTTCACATCCACTGTTACATGCCAGGCCAACAATGGATCAGGTTGTTAAGATGTTGGACAATGACGTGCCTGTACCATCAATTCCTGAGCGGCCAATTCCTCTTAATGCAGACATTGATGATATTGAGAATTCTGTTAGCGGTGTTGGCTCTGATCGTCTGTCTATATCTATTTCTGGCTACCAGCCATACACACCTAGAGGAGATAGCGAGAAATCTTTGAACTGATGTTGTTCACTTATTTTGGCACAAGGAATCACTTTTAGTCCTCGATTCATTTGCCATTTGCTTCTGTAAGTGTTGCAGTGGTTCTTCAAATTAGAACCACGAACATCTTTTGCAAAAAGAATAGACCTGTATAGTCAATTTTCCTATTTTGTTGAAGACTTTTTAGCATTATAGTTAGATATTGCTGCGTCAAGCTTCGCTGTATTTTGGATTTTAATGAAGGCAATTGTAACTCAAAACATCAAAATTATAGAGTCACGGATACAATTCTGCTTCGTATTTCGTGCAGATTGTTTCCCTAACCACAGAAATTACTCAACTTGAATGCTTTATCTGTTTGTGTACCTTGAATTGTAGGCATGATGAATGCAGCAGGTGCATTACTTGTTAGAGTGGCAGGGAAAAGTCATAATTCTTGTATGGCCTTTCCCTACTGATAATGTATCGTTAAACATTCTGATGATTATGAGAAACTAATTGATGTTAAGGTCTTTTTAAGTGTTGATATTGAACAGGTTCGGTCAATCTGCTGAGGGCACAATGCATCAGGTTTGCGTGAGAGTGGCTTATTCTGCTTCTTCATCACTTCACCATGCACAATTGAGCTTCTCATTGTAAGTTCATGGATTTTGATCACAGGTAATGTTATCCTTCACTTCTGATTGATTCTTTTCCTGCTTCAGCATGAAACTGGCTTGTATTTTGTGGTACTTTCGACAACCCTTTTTTTTTTTTTATCAGTACTGCAGTTGCCCTTTCGATACATTCAAATAGAAAGCCCCAAGGGCGCCTACAGGAGATCCAATGCTTGAAGTAGGAACCACTTTATGCTCTCTGGAGAAAATATATGCCTTTTGTTACTTCATTTATGCTCTCTGGAGAAAAAATATGCCTTTTGTTAGTTCATTAATTCCTCAAGAAATACTTCTTGTAAAACTGGTGGTTTTGCTTAGTTATTTTGTATTTGCATGGTGGTCTAGTTTGGTAGTAGGTGGAATATACATCTGGTGGGTATTAATTCATATGGAGCTTTTGATCCATAACGTTACGAGGAAATCAAACTCGATAGTTCAAATCATTTCATCATATTACATCATCCCTTCAGTATTAGTTAGGAGAGGATCTTAACTCTAGCAATGTTAATGGTCATCGCAGGGCCTACATGGAAAAGGAGAAAGTTTATGTTGCCCATTGTTTCAGTAAAAATGCACGTTACCTCCCTGAATTTCGAGAATTAGGTCATTCTTAAATAAGTTACGTGAAAAACAGGTGAAAGAGACTCAGAGAATGCTATGCGTTCTCCACTTTCGGAGCTCGCAAAATCTTTCCTTCGTCCTTTTGGCAAGGGTTTGAAGAGACTGATCCTTTTGATCATATGATTGGGAAGGAACGTGTTACATTAGAGGGAGGCGTAGTAGCCTTCAAATATTGTTCTTTGGCCCGGGCTAGCTATTCAGTCGGTGGGACTACAACATCGGCCTTTCGAGCCGGGCTTGGAAAAGAGAACGAGACCAATCAAGCCCCTTCTCTTTCTCCGATCATAATTTAGAGGGCAACATACCACCCCCTTTGTCAAAATTTGAGTCCATTTTAATAGTGTATGTGCAATACATGCAAGAAGTGCAAATTTGCAATAGTAAATAAATATTTTTTGGACAAAGATACCTTTTATTTCTCACTTCTTTTTTTTTTCTTTTTCTTATCTTCTTCTTCTTCATCATCGTCTTCCATAACAACACCACCACCATCCGCCCAACTCACTGATGCCACCCACCTTTAGCCCCATATCTAAACCATACTATCTTTTTTGTTCATCTACATATATACATATGGGTATGCATATATGTATCTACATTGTCATTGTAATACACTGTAGTTTCTTGTAAGATTCAATTTAGTTTTAATGTCTATTATCTTTGGTATTATTTTGGGAGTCTCGTGTTGTTTTTAACTCAAAATCATATATTTTAGGTATATGAAGATCTTTGTGTGGGAACATTTTGAATAACAAAAGTTGCAACTACTCGTAGTATTGTGCTTTGGAAAAAAGTTGTATTTTGTAAACGATGATCTCACAGTGCTCATCAGCATGTTAGCATGGTGTATTGCTCTTGTTTGAATCGGGGTGTGAAACTAAACTTCTTCTTAGAAGGATAAACGGGACGATTTGAGTGAGATCCAATATAAACTTAATCTTTCGATTCACTCATGGAATCGAGGCAATATGAGGTACCATGAATTGAATGCAACCTCTATTCTTTTTTATCTTTAGATACATACTAGTTAGGGCTGGCCCGTGCATATGCACGGGCTGAGCCCAATGTATTTTAAAAAAATATTATAAATAAAATAATTTACAATGAAAATAAACTTGTATCAATAAATTCAAAGAATAGTGTTAATTCTATAAATTCCAATATAGTTAAGTTGAGTCAGTATGTTTGTTAGTAAATGAATTTTTCCACACAAAGTTCATAAAAATATATATGGAAATAGTTCAAAATATAAGATTCCTATCTTATGTGGATTTTGATGAATAAATAAAAGCAAAAAAATCATTTACAAAGCTTGCAACATAAGACCTCAAGCAATATGTATTTTCTCGAATAGTGCATTCTATTGTCAGCATTACAACCAAGAGTGGGCTAGTGGCATATTTAGTTAAACATCCTTGAAGGAAAAGGATATAATGCAAAATTTTTAACTGACAAGCCTTATTATCTGGTGTCATCCCGAGCTAGTATCAGTCACCAAGTTGCCTTTGAGGCTCGAGCTGCAAAATATACAGAACAAATTAGTACGGCTCTTCGAGGATCTGTAGTCCGTAAGCAGTATAAAGTATGGCCAATGCTCTTGCCTTCATAAATTCCCATCAAATGTCTTAGATGTTGATCATTATCAAAAGTTTCTTCTGCCAATTCTTCGACCAGAGTTCCTTTCTATAACAAAAAAGTTGTATCAAACTCAAATTTTAATGGCCAAAACCAAAATTAAATGCAAAGGTGTACATAGAACTTTCCCCAAAGAATTTGTAATCTTTTGAAACTTCTATTCTGGAACTCTGTGTATTAAGTTTCAAAAGATCTATATCACCTTAAATCAAATGCAAGTTTAAAACCATAGTACTACAGCTTAATTTTTCTACAACCCTCAGTTATGACCACAACCCACATGATACTACAGCCTTTCATGCGATAGTCCATACAAGAAAAACTAAATAGGTTTTTGAAAAGTAGTCAAAAAACTAAAATGGTTTTTGAATATAGCAACATCAGATTAAGCAAGATAGTAAAATTTATATTAAACACCTTGATAATAATCATTTAATAAGATTTTTAAAAAGAAAAATATGAAAATTTAAATGTTTTTACCTCTTTCATCTTTAGGCCATCATGTAGTATCTACAACTTATTAGCAGAAATATATAGTTATTACGAACAAAATGATTATGTTTGAGATATTCGACACAAAGAACCAAGGAATTGACCATTTAACACGTTGAAATAAATGAAGTTGGAGAACTGATGCATTCTCTAGAAAATACTAACAGCTTAGCATTTTTCACGATTGCATGAAGCTTCAGTCAAAAGAACAATATATACACATTTGCTCATAACAGCTTTACATGACCATGTACAAAAGTCACCCAATTAACAAATTCTCTTCTTTTTTTTTTTTTTCTTAAAATCGCTCACCAAGTTTTCATAATTATCAAATATTTTTTTTATATACAAAATGCTCCATAAAAAAAGTAAATATCTATTTCAAATGAAAGGCTTATTCTCTGTTTTTTTTTTACCATTCTTAATTATGACGTTAAAAGGTGTATTTTATAGTTTATAACTAAAAGATTTTAAAAAATTGTCATGTTGAACCATGCCCATTTATTTCCCTTAAATATCTTGACTATTAAATTTCATTCTATAGTTTGCATTATTTTTTCTCACGATTGTCTTGTCACTCCACACTGCATACTCCGCGAGAACTTCATGCATGAAAGAAGATAACTAATTAAATGAGCAAGTAATTTGAGAAACAGGTTGGCAGGTAATCCAGGATAAATGTAAAAGAATGAAACAGCAAAAGGCAAGAAAAATATTTTTAAGCATCTATTATAAGTCAAATGTAATGATATTGATCAGAAGCAACCAAGCAAACCTCAGCTATCTGAAGAAGTAAACAGAAACAGGAAAGCAGTTACAACCAATAAGAAGACTTTTAAAAGTTGATAAATGCCTGACTGGATTGAAACTTACTATTTTGCTACATGTTGCCTGAAAATTATATCCAGGACTCTCGAGGCTTCTTGAGAATTTTTACATTCTTGATCACGTAAAGCATTTGCAATTGCCTGCATAGGGATTTTTGCAGCAAAGTTTATGTCGACTTTAAAAGTTTTGGATTGTTAAGGACTCCATAACCTTTTCCTGTCTCTCTAATTAGGACTTATTTCCCTACCAGGGCTACAATTTCCATTATTCCTAAACAAAAAAGTACTAAGCACACGAATACAGTAATTAGTGATGATGGGCAAATAAAACATTAGCAACCCGTGGCTATACTGTCACATCCTCAAGTACAACTACAAACTCAAGTTTCTTTCTAGGAAAAGCGCCGACAGTAAATAAGCTCTTTTCTCCATCATATGCAAATTCCTTCCCAGCCAAAACTGATTGATAAGTTTCATGGACTCGATCTAGCACTCTTCTGCCTACCTGTACCCTAAACGTTCACTAGTCGACCATCTCCGTAAGAAAGGGCAACCTATTCTAAAAAATAATGCAAGGTAAGTAAGAAGTTCCATCTTAATGATTTCAAAGACAAATGGTTGGGAAAAGAGAGAGTGGGTGACAGGGGAAGGAAGCTATCTAAACAGTAAAGCAAGAAAAGTGTGGAAGCATACACTTAATGAAAGAAATAGCCATAAACATTTATCACATTAACTCTGAAGTGATTAGTTAGGAGCAAAATCTTTTGCCCCTTAGCTCTGATGCCCAACCTAGCCATTGGAACTTGTATAACCTTTTTCTTTGTTGGTTCTGACTCTGCTTTGATAGGAGTAACATTTGCAGGGATAGGAGGGGAAGGCGGCAAATCCCCTGGGTGTCATTACCATCATGTTTAAATGAACCCATTAGCAAATCTGCAAGTAAAAAAGGTGCCCAGTAGTTTTAACAGATCTTAAGAATAATTATGCCAAATGATGATATACTTTCTGGAATGTAAATTTCAATTCATAATGAAAACAATTTGATGGCATATTAGTAACCACATCCATGCAATTCTCATAACTTAAATAAGCTTGATGAAGTACATGTTATGATTTATCAAAAATTACAAACACAATCTTGCTATGGGTTTAAAAGATATAATCAAAGCTTACAAGTAGAGCAGCCTGTTAGTTTATCATTAAAATGACGTAAAGAAAATCCCAGAAAGAGCATGGATAAACATAAGACAGAGAACCAAATTACATAGGTTATAGGTTATAAGTAGATAGTAATAAAATCAATCACCAACCTACCACAATTCACTTGAAGGCCACTATATTAATGTGGAGAAATTTAAAGTAATCCTGTGAAAAACTCAACTGTACAATAGGAGGGCTTTAAATTCAACATCAAAATTTATACCTCATAGACTTGGCAATCCAGAGCGTATAAGGAAGGGAAATGTAGACTTAAACATGATGAACAAAATATAGTTTTTGCACCAAAATAGTTATCTTCTTTCTCTCGTGACCAATAGACTCTAGAACTGAATGCAGTTTAGTTACTCATACCAAGTCTTCGGTCACCTTAGTTGCCAAGGTACCTGCAATATCCTGATAACATTGTAGTATGGAAATCAGAAATATGAACCCACGACTTCAAACTACAGACAAAAAGCATAACCAGCAAATAAATTCAAACACAACAAAGTCTGTGGCATTTATCAAAACCAACTAAAACACACACATTTTGTAGAAGAACATAGAGGATTCACTGGTTGAACATGAAGGAATCAAGTGCTCATCAATGACATTGATGATATCACTACAAATTTTCGAAAGCTCCGACTCAACGTTTTGTCTATAATCCCTTTTTCACTTCACATTCTTAAATATATACATATATGTATATGTGTGTGTGTGTGCGTGCGTGTGTATTAGATAAATTATCAAACCATCACAAGTACACACTTGTTTAAATTTATTTTTTTAACTACAATAAATAAATATATAAGGATATATTCAGTTTTACTACTATATATATATATATGTATAAATTACACAAATAATTGCAAGTACATACGTATTTGAAATTATTTTTACTATGAATTATATTGTATTACAACAAATATAAATAAAATAGAAGAAAATAATTTCAGAATTTAAAATATATCAATTGAATGTGGAGTTGACCTCAACTTCGAGTAGAGATTTTAAATTCTCAACCTGTTATAAAATAAATTAAATTAAATTAGTCAATTATGAAAAAAAAAAAGCAAAAATGGATGATAGTACACCTGATCAACTTAATGTCTATAGATAACAATTAAAACACAAAATACCCAAAGATTAGTTGTAGCAGCTAATAATATACATACATCAATCCCAAAAATATAAAAGGTAAAGGGGAAATATAAAACCAAGAAGTTGAAGTTGAAGTTGAACAAAAGATCTTCTGAGAAATGAAACTTACAACCAAGTGCGAAGATGAGCTTTGGGTTGTGAAGAAAACTTGATTTTTGCAGGCGAAGAGGTGAAAGAAACAACAGTGAAAAAGAAGAAGAAGACGCAATAAAGAAATAAAGAACTGATTGAAGTTTTCAGGTGGGAAAAAACTAACGAAGCTTTGAGGTGAAAAAGAGAAACAAACAATAAAGATGGGAAAGGGAAAGAAGAATGGAGATAACAAAAGAACAATTGAGAGAACATTGCATTTGTCAGGGATAGAGGGGAACTATGAATAAAACTTCTTTTTTGTTTCAAATTACATTTAGGGTAATAAGGTCATAAAGTAAAACGCATAGAATCATTAGCACACGGTACAATTAGTTATTGCTATATATATATATGCTTTGACAATGTTACCCCTAGATATTTGCTAGCTGACGTCAGAATCCACTGAGGGCCATTATGGTCATAAAATTAAAAGCATAACATGTAGTATAGCGACAAAAAACAACAAGATATAGTGGAAACATGTCAGATTCCACTAAAGGACATTATGGTCCTAGAATAAAAAGGTACAAAGTTAGTGGCACATGGTATAAGTTATTTAAAGCAATGACGGCCTACTTTTTCATTTGCTTGGACAATTTTGTCCAAGGGCATCATTGTCATATCAGAAGAAATGTATGACACTGGTAGAACATGGTACAATTTTCTTAAGCATTGAAGAGCGAAACAATTTCCATGAGTTAACGATTTTGACCCTTATTAGACTCTTATTATATAGTATAGATACTTTTTTTTATGATGTGAGAATCCAATTAGAGGAGGTCAATCATCGAATTATCTGACGGAACCCGACTATTAACTGATAAACTCCCGGATGCAATGATTCACTCCTACACATACAACAGGTGAGTCAATGGCGGAACCCCGGAACAATCTAGAGTGTCGAATCCGTAACTTCACAAAAAATTTCACTCGTTACCGCTGTACCATATCCTTACAATCTAGGAAACACTAGTTTAAATCTTGACAAGCATAGCATGCTAATCAATATCAGTGGTCACACACCGGTGTAGTAATGATTTTCATGAGCAAAACAAAATATTGCCAGAACAATGTAGCTGTGTGAAAGAGACATTATATAAATGTACACACATGCTGCAGAGTGTAGAAGGAAACAATCCTAGTTTTATCTTTATCTATAATAATGGTAAAACCATTGCAGTAGCACCCCTGCAAATGATGAGTTGGGTGCTATGGTTGTTGGGGTTGGTGTAATCATCAAACACATCTCCATGATTGTTCATCCATGCCTATAGAAGTAATGATACTGGTACAACCTAAGCTAAAGCTAGAGCAACATGCTTGCACTGCATCTTTTTTTGTTTTTTGATAATTGGATAAATATCTTCACATAATTAGTTCACAATAGACAAGTAGGTATCATGCTAGAGTCGAAATCCTGCAATCACCTCCATGCACATATTATTCTGACTTTATAGTTATTATTATTATTTTTTTTTGCTTCACTAGAGACAAAATTTTGATGATGTTTTTACACATTTTATTTTTCTCTAATAATTGACGAAGAGCTTCAAGGGTTGCTCCTAGCTAGCTAAACGAGACCAATGGCTAATGAATATTATAGTTTGTCAATCAATCTGTACACCTATTAATCTCATAACATACGTGAATCACCCGATATCCTTCATCCGGATAGAGAACTCTTCTGCGTTCTTCAATGACTAGCTTGAAAGTGCTGCTATTCGAATGGCAATTCTTATGTGCATGCGCTCTGCATACATACATGATCGAGAAAGGAACTCTCAGGCCATCATTTCAACATTCATTTTTTGGAGACTTGACTATGATAAATAAGTAATGGAATATATTTGAGGGGGGATATGATATTGTCGTTGCTTTTCATGTTGAGTGAATTGGAATATACTTGACAAGTTATTCGAGCTCATATTAAGGTTTAAATTCAAAAATCACAAGATTCATCTGAAAGTGACATTTTCCTATTTAATTAGACATAGAGTCTGCTAAGACTGGTTTGAAAGAGAATAATCTCTTAATTAATTTGAATCCAAAATATGAATAGATTTTTTGTATATTTTCTAAGCACTCTATCGTTAAACTAACCCTTTTAATTCATATTCTCGTTAGTATCAAGTGCAGAGCTAGTATTTCTTTCTGTACTTATTAATGTCTAACCATAATTTTCTGCATAATCAAGTCTTCAATGTTCAAGTCTCTAGTATGATTAGAGTCGACAACTTGGGATAATTTTATAACTAATAAGAGAATCTGTTGATGTGACCATCACTCTAAGGCCACTACTAACTTTATCAAACACTATTCTCAATTAACACATAATAAGAACCTTATGAAAATATTCATCAAATGCATAAAAATATAATTTGATTTAATTAGACACAAAAATTATTAAAATTGACCCCAAAAAAATAGCATCGAGATTGGTTCCTTCTATTGAGTTTTTTTTTTAGATTTATTTTTAGATAATGTGATAATCTAGTTAGTAGAGTTTAACCACCGAATTATTTGGCGGAATCTAATAATCAACTGATAAATTTCAGGGAGCAATAGTGTGCCCCCACATGCACCTAATTAGTTAATGGCAAAAGTTTAGAATAGTGGAGAGTATTGAACTTGCGATCTTGCAAGAACAATTTCACACCCACTATCGCTGAACTATATCCCTATGATTTTTTTTTAAAAAAAAATTGGTTTTGATTTTGGGTCAAAATGATGGCAACAAGTTGTTAAGGTTAGAAGGTTTAAGGTCGTATAATATAATTAACGAGACTCGAATTCATAACTCTATGTCATGCAAAAGTAGGACTAAGTACGATGTGGGCCTTAGAACATGAAATAAACGGCCCAACTGTTGGTTGTCCACCTACGGTTAGCGTAGTCCAGACTCTAGACTGTACTAAGAGCAAGGCTTTGCATGCTGTGGTCCTCTTCAAAATGGCGAAAGAATTTGACCCCAAAAAAAAAATTGGCGAAAGAACAAGTTTCCTGCAGTAAAAGACGGAAAGTGTCAGGTTCTGTCCTTCCGTCAGGAAAGTGTGGGAGAAACTTCAAACTTCTCCATCGTGACAAAGTTACTGCTTTCTTTTATAACTCTTGCTATGATTGGCTTAACCAGAACATTAAGTCCAGAAATCAGAGGTTTGGTGTCCAATGGAGTACCTTATTTGCTGTTACTGTTTGAGAAGTTTGGAACCATAGAAATGGAAAAAATTTCAATGATTCTTCGGTTAAGGAGATTGGCTTCTTGGTGGCGTTGATTGTGAAGAAAGCAAGAGAGTGTGAACAGGTTTGGAAAGCGCATGAGAAAGCTAGATTTTCCTCTATACACGAAGCCCATATCAACTGGATTAAATCGCGTCAGGAACATAAACTTAATATTAACGGTTGTGCTAAGGTAATCGGGGATTAGTCGGGATTAGTGATTTTTTTCGTAACTCTGATGGAGATTGGATATTTGGGTACAACAACAATTTGGGGTCAACAATAGCTAAGGAGGTTGAGTTAGTCGCTCTTTGGGATGGATTGCGTCATGCTGAATTCTTGAGTCTTGAACAGCTTGTGATTAAGACGCAATCTCACTTTGTTTGCAATTTGTTGAAGGAGAGAACTGTTGCTAATAGCCGCTTTAAACCCATCATTGAAGACTACAATCGGATTCTTCGAAGACATAATGGCTACCAAGTAGTGCACGTTTATCGTGAAGTTAATTTTTGTACGGATTGGTTAGCAAACTCTAGTATCTCTCATTCAACAGGATCGCTTATTTTGGAACAACATTCAGAACAATTGACTCTCCTCCTTGAGAAAGACAAAAGAGGCGTTTTGTCCTCTAAAATGGTCCCTATCTAGCTGACTTTAGCCTCCCTTTATAATAAAAAAAAAAGACAGATTTCTAACCATTGTACTTTAGTCTAGTAGTATAATTTTCGATTTAGGTGCTAGAGTGATTTTGAGTTTAATTTTTGAAGTGCACAATATTCTTTAATAGTGATATGGGACTAGTTGAACTTCCATCTAAATAAAAAGAAAAAAGAAAAGAAAAAAGAGAACGTTATAATTCTTATCATAGCATGAGGTTTATAAGTCACATTTGTAGTCCTATGTTACAATTGTCAATTAAAATATGCGAGCTAGTATAAATATTCTTAAAAATGAGTCACACTTTTAGTTATATGTGATGTTTGTGACATAAGATGTCCAGTATAAAGTAAAAATCATCGCATGTCAAATTTTCCCAACAATATTAGAACATGAAAAATGAAAATAAAAAATCTCAATTTTGGAAACTTCTTCCAAATGTAAGAAAGAATACGTATTGAATCTAAAAAAATATTTGTAACATGTATTACTCTCGTGTACAACGATGATGATTCGTATCACCATTTTAAAAATAATTGACAAATACCTTTTTTTTTTTATTTTTTTTTGGTCATTGTCTTGCCATTGCCAAAAAGAAAAAAGTATATCACACAATTCAAGGTTGGGCATCCCGTTATAGAAGCAAGGATAAACGTAGGAGTATATTACTAGACCAATTCAAAAGGAGAGAGTCTATCTGAATTACTCGATCAACCCAATCTATTAATTGGTTGGTTGATTGTGGGATCTGCCTAAAATAGTAGCCACAAATGGAAGATATGGTTGAAAGTGAATTGTAGAATATAGATAAAAGCTTTTAGTCACAATTAGAGGTATCCCTAAAGGTTTCAATGATTGATTTCGCGTTAGACTCTATGATGACGTGTGAAGTAGGTGCAAATGCTTTGATACACCATTTGACACGCTAATACTTCAGCCGGGAGTGTAAAAATATTTGAGTCCTACTACTAATTACAGTAGGTATCACTATTATATATAACGATAACGAATCGTATCACTATCTTAAAAATAAATGAATAATAATTCACGTTTGTAAGAAATTTTCCTCGCATACGGCCCTATGCTGGTTTGCCTATAAACAGGGCAACATGCAAAAACTTTTTATAAAGGTCACATGGTGCTCGTCAGACTCACCGCGATGCCCGAGCCTAGTGACCTGTCAACCAAAGCTCCTTTGTAATGGTCCACGTAGGCTCGGACAACAGCCAAATCTTTTTTTAATGCTCCACGTAGGCTCGGACAACCGTTTGACCACCCAGACCTTGTCCCCATAAACAAAACTAACGTTAAATTTAATCGAAATTACCACCTCAAAACCAGCAAAAATATAATATAATAAAATATCAGTCGCATAACACATCATGTCCTTGTACCTCCCGCACAGTCACACAGTACTCTAACACTATCTAGCAGCTGCAGCCATTGCAGTTCAACACCATTTTCTTCTTTCTTTAATAGTACTCAACAAGATCACAACTGTAAATTGTAATGCGTCCGAGGTAACGACTCGTCGTGACTAAGATCCCGACCAGTCTCCTTTGATGCTGTCTCAATTAAAGCAGTCACGACCATCTTTTCCCACGAGAAATCTACACACTTGTCACGGAAAAGCATTCACGAAAAGCTTAATCACCTGCCTATATATACACTCACCCTTTTGTACATTATCACCATTAAACAGTTGTGTTCACAAAAAAAAAAACAAAAAAAAATGGAATTGTTTTGCATATCGATAAAGATTGTTTTTGTGTTTTTATTTTTTGTTCAATCTTGTAGCTTTTTTGTGCATGCAATTTTACACCCAATTGATTTCTTGGCATTACAAGCTATCCGTAAAAGCTTAGTTGATTTGCCCGGTTCGAATTATTTTGCTTCGTGGGATTTCACTTCTGATCCATGTAATTTTGCTGGTGTTTATTGTGATGGTGACAAAGTTATTGCATTGAATCTCGGTGATCCAAGAGCCGGTTCGCCAGGTCTGACCGGCCGGCTTGACCCGTCTATCGGTAAGCTTTCTTCGCTTGCTGAGTTCACTGTTGTTCCCGGTCGGATTATTGGACCGTTGCCGGCGACATTGTCCCAGTTGAAGAATTTGAGGTTTTTAGCTGTTAGTCGGAATTTTATCTCCGGCCAGATTCCGGCGGGTCTGGGTCAGCTTCGGGGATTACACACTCTTGACCTTAGTTTCAATCAGCTGACCGGGAGTATTCCTTGGCCGGTCGGGTCTTTGCCGGCTTTGTCCAATGTTATACTTTGTCACAACAAGCTCTCCGGTTCGGTTCCTCCTTTTGTTTCGCGAACTTTAACCCGGCTCGACCTCAAGCACAATGGTCTCTCCGGTTCGCTGTCACCTACTTCTTTGCCCCCTTCTCTTCAATACCTTTCTTTATCATGGAACCGGTTGACTGGTCCCGTGGACCGGCTTTTGTGGAGGCTAAACCGGTTAGATTACCTCGACCTTAGCCTGAACCGGTTCACAGGTACCATCCCATGCATATTGTTTACTTTCCCTATCACTAACCTTCAACTGC
This sequence comes from Ehretia macrophylla, assembly GCA_037974665.1. Taxonomy (NCBI): domain Eukaryota; kingdom Viridiplantae; phylum Streptophyta; class Magnoliopsida; order Boraginales; family Ehretiaceae; genus Ehretia; species Ehretia macrophylla. The sequence continues at coordinate 54,676,861 of CM075782.1, forward strand.
AGAGAAATTTATTCTCTGGTCCGGTCCAACCGGTTCATCAAGTTATGATCCCAACCGTTGATCTTAGCTACAACCGGTTATGGGGTGGAATATCACCAATGTTCTCAACGGTTCAGAACTTATATCTCAATAACAACCGGTTCATGGGTCAAGTGCCGGCTAGCTTCGTGGACCGCTTGTTAGCCTCCAGTATACAAACACTCTATTTACAACATAATTATTTGACTGGGATCCATATAAATCCAACGGCTGAGATACCTCTGGGTAGTTCATTGTGTTTGCAGTATAATTGTATGATCCCACCAGTGCAAACACCATGCCCATTCAAGGCTGGTAAGCAGAAGTCAAGGCCTACTGAGCAATGTATTGAGTGGAAGAGAAAAAAAAAGAACTGATGTTGGCGTTGGGGTTCGCCGTAGCACTCTACAAACAAACACGTGTTGCTGCACCACGGAATTTTTTGTTATTCGGAAAAAAAAAAAGAATTCATGATGCATCAAGGGAAATAGGAAAGATTATAGAATTTTTTTTTTTTTTTTTTGTGGTTATATATTTTTGTGAGAGGCTTAAGATTCATTTATTTGTTTATTGTTATAATGTGGGTTGATCAATAAAATTTGTATGTGGATAATAAGATACAGTGGAGATGAGTTGACTTGATGTCCTTCATGATAGGTTTTATTTTTGGGCTAGAATATTAGCCCTGTTGAATTTTTCAGTTTTTGGGACTTGTAATTAGAAAAAAAATGTCACTGAACATTAATGTGAAAATCCAAATATTTTTTCCTAGCTATATATATATTTGCTAGACGCTCTATAGATTGATCTGTCAATCATGGTCCGAGTCAATTTTTAAAAAGATTTGCATCGAATTAAACTTAATTTGGGTTATTCTCATTGTTGAAAAAGAATAAATGAAGTGAAATATCCTTTAAAACAATCATCGCGTAACCAAAAAAGCAAAGAAAGAGATGCTGCTAATCTTAATTATTTGTTTGATACCTTATTGTTTGTCTTACATATATGAATTTCGTTGTTTAATATTAGGTGTTTTGGTCTTATTCTTGACTGAGATATGTTTTGATAACTAAGCATCACTTATCTAAGTAATATGGTTAGTCTCTGAAACGATTATTCTATTAGTGATAAGTGAAATTTATGTACACGTAAAAGTCACACACTACACACACATCACGACCGATGGTTAAAAGTAAATTCCCTTTCTTGGTCAGTGTACCAGGGACATGCCAGAATATATTTCACTTTAATGACCATGCAGATAATTACTTTTCATAGTTTACTTCAAAAAGTTTAATGCTTTTTTGATAGGCAATTTTTCCAGTCTCATCATGGCTTCTATTTCGAGCTTCCTAAATAAGACTGCATTCGACAAGCGCAAAGTGAATTCGATCTTTTCCAAACCCGTGCATAACGGAACTTTCATGCATCATACTACTTTTGAATACTAGATTCATCATGTACAAGAGGACGTGAAGACATTAAACATTATGTTTCCGCCCTCTAGCTCCCAAAAAAAAAAGCTTGTTGATCAAGAAATTTCTCTCATCCAACTGTGTAACACACACTGTGAAGTGAAACTCACTACATGTGAGGCCCACTCCCGGCTAGGTGTCGCATATCCGACACCGTCAGATGGGAATTTTACCCTTAGTGATCGATATCCACCCGATGCTGCCAAAAGAACTAACTAGGAAAAAAGAAAGGGAGGGGGGAAATAGGACTGAAACCCAGAAAAATGGTAGAACACTGATAAGCTCATATTTAGCAGCAATTCTAGGACAACTTTGGACAACTATAAACGATTTTATAAACCTTAATATGTTGCCACTTAACATATACAAACCAGATGGCTTATGACTTATATAATCTCCATTTTTCACATTGCATAACTACAATATAACTCGTGTCAAAACAATATTCAAAGACCTTTACCAAAGTGTGCAAGAAGTCTTCAAAAGAACACTCGTCTTCGAGTCTGTTTCTTGTTTGACTGGACTGGTGCCTCACCATTCCCAGGGAACTCCCATTTGACAACGTCCCCGTCCCAAGACGAGCTCACAAGCATCGGATAATTTGGGTGCCAGTTACAGTCTCTTATCGTTGATCTATGGTACTGCAGTTTCGCAACCTGAGCTCCAGTAACCTGAAAAGTTAAAGACGCGATCGCCTTAATATTGCAACATAATACAAAGAGCCAACGAGGAAAAATAACTTCAGATTGAACATGCAACACGCCCGATGCTGTAGAAGGACATCACGGAATCATTCTTTGGGTAACAAGAGAGCCTTATTCTATCTTTACTATCTTCCGATATGAGATTATATATTCTTCCAACCAAATTTTTCGTAGTTTAGAAACTCTAAGACCCATTGATTTGGAAAATTTAAGAAGAGTGGCATAGTTAATAGGATCTCATACATACCAAGTCATATATATAAACATTAGAATCATGAGATCCAGTGTAGATGTACTTCTGGCCAGTACTGCAGTATCATTCAAGAAACAAACGGGATCAGATTCATTTGGAGCAATTTATAATGACTGCACGAATTGTTCCAAACTAGGTGGTATGGAAATGGCATATGATTGGAACTCACCTAAATGCTGGGGAGAAGTAGCAGCGAATAAGCGTACGCAAGACGCAATGACCGCTGTAAGTAGCCACTGAGAGATCAGATGGGTGCTTTAATTCTCTTGCTTGAGCAGGGTAGTCCATCCATCTATAGTCCCATTCGTAATTTCTGTACCCAGGATTACTATCACAGATAACAACATAACGTGTTCATTCACATTCTCCCAGAAAAGTAGTAAGCAAGTTTTGGACATCAGAAAAAAAAATTTACTTGTATAATCAAATAATGGCTCGTTTTTCAACATAAAACTTAATTCATTATTTCCCCACCCACACACCCACACCCCCCCCCCCCACGACTTTGTTTTTGGACAGAGGGAGCGTACTATCAACAGGATAAACAATAGAGCATTATCAGTATAATCGAGAAAGCATCCATGAGTTAAACCAATGATTTCTACATTTGGAATTTTCCCTTGTCAATGAAACACGTGCTTCACGACTTGGTCAGCCAGTCAAAGTCAAGACGTTATCAAATTGTAGCAATATACATAAAAAGAGGATCTGAGGGAAACTAAGCAAAGCTTGAACTTAACATACCAGGTACCACTCGAGGTCATTTTTCGAATATCCCAAAGTTTGATAGCCTGATCTTTACCATTTGAGATAAAGTAACGGCCGTCTCCACGAGTATCAATGAATGTAATGCCTTCAAGGTGTCCCATCAAGACACCTGCTGGCTTTCCATTGGCTCTAAGGCAACGTCTGTCCCAAACCTATGTAGATCAACAAATTCTATTACTATAATTAAATAAAAGCACCAAAGCATAAGATTCTAAGGTTAATTGTTGCCTTTGACTGAGGCAGAAATGCAATGCTGAGTTTCAGTTGGACAGTTTCAACAATATTTAAAAGTCATACATATCACGACAATCACATGATATTGTTTGTGTTCTTCACTATCCAACACTTCCAAATTTCATGCAAATCAATCTTTTCCTCAACTCCTTTCCCCTTGAGGCTCTAATTCAAGTTGGCGTTTATGCATGTTTTTGTTTCCATCAGTCCTTTCACTTCCCCTAGAACGCAAGTAGCAAACTCCAATTTTATGGCTGACGACGCTGATATTAGGTCTGAGCAACTTCTACTAGAAAAGATCTAATAATATCTTCCTGAAACATTAAACACCGGGCATTTATGCCAGACAAGCGACTACTTTTCTGAAGCCAGCTAAGATGGACATCCAACTTACTCCATATTTCCCAGGGAGAAGAAGTTGTAAAACGATTCACCTTTTTTTTCAAATGGAGAAATTCAAGTTCCTACAGTTTACAACGAAAAGTGACTCCCTAAAATAGTTTCAACTATGGAGCCAATTAATTTCCATCGGATTTTTTTGAACAAGTTAAACAAAGGGAGGCAAATGTAGATTCTGAATAGTACGAGAACCATATGAAACTTCTGGAGGAGAAGGAACTCAAGCAAATTGATATCAAAATACTTCGTGCAGCGGGATCAAATGACTTGTCTTAATGATTCTACAGCATATGTTGATTATATCAAGGGAAAAGGAAGGAGAAGGAAAACTGCTTAATACAAATTCCTACTACATCCTGACAAGTTACCCAATATACAGAAGAAAATTACAAGAAATAATTCAGCAATCAGATGAATTGTCAACAGGAAGAAATGCTAACTCTTCTGAATTCCAAACTCATAAGCAACAACGACAGAGATTGCGAGTACAAGACCCATTTTTTTTTTTTTTTCTGAGAAGTGAATACGAGACCGGTATCAAAGGCTTCGGCATACAGAACTAGCAAAAGGAATTACCTTACAGAGATTGTCGTCACTTCCAGAATAAATGAGGTGACCACTTTCATCAGCAAAACATACAGTGTTCACATCCGACTGCATCACAAGCCAATATACTACAGATCAGTTACACATGAAGACCTAGTTTTCTTAAGTAGTGAAATATGATTCCTGAATAGCATCAATAACTGATTCTAGATGCTCCTTCCTTTTCCTTTTTTAATTTTTCCATAGCCAATATTGAAACATATAAGAATGAGACATAGAAACAAAATCACATGCTTATGTAGCACATTAACTCAGCCAATTACATCAAACACATGAGCAAATGAATCAGCTCTTTTTGGACGACTTTTGGAATAACATGTCATAACGCATAATACTGCTCTCTCGCACAAGATTAGATCTCCGTGTTTTGTGAGCCTTACAAGTGTAGGTTGTAAATACTTGTGTGCTCTTCAGTATACTGCAACTCCTTTTGGGCATAAGACCAATCAATAGTGAATTCATAATCCACAACTCATATAGAACACTTGCAGGTCTACAGCAAATGTATATTTGCTGTTGCCTAAAATTGTACCAAAGGCCTAAATAAGTGTATATAGTAGCATAATAGAGAGAATGGATCCATGTCTCTATCAACTTGTAATCTGCATTCTCACCATGTTTGTGCAACAATTTTATCAGAGTACTATAATAATGCAAAATTACAACATGAAAGCCCAGTTTCCAAGTCAGAAAGATAATATGAATACTATGACGCTCCTTGTTATTGTGGTTATACACTACTACCAACAACTTTTGAGCCACTTTTGGCACAAGGCACTAAGAAGAAACTCGGGGAATAAAGTTGCATCAGTCTTCAAAGTTTTCAAACATGACTGTTTTGTTGAGAAACTAATTAGCTAACGTAAAACGAGAATTTTCCACCTCATCCAATGCGCTTTTTCTCTTTTTCTTCTATTCTTGAGAAAGAAGGAGAGGTCGGAAATGTCTCATGTTAATAGAAGTCCAAGTAAAGTGTAAATTATAGAAGGAAGATTTCAAGTGGCAGAAGTCCATTAGATTACGTGACAACCATGCCAGCAGCAATTATAGTATAGAATACTAGAAAGGCCACAGAAGATGCGTGTTTATTCCATCATTACTACCGTGTGCGCTGAAATTCGAAGGGAAAGTTTATTTGCTTCAAGATCGTAAACATAAATCGAATCATCACTGCTACCAGCTACTATTTCTCTGCCATCAGTTGAAAATTTAATGGAAAAGATTCCAAAAGAATATCCACCATCCTCATCAGAAGAAACATCCAAACCATCATGGATCTCCTGCATATAGAAGAAAAATTTGATCACTACAATGGGGGAATGGAAATTCAAATCATTGATATAATATGAAACCAAAGATAGGACTTGGGCTTTCTGACATTATATTAACAAGGTTAGGCGACATAGTTTGAGGCATTCGGTTTCATGTTAGTTAACACTCGTACCCACTCAAGAAACATGATGGCTAATAGAATGACAATATTTAGCATTTAAAGAATCATAATTTGATTAGATTGACAACTCTAGCCAAATGAAAAGTCTTATCATGAATTTTCCAGTGGCACAGCTCACAACAAGCTTGCTTTCGCTATCTCCCACATGTATTGAACTAAAACGAGGAAATAACATTTGGGATGCAGGAAGATAAAAGTGAATTTAAAGAAATTTTGGAAAAGTGTCCTGCTACTAAGAATCATGATGCAGCCGACAAGAATACAAATCTAAAATTTATAAATATGCATGAAACTATTGCATGGAAGAAGAAAGGTTTTTGGTTTTTGTTGAAAGAAAAAGAAAAGATAAAATATGGAGAAAATATATATTGATTGAAGACAATAGGAGCCACCACCAACAGTGGCTCTAGAACAAAGGAAAATATAATGACTACACGTTGAAATCTTAGTATTTAGAAATACAATATGAGAGTGTCTATTTATAGGCCTCATAACTTGATGACCAAGAATAAGAACGAGACTAATTACGAATATAATTTAATAAGTGTGGGAAAACGTGGTTAATGTGCAACCAGATTTTAGGAGATTTTGTAATAATTTGTATCCCTAGAATTAGGCTAATTTGTATCCCTAGAATTAGGCTGATTTGATTGGTTGTCTATTCTGTTAGAATATCCCATAAATCATGGGATCTGATAGCCTAGTTAGTTTCCTTTTATATTGCTAGAGTTATTGTATATATAGAGCCAACTCTGTACATATTATGCAATGAAATATAGCAGAATTATTTCTCAATTCACAACATGGTATCACAGCTTTAGGTTTCAGTTCTGGGTGCTTTTCTTCATAGCCTTTATTGCTGTGTTTTTTTTTCCAGAATTGTTTCTTTTCTGTGTGTTCTTTTACCAGCCTTCATAGCTGGATTTTTCCTCTATTCTTCATCACTGGTGGTTTCTCTTTGTTGCTTGGCCTTCATTGCCGATTTCTCCTCGATTCTCCCCAGCCTTCCAGCAAGTCATGACTTGTGAAAAATGTCAGAAGTTGCAGAAACAACTGTTACAACACAATCAGAGGAGGTTGTTCGATCCCAACAACCTGGAGAATTGCAAAATATCCAGGCTGCCTATAGATTGAATGGAAAAAACTATCTCAAATGGTCCCAGCTCGTTCGTACCATGCTTAAAGGAAAGGGAAAGCTAAGTCATCTTATGGGTACAGGGCCAAAACCGAGAGATCCTAGGTTTGAAGCATGGGATGAAGAAGATTCGATGATTATGGCGTGGTTGTGGAATTCAATGGTTCCTGAGATTAGTGACACGTGTATGTTCTTGGCTACTGCTAAGGATATTTGGGATGCAATACAACAGACATATTCAAAGGCAAAAGATGCAGCTCAAGTATATGAGGTGAAGGTGAAAACAATGGCTGCTAAACAAGGCAGTAAAACAGTTACTGAATATGCCAATCAATTGAAAGGTTTGTGGCAAGAGCTTGATCATTATAGGGTGATAAAAACAAAGTATCCTAAAGATGCTACGGTTCTAAAGGATTTCATTGAGCAAGATAGAGTCTATGATTTTCTTGTTGGACTTAATCCAGATTCTTGGCAAGCAGGAGGTTCCATGCTTTAATGAAGTGGTAGCACTAGTTCAAGGGGAGGAAAGCAGAAGAGGACTTATGCTCGAACCACAAAGCACGGACAGCTCGGCTATGGTAGCTAGTGGTGGCAATAATTCAGCCACAAACATGGAAAAAGCACCATATTTTGAAAGTGGAAAACCTGGTCAACCAAAGTCCAATAATCGTTATAGTTTGTGTTGCACCTATTGTAAGAAGACACACCATACTCGTGAACGGTGTTGGAAGCTTCATGGCAAACCTCCGAGCCGAGAATGGGGACATAAAGGAGAGCAACCAAGGAACAATAGTCAAGTGCATATCACGACGGCACAACAGAATGAAACAACACCAAAGGAGTCGGGCAGTCTCAACCAAGAAGAGGTCGAGAAGGTGAGATCTCTAATTGGCAACCATGACAAACCTTCAGGTACTTGCTCATTGGCATATTCAGGTAAGTTTCCATCCTCTATTGGATTAAATGTCTCGGGTACAACCTTTGCCGACTCTTGGATCATGGATTCAGGAGCTACCGACCATATGACCCACTCACCGAATGTCTTTTCCACATACTCCCCATGTCCAAGCAGTAGGAAAATAGCCACAGCTGATGGTTCTTTGACCACTCTAGCAGGTGTAGGAGATGTTAAAATAAGCCCATCATTGACCTTTAAAAATGTTCTTCACGTCCCTAGATTGTCCACAAACCTTGTATCTATCCAAAAGCTTACTCAAGATTTATGTTGCAGTGTGGTTTTTCATCATAATTATTGTGTATTTCAGGACAAGGACTCGGGGAAGATGATTGGACATACTAGAGAAAGGGATGGGCTCTACTACCTTGAAGCACCGAGCTAGTCAAACATTATCAAAGGCAAACTACCTTCTTCTTTTGTTTCAGAACTTTGTTCATCCAATAAAGACAAAGTTTGGCTTCACCACTGCCGGCTTGGCCATCCGTCATTTAGAGTCATTAAAATTCTGTTTCCATCTTTATTTCAAGGTCTAGATGTTAAGAGCTTTCATTGTGAAGTGTGTGAACTTGCTAAACACAAACGTGTACCTTTTCCAGTTAGTGATAAAAGAAGCTTTCTTCCATTTTATCTCATTCACAGTGATATTTGGGGTCCTTCTATTCCTAATGTCTCTGGGGCAAGATGGTTTGTGTCATTCATTGATGACTGTACTCGTGTTACTTGGATTTTCTTACTTAAACATAAATTTGATGTCAGTACTGTTCTCCCAAATTTTTGTTCCATGATTAAAAACCAGTTTGGGCTCAATGTCAAAAGGTTTAGGTCAGATAATGCCAGGGATTATTTCAATCAAGTCCTAGCTTCTTACTTTCAAAAGGAAGGGATAGTACATGAGTCATCCTGTGTCAACACACCACAGCAAAACAGAGTCGCAGAAAGGAAAAATGGTCATCTCCTGCAACCAACCCGAGCCCTCTTATTCCAGAAAAATGTGCCTAAATCTTTTTGGGGGGAAACAGTTCTTACAGCCGCTCATCTTATAAATCGTTTGCCTTCCAGAGTCTTGGGATTCAAGAGTCCAATGGAAACACTCTCAACATTCTATCCAAACATACAAACTACAAATAATCTTGCCCCTAAGATACTTGGGTGCGTGTCCTTTGTCCATGTTCATAGTCAAAATAGGGGAAAACTCGACCCAAGGGCGTTAAAATGTGTATTTGTGGGTTATTCCTCATCTCAGAAAGGGTATAAGTGTTATCATCCTCCATCAAACAAGTTCTATGTCTCAATGGATGTTACTTTCAATGAACAAGTACTTTACTTCACCATAACTTATCTTCAGGGGGAGAACTCAATACTTGAAGATAAGGACGTGGATTTCTTGCCGAGTCATGTTTCCACTATGCCGAGTCACGTGTCTGTGTCTAAGCCAGTATTTGAGTCCATGCCAAATCCTGTGTCGGAACCCATCCTAGAAGTTTCAGAATATCCTGTGTCGGAACCCATGCCTGGAACTTCAGAATATCCCAACTCTGCCATTAAGAATGTGAGATTTGGCAAAGGCAAGGTATACTCAAGGAAGAAGGCGGTTGTCCCTGAATCTGTGCAAGTCCAAGAATCCAACCCAGATCCTGAGAATGAGGTAACAATTTCTAATTCTTCATTACAAGCTGAAACTGAATCTCATGTAGGCAATAATGACCAAGACCTTCCTATTGCTGTTAGGAAAGGAACTAGAGAGTGCACAAAACGACCTTTATATCCTCTCGCACACTTTCTGTCCTTTAAACAGTTTTCACCATCACATAGAGCCTTTCTTGTTAGCCTAAATACCATTGTCATCCCTACCACCTTATCCGAGGCTTTGTCCAATGAGAAATGGAAACAAGCCATGAATGTAGAAATGAAGGCATTAGAGAAGAACAAAACGTGGGAGTTGGTGAAGTTGCCAGTAGAAAAAAAACCCGTGGGGTATAAATGGGGCTATACAGTGAAATACAGAGCAGATGGGTCGATAGAGAGGTATAAGGCATGGCAGGTAGCCAAAGGCTATACTCAAACCTATGGGATTGACTGCCTAGAGACTTTTGCTCCAGTTGCGAAGATGAATACTGTTAGAATCCTGTTGTCATTAGCAGCTAATTATGGTTGGGAGTTACAGCAGTTTGATGTCAAGAATGCATTTTTGCACGGAGAACTAGAAGAAGAAATTTATATGAAGGTCCCACCAGGTTATGGGAATAATTTGGATACTCATACTGTGTGTAAATTGAAGAAAGCCTTATATGGACTTAAGCAATCACCACGAGCATGGTTTGGCAGATTTGCGCAAGTTATGATTGCCATTGGGTATAGACAAAGCCAAGGGGATCATACGTTGTTCCTTAAACACTCACCTTCAGGGGGAGTCACAGCACTCTTAGTGTATGTTGATGACATAATAGTCACAGGAAATGATGATAAGGAGAGACAGCTTCTAAGTCAGTGTTTGGCTAAGGAGTTTGAGATCAAAGCATTAGGAAGGTTAAAATATTTCCTTGGGATCGAGGTGGCTCACTCTAGGCAGGGCATTTTTATCTCCCAACAAAAATATGTTATGGATCTCCTTAAAGAAACAGGCAAGACAGCATGCAAACCAACAAGTACTCCAATAGATCCAAATATGAGACTGGGAATAGCAGAGGAAGATGCTGCAATAGATAAGGAGATGTATCAACGCCTGGTAGGAAAACTCATTTATCTGTCTCATACATGACCAGACATAGCATACGCAGTGAGTGTGATTAGCCAGTTCATGCATAGCCCAAAGGAAGTTCATCTGCAAACAACTCACCGAGTGTTACAATATCTCAAAGGGATACCGGGAAAAGGTATTCTGTTCAAAAGAAACGGAGGTTTGGTGCTTGAGGCATATACGGATGCTGATTATGCTGGGTCAATAGTTGACAGGAGGTCAACCACAGGATATTGCACCTTTCTTGGCGGTAACCTCGTGACGTGGAGGAGCAAGAAACAACATGTGGTAGCACGGTCTAGTGCAGAGGTAGAATTCCGAGCAATGGCTCAAGGTGTGTGTGAACTACTTTGGTTGAAGATCATCTTAGAAGACTTGAAGATCGAGTAGGATGGCCTAATGAGACTTTATTGTGATAATAAGTATGCGATTAGCATAGCTCACAACCCGGTACAACATGATCGAACGAAGCACATCAAAATTGACAGACACTTCATCAAGGAGAAACTGGAGAGCGGATTGATTTGTACCCCGTACGTGTCTACACATGGCCAACTTGCAGATGTACTTACTAAGGGGTAAAGTAGCTCAGTGTTTCAGAGTCTTGTATCCAAGCTGGGAATGGAAAACACCTATTCACCAGCTTGAGAGGGAGTGTGGGAAAATGTGGTTAACGTGCAACCAGATTTTAGGAGATTTTGTAATAATTTGTATCCCTAGAATTAGGCTAATTTGTATCCCTATAATTAGACTACTTTGATTAGTTGTCTATTCTGTTAGAATATCCCATAAATCATGGGATCTGATAGCCTAGTTAGTTTCCTTTTATATTGCTAGAGTTATTGTATATATAGAGCCAACTCTGTACATATTATGCAATGAAATATAGCAAAAAATATTTCTCAATTCACAACAATAAGGAAACTTGAAATCTAGTCTAATAAGGAAACGAAATAATAATACCTAAGTCTAAACTATTGCCTAAACTAATGCCATAAAATAAAGAATAATATTGAAACCTAAAATATATTTGATATTTCAATAGCCCCCCTCAAACTCAAGTATGATGAATCTAGAGCAGCTTGAATTTGATAACTAATAATTGCTGAGACATCTTAAAGGCATTAATCAAAGTAGCCAAAAGAACATCCGTTTGAAGTTAAAGTCAAACCAAAACAGAATCAAAGGACCATGGTTGAAGGCACACAACGACGACGGCAATCGAACACTCATTACGCCGAGACAAGTGACGACTGAGGAAGAAGATAACGTCTTCTTACAACATCAGGAGAAAGAAGGTAAAATCAGGACTATGGCTGAAAGCATACAATGACAACTGCAATCAGATGCTCCAACACCTAGAAGGGAGGATTGAGGAAGAAGAGAACATCTTCTTACCACATAAAGAGAGAAAATATACGATCGAAGGACCGCAGCTAAAGGCACACATGATGATAGCTACCGGATACTCGGATGCCTAGACAATCGACAGTGGCAACGATTGTGGTGGGAATAATGAGATAACAATGACACAGGCTACCAGGATGGTAGCTCTAATACCAAGTTGAAAGAAAAAGAAAAGATAAAATATGGAGAAAATATATATTGATTGAAGACAATAGGAGTCACAACCAACGGTGGCTCTAGAACAATGGAAAATATAACGACTACATGTTGAAATCTTAGTATTCAGAAATACAATATGAGAGTGCTCAATTATAGGTCTCATAACTTGGTGACCAAGAATAAGAACTAGATTAATTAGGAATATAATTTAATAAGGAAACTTGAAATCTAGTCTAATAAGAAAACGAAATAATAATGCCTAAGTCTAGACTTTTGCCTAAACTAGTGCCATAAAAAAAGGAATAATATCGAAACCTGAAATATATTTCAATGGTTTTAGCTAAGAGTAATAAATATAGATTTTGAACACCTCTCACATTGCCAAACAGAGCTGTAGATATTTCGATTTTAAACCTAACAAAGTTCTTAAGCCCATTAATGCTATATGAGACAGACATGTCTTTGATAGATATAACAATGCATAATATCTCGCTTAAACATGATAGGTATGCAATAGAAATACAGAATCATAGAGGTTCATACCGTAATGTTTGCAAGAGATTCAGTTGCAGTTGATCCAACATTTACAATATGGACAATAGGTGACATGGTAGCATAGACCTGCAATGGATACATATAGATAGAAGAATGAGATCCAGAGCAGTGCTACAGAAAATATGAACTCCGGAGCACCGTAATGTAAGTACTAAAATTTCTCATAAGAACAAATTCAGGCAGTATGATAACCGAAGCCATCATTGACAAAATTCCAGTTTTATATCATGACTTTCACCAATTATAACCGGTACCCATGTTAAGACATGTGAAAGGTCTACTTGTCAAAAAAAAAACAGAGACGAGATTAGTTTAGCACTTAAATTACAATACTCACCCTGAAAGAGACGCTGTTGAAGATCACAAGAATTTATTGCCTCTCTCATCCCCCCATCCTCCATATTTGGCCAGCATTACCAGCCATTGCACAGAAAGCAATGACCACTTTATTTCTATTAGAAAGGATATTATTTACAGCCACTTATCTTGGTTATAGAAAAGGGAAGTAAAGGCATTCAAGCTTATTAAAGACAAATATTCTAAAATGTCCTTTCACGTAAGCCCCTCAGATCTCGGGGCAGCTCCACTGTAAATGGTATAAATAAAAGTAGAAGCCAATTACATTTTGACATCCCCCCAGATCAGTCTGTACTAGTCATTGTAAGGACTTTTGTAGCATTGCTTAAATAATGAATAAAATCTCTTTTGTACCTGAAAGAGAAAAATGAAATTTAACAGGAGGTTTTAATGTGCATGCTGAGTTTCGGTTGTGTAAGGCATCAATTGCAATTCAAATAGACTACAGTGGCAAAACTCACAAGGAATCGTTGATCTGGCGAAAGAGACGTATCAGTAACCGTCCATCTCAAGCTTTTGGCGAGAATGTTCTTCTGAACTTTCCACCCTTTCTCCACATTGTATATTCTAATGTGGCTTCCCTGTTTTAAAAGATACGGAAAATAGACTGTTACTGAACACTGTGAAACAACAAAAGCACTCTATCTCTTTATATATCCAAAGATACAAACTGACAACAAAACTGGAATATGTTTAACTTGGACCTAAATTTAAAAAAAAAAAAAAAAAAAAGCCTCCAGAGCCGGAATGGCTTACCAATGGCAGGAATTTTGTCGAAAATTATGGCAAATTTTTCTTTTTATTTGCTTCCTCGGCAATAAATACAAGATCTATTATGAAAAGTGATGCAGTGAAAGTTTATCATGCACCTGCGCTGAGAAGCATGTGTCATATAGAAAGAAGTCACACCTGAAATCCAGCAACAAAGAGAGAACCATCGGCTGAAAACTGTGAAATATATGCTCTAGTTGTCATTTGATCCACAACCCAAGGACCATTAACAGGCAAATATTTACTTAAAACATGACAGCAATCTGCCGACGAGAACCTCCCTCTCCCGGAGTAATTTGCTTCTCGACCTGCTAACATCTTCACAGTTGAAAGGGGAAACTCCCGCCTACCAGGCAGGACTCGGCTTAAATTTTCATGGGGTCCTGATCTAAGCTTTGTGAGCTGAGCAATTTCATTGTCCAACTTACGTGATGGTTTTTTGTGCTCAATCTCATGAGGGGAACTAGTACCATCAAATAATCCAGAATCCATTTCCAGTCTACTGAAAGCGAGCCCCATGTCACTAATTGAACCATCACCAGAAATAAAATACATTTTAAATCATAGTAATGCGGGAAATTTTGTGTAAACTAAGCATCAGTAGTTGAATCTTTCTACCATTATCAGTTCTTTGACAATACCAATCCCTGAAGAGAATGTAAGTTTGATTTAGAATACACGATGATACACAGACACTTGTGTAATAACAAATAATACACCTTTGATAGCAAAAAATGGATCACGTGTATGTGATGTATCAAAGAGTATAATCACAACCCTCGATCATACCAGATAATACAGTCATAAACTAATACCCATGCTGAAATACATTCCAATTCGTGAGGTAAATTTGATACCAAAAAAATTCGTGAGGTAAATTTGATACCAAAAAACCGCTTAATTAGGCTAACTTAAATAAGAAAATATCTCAATAATATAAGTAAAGTTTTAACTTTTCCATAAACTATACATAAAACTGATGAATAGATTCTAATCCTTGAGGAAAATTTAATGCTAAAAAAAGGCTCGACTTTGCTCACTGGAGTAAAAACATACCTAAATAATATAAGTAAAGTTTCGATTTTTTTCGACTTCTGGGATTGATCAAAAACAATATATGCAAGCTAATTTCTCATTAATCCTTATCTGGGGTTGACCAAAACCATTTTAAGTCAACTAAATTCCATCTATGCAGTCTCAAATTAATCAAAGATTACATCTTTTTACATCCATGGCTAAGAAACTCAACATTTGAACATCAAAACTGAACAATTAACGTGATGAAAATCTGTTTAATTTTTTTTTTTTAACATTTTTGTGGTTGATCAAAAACTATAAATGCCAGCTAAATTGATTTAATTTCTCATGAATCATTATCTGGGGTCGACCAAAACCATTCAAAGTCAACTGAAATTCCATCTATGCAGTCTCAAATGATTCACAGATTACATCTTTTCACATCCATGGCGAAAATCTCAACAGTTGAACATTAAAAACTGAACAATAAGATGCTGAAAATCAAATATCAGCATAAAAAATGAACAACAGAGACTAAGAATTCAATCATAATACAAGACTTACCCCTTTGAGGCTGTTCAGTTTATTATAACTATGGAAAAATAAATGACAAATAATATTTTTGGCTATGTTTGCTTTTTTTTTGGGGGAGATTTTTTTTTTTCTTTTTTTGGTTACTAATAAGAAAGTACTATGGTTGTTGAATTCTGATACTTTTAGTTTATTAGTATTTTTCTTGTTTTTCCTCTGTGGGTAGTGAAGATAGGGATAAGAGCGTGGTGACATGTGCTTCGTTCAAAATTAAGGTGGTAGGTATAGATATTATTAATTGAATAAAAACATTCGAACAATATATGAAGTAAGTTAATAGAAGATATATTTTTTGTTAAAAATTAGTAAAGTTGTAAAATTTATATAATCTAATTTATTTAATGAGATAGGTGTTAATTTAATTTTATTTGATTTAAAACATTACAAGATATCTAATAAAATATAGATTGTTAATTATTTAGTTTAACGAAACAATAAAAACGTGATCATTATTTTATTACAGTGCTTATAATGAAGGGATTCATTATTTCATTAGAGTTACTATTATTTCATCGCTATTGGATTAGTCCTCTAGGGTTTGTTTGGATTTAAGGAGGAAAAAGTAATAAAGAAAAGAAGATGATTTAATAATAAAGGAAAGGAAATT
Organism: Ehretia macrophylla; assembly: GCA_037974665.1. Taxonomy (NCBI): domain Eukaryota; kingdom Viridiplantae; phylum Streptophyta; class Magnoliopsida; order Boraginales; family Ehretiaceae; genus Ehretia; species Ehretia macrophylla. The sequence continues at coordinate 54,693,065 of CM075782.1, forward strand.
GAAACATTAACTCTTGTTTGGATTGGGTAAAATTAGAGAGAAAATTTTCATAAAAGATTATATATATATATATATATATATATATATATTTTTTTTTTTTTTTTTTTGTTTAAATTAGAAAGAAAATGAAAAAAAAATTGATAAATTTACCCTTTGATAAATTTGAAGAAAAGATGAGTAATATATACATACATATATATACATATATAACTAGCCAGCAAAATCGTTCACAGCGTCACAGGACATTCGTCTAACCAGCATCCATTAACTGTTGCCAATTTCTGATCTACGCAGCATCCATAAATCGGGACCATGTTTCTTGATCAAACTTTTATGTATATACAAGCTGCGAAAATGAAGAAAATATCAGTAGGAAATATATATGTATATATACACATAAATATATACATATCTTTGTATCCCATAACAAAATACACACGTTTGGCGAAGTTCTGATCCAGCAGCATTTTTTTTTTAATTGCTAAGGGTAGTTTTGTCATTAAAATACACCAATTTTCCCCTCCTCTCTTTTGACACCAATTTGAAGTGATTTAAAATACAAAAAAAGTGGGTGATTTTAAAAAAATTTCCAAATCATTTTGACCCTTAAAACCCTCAAATCCAAACAAGGGGTCTGGTAAAATAATCATCCCAAAACCATTGCCTCCCACCCAAATCACTCAATCCAAACAAGCTGCTACTGTTTATTTTTCTTTTGCTCTTGACACTTCACGCATTCGACTAAAAAATATTGTCATGATAATCAATTATGGTACTTTCATTACTTTCAAGGCTAAGAGAAAAGAAGTTGTAGTTTTATGCGAGTTAAAAAAACACTTCTAATCATATGAAAGATGGTTTAGTGTTATTAAGTGAGAAGCGATTTAGAAATTAAAATACCCTTAACATATTATAATCTTGCTTTGATAAGTAGCACACTGTCATCTTATTTGTGGTTCTCAATTATCTCGCAGAAGGATTATCAATAGTGGGCCTGTCAGATTTGTGATGCAGCAGTTGAAGATATAGACCACATCTTTAAATTTTGCCCACGAGTGAAATAGGTCGAGGAGCGGATCATTCCTCAACAAAATCATTAGTTGTTATTCCAGTCAAATTGGGGTGATTGGTGGAATGGTAATACCAAAAACTCGGCAATTTGACAGGGTCTGAATTGGTGCATCGTCTTTGGAACCACAATGGGGCTCATCTGGAAGTGGCATAACGATACACTTTTTGGAGATGACAAATTTATGTCAAACAATGATATGGCGACTTTGATTTTTAAGTTAGCATGAGATAATACTGTTGCTTGGAATTCTCATGGTATTTTTAACTCCACCCATAGACATCTTATTGATGTTGGATGAGTAAGACCAAGTAGTGGTTACAAATCAAATATTGATAGTTGTGCTAAAGATGATCTTGGTCGTTGGCTTCGCAACTAACTTGGGGGTAACGACGAGTTGTCGAGCAGAAATACTTGCCTTATTGAAAGGATTTAAATTAGCTGAAAGTTTACAGATTGAGAAATTTCATATTAAGACTGACTCTGCTATTGTGTGTAATTTGTTAAAAGGTAACTCGTATTTGTTTAGTCCCCTGCACCCTTTAGTTGAAGACTGTAAGCGTATACTCTCATGCCACAATAGACGCCACAATAGTTGTAAACTAACCCATGTTTTCTGTGAACCTAATAGATGTGCTGATGTTTTGACAAACTTGAAGTCACGACAATAGTTTGAAACTTCTCAAATGGACAACCCTCCAAGATCTGTGTTATTATTGATGGAGAAAGATATTAAGAGTGAAACATTTTTTTAGTTTAGTTTTCCCGGATTTCACCTCCCTCGAAGCAAAAAAAAAAAAAGATTGTCTAGTGTTAGTGGGGTTGAAATCACTCTTACGAGGTCGTGAGTGCAACACTTCTCACTGCTTTAGAATTCTATCCTTAATTGACTGGTACATATTTTGGAGTACGCCAGTGCATCCGAAAATCTATCAATTAATGGTAAAATTCTGTCAAAAAATTCGATAGTCAAATTTTGTCAACTAAATCACACATAATCAAAAAGAGGAAAAACAATGATGTGGCCCAACTAATTCACTTTCCCTCGTCAAAGACCAATCGGGTCCATGCTAAATTAGAAGAGCTTGTCCTTTACATAAATATGAGGTTGAGTGCCTGACCACCAAGTGTCACTTCTTAATTTAAAGGTAATTTAGTAATTATATTTTAGACTAGTTGATTTGAGTTTTAAATCAATGAATTTTGGAGTTTATCAGACTGCCCTTGCTATATGAGCTGATTTATGAGTCTAGGGCTGGACACCAAAAGTTGGTAACACATTAAATCCTCTAACTTTAATTTATTATTTATACTTTAATCCCACTACATTAAATTTTTTAAGAGCATCTAACAGAATGAAGAAAAAAAATAAAATTAATATTTTTTTAAAACAAAAAGTAGTTCTATAATAAAAAAAATATAATTAATATTTCGTGATCGCTAAAATAATATACTTGTATATTTTTGTGAAATAATATACTCTTAAGTGAGCTTAGCCCAACCATCGTCTTAAACAATATACCACTCCATTAATTTGGGCCCAAACATTCTAAAAAACAAGACTAGCCCAACATATTCCATTCTCTCAACACCCCATAATTACCCTTTTGCCCTTCCTCTCTATCTTTGCTCTCTCCTCTCACACCACCTTCTCAGATTGAATCTCCATCACAACACCAACACCTCAAAACCCTTCCAAAGCCCAACACACACACACACTAAAATGCACAAAACTCTTTCCCCACTCGCCACCACACAATGATGAAGCGCGTGTGGAAACTCTCCGCCACCAAATGCTTCACAAAACCCTACAAAACCCTAGCCACCACCGCCACCGCCGCCGCCAACACCTCAAAAATCAAACCTTTAACAAATTTCTCAAACCAAATAACAAGGGAATTAACAACGACAACATCGCAAATCCAATCCACATCCCCAAGCATACTTACTCTATTGACGGAAAAGACGGACAAGTTCAGCTATGTGGATAGCAAAGCGAGACAACATCTTAGGGTTCGAGTATCGGATTTGCGAAACGAGCTCGTAGCGCAACGCGAAGACGATGTCGTACAGATTGAGAAGGTTTTGGATGAGAAAGGTGGGCCTTTGTTTGGGAAGTACTCAGATGGTTCAGCTGTGGTTGAGCTGTTGATGCAGTTGAACGCCCACCCTCGTTTGTCCCTCGAGGTTCGACTTTTCACGTATTTATTCTGTCTTATAAATATCTGAAATCCTTAGCTCACAAGCAATCGTATTGTCTTGTTTACTCTGAGATATTATTTAAATTCACGACACTAACTTATAAATCAGATGTCATGGTGAATGTGAATTTTATGGAAAGATTATTTAGAATTCGGGAATGTAACTGAAACTCAGTAATGTAAAAAGCAGCTTGATGAGGTTGGGGCTCTAGCATAGTCGGTATAGGATAAAAACAGGGTTGAGTTCTCATCCCTTTCCAATTACAAATCAATATGCAATCCGGAAAATGTGTTTATATATGGTACTTGAAAATCTTGTTTTTCGAATTTGATAAAGGAATATAACTACGGGCCTCTTTGGCTAGTAATAATAGGCTTCAGATGTAGTGATAATGGATTGGAGGATTTGAGTTATCATGGATTTCTGACGTAGGTAGCTTAGATTAGTCTAGTTTGTTCGCTTAATTAAAGGTATTATTGATTTCTGGTAGTTAACCAAATCCGTTTGTTTATTTTGTAAGTCTTTTAACGGAATTCTTGTTAAATTGGTGTCATTTGAAATTCATCCTCATTATTTACTCCCTTTTATGTCATCTATTACCATTGAGTTTCTTATAATCAACTTAATTACTTCAGGGTCCAAATAAAGGATTCTTGAAAATATAGAAATATAGACTTTTGAGTGTAAAAGGAATTGAAATATAGATAGTTTAAAATCATTTATCGATTCAATTCTGCTATTCCAAATGGAACCTTAGCGGAAAAGTTAATCTTTGGTTGGATATGTTATGTGCTTCTCAACCTGCAATACAAGCAAATTCATCAATAGGATACTTGGGAGTAAAAGATCGAAATGTTATTTGTGGACTGGAAATTAGATAGTATTTTCTTGACTGGAGTTGGAGGATGGAATTGGACGCTATAAAAATCAATTCAAAGTTGAATTAAAAGATTTGTGATTTTGTTTTCAAAGCCAGAATTTGGAGTAGACAACAGCTACCTTAGAGTTATTGTATAGTGATTCTTGAAAGAGCAATCGAGAGGGGCATATCTTTGTTAGTTAAATAAGAAATTTAATAGCGATTTAATTTCTGTACTTCAGGTTTTAAATTGGAGGAGGAGGCAGGTTGATCGCAGAGCTCCTATGAGTGAAGAGGAGTATGCCAAGGGCATTATGGTGGCTGGTAGACTGAAGAATGTTGATCTTGCTGTTGAACTTTTCACAGAGGCTTGCAACAGAGAATTGAAGGCAACCTCCATTTATAATGCACTTATGGGTGCTTATATGTATAATGGATTTGCTGTTAAATGCCAGTCATTGTTTCGGGAATTAAAGAGGGAGGCAACATGTAGTCCTACAATTGTAACATACAATATTCTGATTTCCGTGTTTGGTAGGTTGATGCTGATAGATCACATGGAGGCAACACTTCGGGAGATTAAGGATCTGAATCTCTCTCCTAATGTGAGGACATACAATAATTTAATTGCTGGAGATGTGACAGCATGGATGTGGGATTCTATGGAGAAGACTTACAGGATCATGCAGGCAAGCAGTGTTAAGCCTGATCTTACTACCCACGTGTTGATGCTTCGAGGATATGCACATTCCAATAAATTGGATAAAATGGAAGAGATTTATGAGCTTGTGAAAGACCATGTTAATCAAAACGAATTTCCCTTGATTCGAACTATGATATGTGCGTACTGTAGGAGTTCTGATGTGAATAGAATTAAAAAGATTGAAGAGTTGCTGAAGCTGATTCCAGAGAATGATTATAGACCTTGGTTGAATGTGTTATTGATTTGTGTATATGCCAGGGAAGATCTGTTGGAGCAGATGGAGAATTCAATTACACAGGCATTTGAACGTAACACCTATGTCACAACAGTTAGCGTGATGCGCTGCATAATTGCTAGTTATTTCCGACACAATGCAGTTGACAGTCTTGCTGATTTTGTAGAGCGTGCAGAGTCTGCTGGGTGGAAAATATGCAGGTCTCTTTACCACTGTAAGATGGTCATGTATTCAGCACAGAGGCGCCTCACAGACATGGAGAAAGTTCTTGATGAGATGGATCGAGTAAATATCAACTGCTCCAAAAAAACTTTCTGGATATTGTACAAGGCTTATTCAAGATGGGGTCAGAAAAGTAAACTTGAACAGGTTGTAGGAATGATGTGCAAGTATGGTTATCGAATCCCTTTGGGTGTTTGCAGCTCATAATGGCACATAACAGATAAATATGATGAACAATCAGAGGGGAAAGTTTCAGCTAGATGGGTTGATACATCCAAAGAATGTGCTACAGGCTATGTCAAGTTCAAAGGTGAGATTTGTGAACGCGTTTTATGCTTTTAAGCATGTCAATCAAGTTTTTCTTGTCGCTTATGCTTTGAAGAATAGGTTTCTGGTGGATAACAATGAATCAATGAGATAGATTTCTCTTCCTACCATGGCTTAAATTCATGAACAAAAATTGTTCGACATATACCCACCCTTATAGTTGGCTTTGTATAATCTGAAGTTCACTTGTCTTAGGCAATCGTGGTTAAAGAAGAGTGTGCAAAACGTGTAGATTCTTTTTGTCTAATTCCTGATTCCTGAATGCTTATCTGCTTAATTTGTGCCACCGTTCTTGCATGTCTTCTGATAAGGTTGCTCCCCTTGTGTATATAGGTGCACCCTAATAGTTTAAGAATTTCATCTCTCTTTCTAATGACTTTAGTTATCTGGAAATTTTGATTAAATTTCTAATAAATTCCAGAACAGAAATGATTTCCATTAACCTTCGGAATCCAGTTGGTTGTCAAAAAAGTGCCGAACAAAAAAACACACACACAAAAGGTTGCTGCTATAATTATACGCCCTTCAGATATTGCATATGGGCTTTACCTCACAAAGGAAGGAAAGTGAGAAGAATTAAATATTTATTAAAGACTATTTCCTGGATCCTCTGAACTGTTGTTAAATACTTGCCTAAAATTTCACACCAAGTTTTCTTTTGTTTGGCACCTGTGGATGATTGTTCATGTTGTGATGCAGACATGCATGGACAATTTGCACATGCTGAATTTTTGCAAGTAAATAAAGTGTACCTGGGTCTTAAAGGTGGTTTGTTCATTAGGCTGAAATTCCAGTTGACTTCTTTTATACTAACTTCGGTTTCTGGATACTGAGATTCTGGTGCTGCATTGTCAAGCAGAAAAATCCTGGAAATTTGGGTCTCCGAAGGGATCACATTAGTTCTTTTTTCTTCTGTTGTATTTAGATAAGTTCTTGACGGATCAAAGTCGTTTGATCAGATCACCACGACAGCAAAGATTACTTTCACGAGCACCAATACCAAGATGCTTTATGTCCAAGTAGGGCACCACGCGATTCATTCAGATTTTAACATTTATCCTGGGGATTATTTCTGCAGACTTATATGCTTAGCAAACAAATAGAGGGAAATACAGCAAACAAAACATCCTTGTGCATTATTGAGGGGCATGTGTAAAGGTACTCCCAACATTTTCTTCAATAATATGCACATTTTGTTTTTTTCTTTACCAATATGATTAGCGTCAAATGGCATTTTGAGCCTATGGTTGATATTTCATACCAAGAATGGTGGCAGTGCCATCTTAACAATTTCATAAACAAGATGTTTGACTGGTATGCTGCCACCTATTGGAATGAACTGAATTTGTGGTTGAACTGGAAAATTTGAGGCCAGGTAGGTTCCTTCAAAAGAGTTGCTGATCGTGTAGGCAAGAGAAGAAAACACAGGTAAGCTGGTGTACCATTTTTCAGTAGGTGCGGGGACATCTTAGAATCACGTACTAGCTGAGGCAGTTAAAGAGGAGTTAGTGTTTGTATCTGTTTATGCCAAATATTTTCGTTGTTCGTTTCTCAGTATGGTTAGGGACATAGAACATTTTCTGCTTACTTTGTTATGATGATTCCTGATGGACTCTGTTCATCAAGTTGGGTGTATGATGATCAGTTATACAGCTATATCTGTCTGAAATAAGATTGTGCCCTTGCTGTTCATGAAATAAACATCAGAATATATGTTGCTGATAGTGTAGGCAAGAGAAGAAAACACAGGTAAGCTGGTGTACCATTTTTCAGTAGGTGCGGGGACATCTTAGAATCACGTACTAGCTGAGGCAGTTAAAGAGGAGTTAGTGTTTGTATCTGTTTATGCCAAATATTTTCGTTGTTCGTTTCTCAGTATGGTTAGGGACATAGAACATTTTCTGCTTACTTTGTTATGATGATTCCTGATGGACTCTGTTCATCAAGTTGGGTGTATGATGATCAGTTATACAGCTATATCTGTCTGAAATAAGATTGTGCCCTTGCTGTTCATGAAATAAACATCAGAATATATGTTGTCAAATAAGGCGCCTCGAGCATTCGGTATGTGTCTCAGCAAGGAGACTTATTCCTCTGCATAAAAGGTCATTGTTGGTTGCTCTGAAGACACAACTACATGAATTACTTTGTAGTAATTGGAACTTGCAGGCATTTTATTCTGACTTCACAATTCTCTGCATTGATTTTTTTCTCTTTTTTCAAGTCATATTATCTGTAGGATTTTCCAAAATTTGATGTGATGCAGGTATGACTTTAAGCTCCCAATTAAGTATTTTAGTTTGTGTCTGTTCGTTGGCTTAATTTCACTTAGTGGGACAAGGTTTGGTTTGGTTTGTTTTAGTTCACGTCTCTTCGTTTGAAGCAAGGATCTCAACAACTTAGGATTAGAGTCTACCAGAAACAAAGTTTTCTTTGTTGGTACTGTGTAATCATAGACCCACCTGTTACTCAGAAAGGCTTCTAAAAATCCCATTATTAATTTTTTTATTTTTGGTGAATTCTAAAGATCTCATTGAAAAGCGTGTTTCAAGCCTCCAAAGATTGGATGAAATCGTTGGATATTAGCACGTTGTGATCAATGGTACTCATATCAAACATATGCACTTACATTATAAATATTGTCTAGTTTTAACTGATATAAGACATATTTGAGGAGTGTTGATGCACCGGGGGATTTGTGGTTTTGAGGTCAATTGTTATTTAATGAGTTTCTCGTTATATGAAAAAAACGTGTTTCTAAATGTAGTTCCAGATATTTGTTCGTTATTGGAGCATTAAATCTTAGTAAGTTAAAGTTCAACAATAATGCAACCAGAAATGAAAGCACTAGTTTTGAACTAATCACACGTTTGAAAGAGCATTGAAAACGTGTGGATCCGACAAATATCTTCCAAAATCTCTGCAATGCAAACACCACCAAAAGAAGATAAAAAGTGGAACAATGGAAATGGATACACAATAATCCACCATTAAGTAAAAGCTTTGGGTTTTTTGTTTTTTTGAGCTTTGGGGTGTTGAAACATATAGAAAAGCTTTCCAAGTTGATCTGTCTATAGGGACATCTATGTTTTGTTAAATTCAAAGTAAATTAAGTCTTATTTTACGAGTAAGGTTAGTTATAAGAATTTGATAACAACACTCGTTATGTTGAGAGTCATCTTGTGTTGATCCCATATATATGAAGTTTTGTGTGAATGTTTTTATACAACTCTTATTTGAAGGTTTTCTAACAATTATATATGGATTTCTGTGTTGGCTACTTGCAACATATATCAGGGGATAATCTTGCAAAGGACATCATCTTTTCTTAACTTTTGGTTGTTTCTTGTAAATATTGTTGTTGTTCTCATTGTTTTGAAGTACACCGTTTAGCTTATCGGCTTCTACAAGGATAGAGTTATTCAGGGGTCAAGAGGGCTCCAAGAGCAAAGTTATTAAAGAGTGAGTGAGGTTGTATTTTTGAAAATACGTTTACTTTTAAGGTATTTTGAAACTAGAAATTTGATTTAACTCCCATTGAAAAAAAAAATTATCTATATACAAGTACTAAATTATGTATTTTCAACCTTACTGAATAATAATTTTAGATTCGCCCATACTATTCTACATCCTTTCCCTCAATCACCAAACCTGATTTTTGCTTTCCTTTTCCCTTTTTTCTATTTTTCTTTTGAAATGGTTCTCTACCCTTGTTTTATAGTTGCCATTTTCTATTTGCTTACATTTAAGTTGTAACCCAAGTCGATCTAGTGCTTCACCTTAGCACAAGGGAGAATATATTCAAGGGTGAGTTTGAGTTGTAATCTCATTGGCCCTAAATTTTTTAAATATATATGTATTTTTAAAATATTTTTAATCTTGCTAACCTCAGCATGAACGGCTAACGGATGGGGTCGATCGGGTCCGCGTGGGAGGTAATAGAAACAATCTCTCACTCTATGTGGGATCATCCAACCTTAACTTTCTATGTGGAAAATACCATGTTAGTATAGTAACTAAGAGCTGAACTTTAAATGATACAAAATTTGCTAATATAGCCTTCAAAAATTAGTTGAAGTGGTTAGTCGTGATTTGTTGGGCCAAAAATCTCAAATTTAAATATATGTCATTCTATTATAAATATTACTTAATTCTTATTTGATTTGAAATATGCACTATAAAATTTGTACTCTTAAAATAAATTCAATATAATCCAATCTAAGATAAACGCCTCGTTATTGAAGTGAAAAATTGCTAAAACTGAAAACCAACATGGACTATGAGAACTTGTGGTTTCAATTCAAGCCAACCTTTTCCTTTTTATCTGTCAACAAAGACAAATCACTTCATGCCACCACAAGTAGTTAGAATATGTAAAACATGCTTCACATTAGGAGAATCAAAGTGTGAACACACAAGCCATTACAAATAAGCCACACAAAAAAAAAAAAAAAAAAAATTGTGCTGAACAAACAATGAGATGCTGACAAAATCAATTAACAAAGTTAAGTCTACAATGGTGGCTAAACAAATGCTATATGATAATTAATGACTTCATCATCTTGTCCTTGCTAGAACCAACTAAGTAGTAAATGGCAATCCACAATAGGACCACTAAAAAGCCAGATTAAAGAAACAAACAATGACTAAAAAATTCAACAGGACTAAAGTTAATTTTTTTTTAAAATCAACTAGTTTTGTATCTGATTAATGTGAATTATACTTCTTTTGAATAGAATCATGTATTTTAGATTTTATATTTCTATTGCGAGACCAAAGATCATTCTTCTAGTGTACTCTATTGTGGAAAGAAAAAAAAATAGTGATGATCTTCTTATAATATCATAACGTTATGAACGAGATTTACCAAGTGGTCGAATCACATGGTTTTGAGAATGTACCAGTACATATCCACAACTAAGAAGAAAAAAAAAATTAGAAAAAACCATTATATTAAAATCCTCACATTATATGAGTGCACTTACGAACTCTTAGGGGGCTCTAAAATATAAACCTTTCTATTTTTGGTTGTTGAACATTTTAGAGCTTGGAGCACTATTTTGGTATTTTTTAACCCAAAAATAATAGACTCCACGTCTTTTTTTCATAAATAATATTACTTTTTAAAGTATGAAACTTAAAAAAATATAAAAATACCAAAAAATAAAAAAAATTACATTTTAAAATCTCCATTAAAAATAGCCTTATATCATGACTCCACCCTCTTGATCTCACTTTTAGTATCAGAACGTTACTAGCAAATCTATTGTCCTAAAACGTCAATTTAAACAGGATTTTACGTCTCTATCTAAGCTTAGCTGTTTTTTAGCATCTAGTGGCCAAGAAACACTTGTATAGGTATCCCAAATTTTTAAAAAGAGTGTTTGTGGGTTTTCCAAAAGTGGTCCCCTAACAATACTTCCAAAATTCCCAACCACTAGTAGATGAGTGTTGTGTTCCTTCAGATCAAAACAAAAACACCAGTCCTTGTTATCTTCTTGTGATATTAATATTATTATCCCAAAACTTTAAAAAAAAAAAAAAAAAAAAGAGACAAGGAGAACAAGCAATCAAAGAAGTTTTGAGTTCTCCTAACTGGCATTTGAGATCTTGTTTTTAACTAAATTAATATATATTTTGAGTCGAGTTACTGAATTATCAAATTTTAGTTCACACTTAATTGTTAGGTCAGACGGTGAAATGCCGGCATATCTATTGTAGGGGTTTAATATTTTATAATTGTGTCTAATTTGATTTATGTATCGTAAATTAATTAATGTAGATATATTTCTCGGATTAAAAAAAAAAAAAAAAGGAAGCTGACAAGAATTGATCAAAAAAATCAACGTCAAAAGATGGGTTTGTAGATTCATGATTTGGACATATGTCCAATCATTCGTTCATTCCCCTCTGCGTGAAAAATTGTGTTTTTTGGGTTTGGTGGACGGGGTTTGATTGGTGTTGTGGCTTTAAGAAACGGGGATTTTTTATGGTCCACCACGTAACATAACACATACATAGTCATATGTCCATTTTCAACACATGACTAGTGAAGAAAAAAACACACACACACGCAACTAGTTTCAAGAAAAGGTTAACAAGAATTTTGTGTGTCGGGTTCTAAGCTGTAAATTTAGGAAATTCATCTATCATGGGGTGCAAAGGAAACGTGGGATATGAAAATATGACTTGGAGTCTTGAAATATTAAATTAAATCGAATTAAATCTAATTTTTAATTATTAAGTAAAATCAGTTATATAAATTTGATGACGTTGAATTAAGAGTCTTTCTCATCTCTTAATTCTTTATATGTGGAGGCTGATGTACGTGTATAATAATTTTTTCTAAAAATATAGAGGGTGTTTTAGAATGTGTTTAGTCTAAAAAAATAATTAGCCTCAATTGAAAAAAAAAAACATATATTTGTATATTAGTGTCTATGTTATAACCCTACTAAAGATAAATCTTGAATATGCTCTTGGATTCGTACAAAACTTATCTAAGTATTTCTATCTAACTATTTTTAAATTTTTATATTATCTTATAATGTACAACGTCCATGAATTAGAATATTTTGTATTAAAAATCGAGGGATTAGTGTAGTGAATTACTAGAGGGTTCTTGGTTGGGAGTTAATTGACAAGTGGAGAACGTGTGGAGAATGATGAAAAGCATGTTTTCTTTCACTAGATCTATACACAAATCTTCCACATCTAAAGTTTCCATGGTGCGCAACCTATTTAGGTGCAAGGTTGCACATATTCACGTGAAGAACTCTCGGACCGAGTAAAAAAATTCTCATAATATCATAATATTATGACGAGATTACATAATCTCATAATAACTATATTTACAATTTATAATGGTTAAATCTTGCTTGTAAGATCATATCATTATGTGCAAATCTTACTTCCCTTAGCACTGGGGAAGATTATTCTTCGAGCAAAAGCAGAAAGTTGTGTTCAAGGCTTTTCTGGTTTCACTTTGCTGCCTAAAATGCAATGTCTGTTATAGATTTTTGGGTTCTCGCAGTTCATATTGCAACTGAGGAGAGAAAAATCAAGCCTTCCCTGAAGACAGACATGCTAGGTACTTGTTCAGAACTAAACTAAGAATTTATCCCACTAGGTGAGGAACCGTTTGCAACTCGGAAGTGTTCCATTACAGCTCTGATCAGAGATCATTGGCCAATTCCTTTAGACTCCTAAGCTCATAACAAGAATATAAACTGTTTAACAATAGAAGTATACTAAAAACACATAGGAGAGTTTGCTGCTGGTAGAGAGATCTGTAAGATAACCAAAGAAACAAAAATTTTATATATCTTTAGAGCACAAGTATGACATACAAATTCACAACACCATGAATTCGCCGATTCATGATCTGAGATTAGCTTTAGAGAAGTGACTCGATTCCAAAAACTGACCGATCCACCAATATTACCTCCTCCTTTTTCATGGCCTTCCCTTCAGACAGAGGTTTGAGGAGGTAAGGTAAGCTGAAATCAAGTACTTCTTCCAAATCCATCAAATTAAAACTTCGCGGTACCAGAGTGACTGACTTTCCTGTCGAGTATCTTTGGCATCATGAACACAGAGGCGATGATCTTTGTATGGAGAACACCAGTCTCCACGAGTCCTAATATCATCACCATATTTGACAAGTTAACAACAATAAGAAGTAATTCTAAACAATCACAAAGCTACACACGATCACTACTAAAAGGGGGGAAAAAGAACCCAAGCGAAATGTCAAGCTTCTGTATGTATGGTTCTGCCTGTAATTGCAGTTAAGTTATCTATAGACAGTTAGAATGGATGAATTTCTTGATCTCCTCCATGAGACAACGGAAATGGTCATTATTTGGCAGGAAGTAGAAACCGATTGTTGCCTCTTTAAGATAAAGGACATTCACTTCATGCCTAGACTTTTTGAGTCCTTCCGCATAAGCCAATTGCCAATCCTGAACTAGGTCCAAACCAGCCACAACTATTAGGCTTTTCGGAAATGGTAATCCTTCAAGGCTTCTACCCTGGGGGCCAAATATATTACAAGCCGGATGATCTCTATCTTCTCCTTCCGGTAGATAAGCTCTCCAGTACCAATCCCTGTCCTGAACTGTCACAAAGTATTTGCCATCCAATCTCTTCTCCGACTCCAATCTCTGTTGCCCGCCAAACATAGGATGGAGAAGAATATTGCCCAATACTTCGACGTCAGACTCAGCAGCCCTGACAGCAACATGGTGCGCAATATTACCGCCAGAACTATCACCAGCCAAGTACACATGAACTTTAGAATCTTTCCCACTCTGAAGCCAAGATCTCGAGTGAACCCACTTAAGAGCTGCCCATCCATCATCATATGCACAAGGGTACCGATGTTCTGGCGCTCTACGGTAATTTACAGATACAACGACAGCCTTGCAAATGCTAACAAGCCGCCGGCAAAAGGTATCATAGATAGCACTATTAGCTGAAGAATGAGCAAAGCTTCCACCATGGTAATAAATAATAACGGGAACAACTGCAGTTGTGCTCAAAGGCTTTTCAAGTTCTACAATTCCCCATTGAGCCTCATTTTCCGGGGCAGGCCGGTAAATCCGGTTAAGTAGATTTGTGGCACGATCAAAGACATCAAAAGAATAAACCCCATCTACTGGAGTCGTGTTTGCAGAAACTTTCCGGTCAAGAAATTCAGCCAATTCGCGGTTAAATGAACCATCAGGGCGACGAAGCATATTGTAAGCAAGCTTGAAATTGGATATGAGGATCCATGTATTAAGGGGAACAACTCTCTGCAATACAACAGAGCACACAAAGCAATCAAGAAAACTTGATCTATAAAGGCTATTAATCTACAAAAACTTGATCTGATTAAACTAACGAGAAAAGGCTACTTAACTATGAAAACTTGATTTAATTAGCCACATATCTAGAATTATCTTGTATAGATATCAATCCAGTTAAGGCAATCAACAATAAAGGCAACATTGTGTGAAACAAAATTACATGCTTGCTAGAAAAAGAAAGTGAAATCGTAAAAAGTAAAAGACAAACCGCTCCAAAAAACAACTGACCAACGGAGAATCATTTCATGGAGGCTGCTAAAATCAGTACAAAACAAGTCAAACTAAAAAAAGAAGAACAAAAAGACGACTACAAAGACTACTCAAATTTTTTTTTCCCCACAAAATTGAAAGTAAAGATCCAAACTTTTACCTCAAAATCACACTTTGGAGTCTCAAAAAATCTAACCTCTTAGCTTAAAAAACAGCATCAACTACAAATTACAAGACCCATGTGCTAAAACCTCATATAATCACATAATTAACAGAAGTTGACAAAAATCACACTATGAAGACTCGAAAAATCTCAACTTTCTTTATAGAACAAGCTCAAAAAAACGAACCTCAACTACCAAAACAAAAAAACAAAACTAAAGAAAAGCAAACCCATGTGCTAAAACCTCACAAAATCACCATAATTAACAGCAAAAAATTTCAATACCTTGCATTCATTAGTGTTGATTTCATTACTACCAGCCATGGCTGTCTATACAAAAACCAAAACTTTTGAACAACAGCTTCAAATGACTATCACAATTCCTCTGATCTTCAAAAAGATCAGCTTTTGACTACTCATAACGCTTCAAATACTCCAAAGATCGAAACTTTAACCAATTTTTGCTATACCCTTTTGATATTTATAGTTTTTTTTCTCCCTTCTGAACAGAGAAAAGACTTCTGAAACTATAGCAGAAGATCAAGAATCAGAGAGAGAGAGAGAAGAGAGTTGGGGAGAGAGCGAGGAAAGAGAAGTGGGTTGAGAAAGATAAGGAAGAGAGGGGAGGGGAGGGGAGGGGAGGGGAGGTGTGGGGGGGGGGGGTGGGGGGTTGGGGGGGTGAGAGGGTAGGGTAGGGTGGGGTGGGGTGAGTCAAATGGAAAGAGACGACGGAGATGGACGGAGACGAGAGAGGCGACAAAGGAGGCGGCCGAACTAAGCTGTGTAGTAGGACCCGCCATTTATATACACATATACATACATATATAAGTCCAATTTTGGGATCTTATTTTAATTCAATATTATCTATATATTATGTCCTACTTTAGAGGTAGTGAGGTGAAATAATTTTTTCAAAATTATAAGTTTGAGGTTTTTACTGTTTTATAATTTTTTTCTTAATTAACTTGGTAAGACCGTAACACCTATAAATTTATTTGTTAGTGATTGGACTTTATTAAATAATTCAATGATCAAATTTATCAATTAATGATTAAACTTTATCAAATAATTCAATGATTAAATAATTTTTTTGAAATTATAAGTTTGAGATTTTTACTGTTTTATAGTTTTTCTTTTAATTAACTTGGTACGACCGTTACATCTATGAGTTTATTCGTTAGTAATTAGTAAATTTCGTCAATTAAATTTTCACATTATTTATATATTATGACCAAAATATATATGCACACACTCTCATTTTTGCATATATTACGTGTGTGGCTGTGTTTTTTTTCTCTTTTTTGTCTTATTTGATTGACGTTAAAGTTTTGTAAAAATTATGTTTAAAAGTTAGATAGAATGATCCAATAATAAAATATTATATTTTAAATTTGTATCACAATTTTAATTTTTATTGTATAAAAAAAAAGTTTTGTTAAAGCTAATGCCACACAAGACATTACTATTGCTAATGGCCTATTTGCATGGTATAGACTTTCTTCCCCCAATGACTTTTTCTTTCTTTTTTATTTTTTTATTTTGGTCATGCTTGTCCAATAACTTGAAATACCTTTTTTTTGCTAGGCTAAATTGAAATACTTACTTTTTATAAACGTGTTTGGGTAGATAAGTCCAAATGATGAGTAGTTGAATGGTACACAATTTCTAGTAGTTATAAAAATGGGGTGTTCAAATATGAATTAAGGAACTTTTGTTTGTGATATAATAGTTTTAAGCGTGATCTAACATTAAAAATTATACAATTTTTGTGTGAAAGTTTAAAATTTTATGTCTCAAAATTTTTCATTCATCAAAATTGTCTTGTAATCTCAAAGTAAAACTTCGGTTTAGAATTGTAGGGATTTAACGTCCACTTTAAACAAAAAAAAATCTAAAAATTTCTTTTGAAATTAACATATATTGTTTATTCTACAACGGGAATTAAACACATGCGAAACGATGAAATATATATATATATATACACATACTAGAAATACAAAACTATGCAACTTTGTTGCTCAAACTGACCACTAATACATTTCAAATGATTTTGGTAAATTAATCAACGTAACAAACAATTTTATTAATTTGTTTAGTCAAAACTCAAAACTTCATATTGAAAAAAAAAAAAAAAAAAAAAAAAACTTGATTTATGTGGATTTTTTTTTTTTTTTTTTGTCAAATACTTGTGTGGAAATGAAGAGGACAAAGACCGTAGTTTTTCCCTGCGTGCGGCCAACGGCAAGGCACGTGGCTTACAAAAGGTCCATTCTTGACTCTTTTGCCAAACCTCAAAATGAATTGTCCAAACTACCCTCCCTATCATCATCAAACGAGTAAGGATCTCCATAATAATATTATAACGTTATGAACAAAATTTATATTTTTTGTATAGTCTAAGTCATTCCGTCATAATAATATAGTTGAATCTCATTTATAACATCATAATATTATGAATAGCTCCATTCCAGTTTCAACTCTACTCTAATGTCATTGGACAACAAATTCAAATTCTCTCGGGACATAAATAGAAATAAAATAATGATATAATTATTTTTATTTTATAATTTAAATTATTTCATCGCCTTTGTATTATGGAACTACCTCGTAATATTATCCCTTACGATAATCCAAACCCCCGATGATGACACGTGTTTTGTCATTTAGCAAGAAGCGCGTGGCGGCATGTCTTTTGTCAGAACTCTGAGGAGGGGCCCATCTTTTTCTTTCTGGGGTTGGGCTTTTGATTTTGTCGTTTCTCTACGTGTGCGTGTTCTATCTAATCCAATTTCACCGACACGTGTCGGGCTAATGGGCCCAACTAAAAGGTCTACTCATAATGAGTCCGGTACGAGGATGGTGGGACCATGTTGTGGAGCCCAATGGACTAAGTACTGCCAAAATTCGAAACGTGGACTCTATTACTTGATTGATTGGATTTTGATTTTCTTTTGGGACATAAATCATGTAGGACCGGACGATCAAAGCAGCCGAATCGTCCTAGCCGTTGGATTAGTTTCGAGAAAAATGTAAAGCTCGTTATATTTTTGATTTTTTCTTTCTTATAACCAAGATATTTAAAGTTACATTCGATTAATATATTTTCTTTTGATCAAAGTTTTTTTGTTATTTTCTAATTTTATTCCATAATAATTCAAAAAAAAAGAGTTTCAAAATAAAAGAAAATCAACCTATTCCTGCAATTGCAGGAACTTGAGATACGATAGTTTACCCTGCGATGGACGTCAGTCCCAAAGACTTGTATTCTTCTCCAATTTGAGAACAAATGAGCATATAAACTTCTCCAAACATACTCTGAAATTTTTTTTATTTTTTATTTTTCCTTTTGCTTCAAATTGTAGTTTTCACAGGTTAATTGTCAAATTTTATTTGTTAATTTGATCCGAAAACTGGATATATATCGAGATCTCAAATTTTGAAAAGTAGCGCAAAATAAAACCTAATCAGTGATCCAATGAAAAAAAGAATATGAACAATTGATTAACTATATCAAAGTCACAGATTCTGAATATCTAATTAATAAGAGTTAAATTCAAAGAATAGATCCGTCTGTATAAAAAAAAATATATATATAATTTACTTGTAGATAAGATAATAGTAGACAATGTAAAAAAGAAAAGGCATTGGACAAACGCGTAAGGCCATGCTCCATTATAATATTTGTCTACTTTGACAAAAGGCACAAATGGCTTTTACAATTATTAGTGGAAAAGCATAGAACAAAGAGAGAGATAGAGAAAGAAAGAAATAGATAAACAAGTATCACGCGAGTGCTAGCAAATTTGGACGCATTGATTGTCGCATATGGAGGTGGTCAAGCATGTGCCACACACACACCACACCTAACTTTTTGTTTTTCTCTTTAATAATGAAGAACTCATTTTTTTAAAAATTATGACCAAAAAATAAATTCAAAAATTATATCAAAATTACATTGTCGTATTCTAGTCCATACTAATCAATTAGGGTCAAATAGAATTTATAATTAAAAAAAAAAAATTGATCTAAATTTTTTTTAATCACAACAAATTTTTTATTTTTTAACCCCACCCCTCCCTTCCCCTTCCCTTTCCTTTCCTTTCCTTTCCTTTACTTGTATGAAATTTGAACTATAAGTTACTCAACTGTTAAAAAAAAATAACTCATTACTAGTTTATTTTTAAATTTTCACAATAGGCACTCTTCCAACTCTTGAAGTATAATGGTACTGAACTTATAGTTGTGATAGTAGTGACTTAGACTAATAATATTATAAATGAAATTTAATATTTTTTAATTATTTATATCGTTATTAGGTGGTGTAAAACCTTACACGTATAATCATCACCTAATTAAATGTCTTGGGATTATGCTTACAATAAAGCTTAAAATGACGTGCGGCCCACATTGGGGGTTTTGGCCTTTTGTGCGTTAGGTCAACAACTGGGAACAGCGTTTGGCTTGTTGTGCCGTTTGGGTCAATCCCACCAAGCAGAAAAAGTTAATACTCATATGCTCTTTTCAGACCAAAATTCTACCACATCAACTTCTCTCTCTCTCTCTCTCTCTCTCTCTCTTTCTCTCTCTTTGCCCACACTATTCGTGGTTTTGTCTTTTCCTTGAGGTTCCTTCTTCTTTTGTCTTTTTTCCTCAATGCGTGTTAGATGTAAGAATTTAGGTATGGGTAAAGTTCTACTGTCATTTCGAGGGTTAGTTTAGTGATAGGATATTTTTAATTTTAAAGAATTTGTAAAGTGAAAGAAAAATTTATTTATATTTTGAGTTTAAAATAATTAAGAGACTATTTTATTTGATAATAATCTTAATAAATATTGTGTTTAATTAAATTGGACAATACCTCTTGCGAACAAACTTATGTGTTATAAAATTTAAACTTTTATATGAGATCAAAAATTTCTCAAGGAGTGTTTTCCGTTATAAAAGAAAAAAAATGTATTGGCCAATTTTTCTTGGGAAAGTATTAAAAACGTTAATCATCTAATTGTAAATGTGAAAATAAAATTCATATGTTAGAGCCGAACAATCCGATAATAACATTTTCAATTTTCTTTGTTTGGGTATTGTATTTTGGTCTAAGCAAATTAAGTGCTAAAGACAAAACTTGTATGAAATGAAATGACATTTCTAACAGTTTGAAGGATTACAGAACCATGCATCTCTAGAGATAGTGCGATGAGATATGTTTGTATTTGGGTAAGACATTTCCTTTTCTTTGAAAAGTAAGCAAGAAAGCGTGAAGCATCTTTCTTTTTACAATTAGGCGTTTATAGTAGCACTAGAGGACAAGAAATACATCTTTTTCTTTTCTTACGCGCGCGAGCGCACACACACGCAAACAAACAAACAAACAAACAAACGCATAGGTACAAATAGGTGTGGATAGAAAAAGTTGGAAACTGCAAGAAAATTCTAACAATTCTTGTAATCCTCGATAAACCATGGAAGATTTCCCATATAGCACGTGGTTTATGTTTGGTAAACAAATGACGATATGAAACACTAAATTTTTGTTACTAATTACCGGTGATAGATTGGAGATAGAGTGAAATGAGATTGTTTAATTATATTTGCATAATCATTTATCATCATTGCATCATACAATTCACACAATTGGTTCGTTCCGTTATAAGATTTAGCTCCAAGTTTCAGGTCTATGTTTATTATGAAAACAAGTAAAAGTCTCATGAGAGTAAAATATGAGAATCCTAACAATGGTAGAATCTGGCTCCTATAAGTAAGACTTTCTACCTTTTAATTAGTTACAACATGACACACACTTTGTAATTATGTGAGGAGAGTTTTCGTGGTTTTTTCAAGAAATAGCCGATTGTACACAGTTTTAGACTTTTTTTGCGCATTAGCCTAGTTGTAAGGAAGGTTTAAATTTTCTCCTTGCATGAAGCCACATGCGTTGTAGACATTCGAATCTACCATCAGGATCTAGGCTCCAAAGCTCTGTGATTTATTTTTAGGTGGGTACGAACAACTTGTACTATTTAGAAGATAATGCAACATTATACGATCTTGAGACACCTTTGATGCTCGACTTAGTAATCAAAAAGATAAAGACAAAAATAAGATAAGACATAATAAAACGTAAAGGTTAGAAGCGGATAATCAGAACATTAGGAGAGATAATCAATGATTGTAGTGTTGTTGAGGATGACCATAGATGATAGTGTTTGGCGGGGAGTGTCAGAACATAGTTCATGTGTGATTAGGTTTTTCTTCCTCCTAATAAGCTCAATGGAAAACTATTTATATAGAGCCATCGACTTGTGGTTCATGTTAAGCCTATTGTCACGTGAGCTCAACTTGATTTAAATTCAATTTATCATCTAAAAATGAGCTTAAACCGAGGTTAAATTTTAGCTGAGACATGCATTGTGACCATTATTCAATATAATGGGTTTTTGACAAAAATAGGTAAAAAGTGTAGATTATTTCAAGCTACACTAAAGATACATTATTGTTCTCCCTCACATTTACATACACAATTTTTAACACTTATAACATTACAAGAGAATCTATTTCCCTCATAATGGTCCGGTGTAAAGTTAATTAATAGGTCATTCTTGCTGACCATGAACCTCCACTAAGTTAAATAACTTTAATATTGACAATTATGCGTAAAGACAAAGACTTTGTGCAGTGTATGTAAACCATTTCTCTTCGATACATAATGCATAGACAAGGGCTTTTATTAACATCAAATACGCGTGACGCTCGTCTCCACTGATGCTCACCACCGTCCATTATCATTAACAATGTCGCAGATTCTACTTGTTGGTTCATAAACAATAACGATTTGTATCATTTTTGTCTAAGGAATCAAATCCCCTCATATTATTATCACGTTTAGATTTTTAAAACTGTATACAAACTCTTTTTCAGTGCTCGTAATTTCAATGTCGCATGTTATATTCTACTTGTTACTTTATAAACAATAACAATTTGTATTATCTTTATCTAAATGTATAATTAGATAGGATTTAAATCCTCTCGTAATAGTATAATTTCTAATTCGCCTCTTTTTTGTACATATCTAATCCTGCTTGTAATAAACAAGCTCTACTTTCACGCATTGTTTATTCTCCCAACTCTTGTTAACTCTATTCCAGAGTGAAAATGTAACCCATCAAAATAATGACATATACAATTAAATTTAGTAAAATTTTAAAAATAGGAAGAATCTTAGGAAATTTTCCCCAAGTGCGTCAATGATGCCTGGATTCTGAAAGAAATACATAGAAAACTAATTTACTTCGATTCGTAATTGATTTTTAAGTTTTAAATTTTACTCAATTTGATTTTAAATTCACGAGCAATCGAACTCTACACTTACTTGTAAATCATACAACTATCATGTTTTTCTGAATCAACATTTGACAATATTCGATCAAGAGCTCTCCAAACTCTCTCATCACATGCGAATTTAGTTATGGACGAGTGAGAGTTACAACTTCCACATCTTTTTTTAATTATATACATACTTTTTTATCTAAACGATCAATTCGTACTTACCAAAAAATTATATTCACACACACTTCTAATTATCTATCTGTCAATTTAATTTTGTAGAGCATCTGTTTACGAGATAAAGTTGGTAATGGAGACAGAGTCAGCAGTAACATGTTATGTGAATAAATACGTTAGCATGCATCCTCATACTTTGTCATGATCTCATCACTTTACTTTTTCGACAATGTGGTAAGGATACTGATGATGCTGACACAATGACGAAGGACATGACAACTAAGATAAACGTTTTGAACATTTTTTAATTTCTATTGATGTGGGTCTCATCACCGTATGGAAGTCACACGTTAAAGAAGTATTTCAAAAAGTTAGCAATCATAAAAAGAGATTAATGTTAAGAAAGAAAAAACTTTGGTCCAGTAAGACAGGAGTAGGTGGGCATCTAGCAGGCCAAACATTCGGCCCAAAAAGAAGAAGGCGGTCCACATGTATGTGAGTGGGATTCATCTATGTGAGTATCAGGTGTTTGAACTTACCAAACTAAAAGAGTGTCCCTGTTAATAAATGTGAAATTCTATTGTAAAATTATTTTGTACTAGAAGTAGTTTAATATCTTATATAGTAATTTTGGAATTTACAAACATAGCCTGATTTGAAGGAGAGTTGCGTATGAGAGTAGACATTGTTAGCGAGCAGATAAATAGGTCATACTTGGATGAACGAAATTGGTTCAAGCCCCTGCTCTGATTACCATCTTAAAGAATCATCGATTCCACCTAAAATCAATTGGTACCGCAAGACCTTATATAATTACTTTAGAATTCATAATTTTTTCATGTGAGACGATTGTTATTTGAGATAGCAATAGGTTATGGAGTTTCTAGCCCATCATGGATTGGGCTTACTAGTGTGTTAATTGAAGTAAAGATGCAGCATGGTGGCCTCACTGGTTTGCAAAATGAAGTAAAGTTGTAGATGGGCTGCTAATATATGAACAATAAATTGCATAAATTATATACGCATTTGGCATATATTATCCAACTCGATTTTTAGGCAAATCATGATAAGCATTTTTTGCTTCAGAAAGCTTGTCTCAGGTCAGTAGAATCTTCCTCAAATGCTCAACAAAATCTCTCAGTTGGGGGATATCATTGTTGCCGAATTCAGTGCCTTCATTGCATTTGCGAGTAAAAAAGCAATTGAATAAACATTAAATAAAACAGTATCACAAGGTTTACTTTTGAAGTAAATAATCTGGAGACATTGACGATTCTTTTATAATCTGGGACATTAGTTTACCTACTATAATATCATTGTCTCTACCCAAGATCCTAGTATCACAAGTCTATTTGTTCACAAAAGGATGGGGGAGTTCGGTTTGAGTCTCAACTCTTCTTTTCTTTTCTTTTTTTCTTCTTTTTTTTCCCCCTTTTTTGGTAAAAAACCATAATAACAGTTGGGGATATCATTATTGCCGAACCCAGTGCCTACATTGTATTTGCAGGTAAAAGAGTAATTGGACACATTAAATAAAACAATACCGCAAGGTTCGCTTTTGAAGTAAATACTTGAATGTTAAGTATAACTCGTAACAATTCATCTTTTGGGACATTGATGATTCTTTTATAATTTGGGCCGTTAGTTTACCTACTATAATATCACTGTCTCTACCCAATATCCTATCATCATGATTCCATTTGTATGCAAAAGGATAGGCGAGTTTGGTTAGAGTACCAACTCTTCTTTTCTTTTCTTTTTTTTTGGTGAAAAATCATAATAACTCTATAGTCTGTTAAACATGTTATTATCAATTGGGTCGAAAGTAAAACTAGAGTGGTAGAATATTAAACAAGGGCGATTTGTCGTTTTAAGGTTGAAGGGGTAGTTTAGCATCTAAGTGATATACATGAGATGACGTTCAAAACAATTATATTTTCAATTATCCAACTCTTTTTCTTTTTTTTTTTGGGTCAAAGGAAATTCATTCATAACAAAAAGAAACAGTACATCCAACTTCTTTTCATTGTTTAACTTTCGCTTTTCTAATACTCAGAAAGAAAGAAAAAAAATGAAGGTTGAAGGGGTAGCTTAACATCTAACTGATATGCACGAGATGACGTTCGAAATAATTATATTTTCAATTATCCAACTCTTTTTTTTTTTTTTTGGTCAAAGAAAATTCATTCGTAACAAAAAGAAACAGTACATCCAACTCTTTTTCATTGTTCATCTTTTGCTTTTCTAATACTCAGAAAGGAGAAAAAATGAAACGTCGACAGCAGGGGTAGAGTACCAACTATTCTTTTCTTTTCTTTTTTTTTGGGGAAAAATCATAATAACTCTATAGTCGGTTAAACGTGTTATTGTCAATTGGGTCGAAAGTAAAACTAGAGTGGTAGAATATTAAACAAGGGCGATTTGTTGTTTTAAGGTTGAAGGGGTAGCTTAACATCTAAGTGATATACATGAGATGACGTTCAAAACAATTATATTTTCAATTATCCAACTCTTTTTCTTTCTTTCTTTTTTGGTCAAAGGAAATTAATTCATAACAAAAAGAAACAGTACATCCAACTCTTTTTCATTGTTTAGCTTTCGCTTTTCTAATACTCAGAAAGAAAGAAAAAAAATGAAGGTTGAAGGGGTAGCTTAACATCTAACTGATATGCATGAAATGACGTTCGAAACAATTATATTTTCAATTATCCAATTCCTTTTCTTTTTTTTTTTTTGTCAAAGAAAATCATTCGTAACAAAAAGAAACAGTACATCCAACTCTTTTTCATTGTTCAACTTTTGCTTTTCAATACTCAGAAAGAAAAAATATATATATTTTCAATTATCCAACTCTCTTTTTTTTTTTGGTCAAGGAAATTCATTCATAACAAAAAGCAGCAGTACATTCAACTCTTTTTCATTGTTCAGCTTTTGCTTTTCTAATACTCAGAAAGGGAAAAAAATGAAACGTCGACAGCAGGGTTCGAACCTGCGCGGGCGAAGCCCAACAGATTTCAAGTCTGTCTCCTTAACCACTCGGACATATCGACTTGTTGATTTGCTCCTATATCGTATTCTATATATAACTTATTAATCTCCCCTCTTTCATCTACAAAACCAACAGAGATATACTTATTGCTTATAGCTTCGATAGTTCATTTATGGGGGAACTGAGGAATTCTGCCGTTAATATTAAGGGTGTTAAATTTAAGGACAAATGATAACTTTAAGAAAATGTATGATCAAGATTAGTCAAATACAAAATCTATAAGAAGTGACTCTAACGAAATTAACTTCCTTACTTATTTAAAGTTGAGACATAAGTAATTTTTTTATTCACACTCTAAATACTTCATCACAATTTCTAACTCCTCCGATTTGCTAAGACTTTGTTGAGCATAAGTTTCTTATAAAAAATTAAAATTAAAGCATTTATTTTAATCAATAGCAGCATGGAATTATAAGCTCTTATTAATGCTTATAAGTTTTAGGCTCTGTTTGGCTTAGTTGTGAAATTTTAACTTTTGAGTTGTAGAGCTTTGGTTAGAAGTGTTGTTGACTGTTTGACATATATTGGGCAATATTGTACTTTAAAAAATATGAAAGGGTATATTTGAGAAAGAAAAAGAAAATTGTTTCCCGCATTATATAAAAACAGTTTCGCAAAAGTCTATTTTGAAAAATTCCAATTTAGAACTTCTTGATTTTTAGCTTTTTTCAGCTTCTACTTTTACTTAAAAGTATTTTAAAAAATTGGCCAAACATGTAAGATTAATTTCTAAATTCATAAAAAACACTTTTAATTATCAAAAAGTTAAACTAGACATAACCTTAATTCATAATACAAAAGTAGAATACTTTTTTTTGCTCGGCACAAAAGTAGAATACTTATCACAAACAATCTTTTAACTTTGACCAATATGACATTTTTCTCAGTTATCCATAAATTAAACCTAAGATCACAACACAATAAAAATAATGCATCTAGCCTATATTAGGTTACGAGCTT
The DNA here is from genome assembly GCA_037974665.1 of Ehretia macrophylla. Lineage (NCBI taxonomy): Eukaryota > Viridiplantae > Streptophyta > Magnoliopsida > Boraginales > Ehretiaceae > Ehretia > Ehretia macrophylla. The sequence goes on from CM075782.1 coordinate 54,719,413, forward strand.
CACATTAACCAAGTTTATATTCATAAAGTTTACATGAAATTCTACCATATGTTAAGAGCCAATAATTAACTTATAACTATAGCTTAGCGCTAACCTCAAGATTACAAATTGCGTCTTTAGCATATATCTTTTATATAATTGCTTCTAAGCCATTTTTCTACTAAACTTTTTTCATACAAATGTAGAGTATTATTGCAACTTTTTCTTCTTCCTTTTCGATGTCTTAACAACTTATGTTTGGAGTAAGATGGTGCAATAATGAGAAAATGGTATAAATTTTAATGCTACATTATGAAGTAGCATAATAAGGAATTGTTTGTTGCATTATATGCTTTACTTCTTTTCTCTTTTGTTCTATCATATCTAATAGCTGTTCAAAATTTTATTGTTATACTATTATAAATACTAGAGGAATGGGTTTGCTAGAAGAAAAATATATATATTATTCAAGCTATTTAAAAACTTAAAAAATGTGGAGAGATGAGTCAATAGTAGAAGTAAAACTTGGAATGTCATCACGTATTGAAATTTTGATTAGTTAAATTCCTATGGAAATAAAGAATCCACACAAACATTATAATATACTAGTTGACCTTAATGCGTTATACTTTTGGTTAAGTCTCAATCATCCTTTTTCCTTTATTGATGAATCCATATATCTAAAAATTAATTTATTCCATATTCTATATATATGGTTATATTCCCATTTACACATGTGATAATAGTTAAATTAATTACATAGAGCACTATCTAAATCTTTATTTCAATATAATTTCTATCTGAAGAAGGTAAAGATGTTCTCATCAAGTTAGTTTTACAGTCTATACCCTCCTACATTATGTTTGTTTTTCTGCTTCCTTAAATCTTCATGCAGAAAAATGGCTGCTCTTGTTGCTGACTTTTGGTGGGAAAAAAGTGAAAAAAATGGCACTCATTGGTTCAATTGGGACTCTCTTTCACAACCTAAATTCAAATGTGGAATGGGTTTTCGCAATTTCCATATTTTGAATCTTGCCACAATTGCTAAACAAGTTTGGAATCTTTAGCACAACCAGTCCTCCCTCTTATTTCAAACGCTCAAGGTTATCTATTTCCCTAATGATAATTTCTGGCATACAAAGTCCAAGAAAAGAGCCTAGTGGATTAATATTACAAAATGACATCCCAAGTGTTAATTAAGAGAAAGTTTTCAAACCACTCGGGCTGATCATTAGTCACTCACATACAAGTAGATTTCATAATATGTGAGGCTAACTTTATGTATTTAAAACTGATAGTCAATTCGGGTGGTTTGAAGAATTTTCAATTAATCAAAACACAATTTGTGTTTTAAAAGATATTCAAAATAAATTTCGGAGGGAAAATCAAACTCTTCACTGCCACGCTGGCGATCCGCGTGATACCAAACCAACCAATCATACTCAACCTTGCCCTCCCTCTTCACCCTATATATATAACACCCAAGACATCACCATTCTTCACCATAACAAAAGCTTCCAAAGCCCTTCTACACTATCGTTATCGTCCATAACCATGAGCTCAACAACAACTGCGACCAAGTCTCGCGGCGGCCGTGGCAAGCCTAAAGCCACCAAATCGGTTTCGAGATCTTCGAAGGCCGGTTTACAGTTCCCGGTCGGCCGAATCGGTCGGTTTCTTAAGAAAGGTCGCTATGCTCAGCGAGTCGGCTCCGGTTCACCGGTCTACCTTTCTGCTGTGCTTGAGTACCTCGCTGCTGAGGTATATAAATAATCTCTCCATTCTGAATTTGTTTTCTATATTTGTTGCATCATGAAATATCGTGCTTGGTGTGATAGTCAAGTGTCATGTTTTTCTCGGGTTTAAGTGTTTGAAATTGCTTTCTCTCATGTTCAAGTCTTGGAAAATTGTTTTTCCTTTTTTTTGGTTTTTTGATTTTGTTGGTCTTGTAAATTGTCTCTCCCGGGTTCAAGTCTTGAAAATTACTATTTTCTGGGGTTTAAGTCTTGAAAACTGTTTTTTAGGGGTTTAAATCTTGAAAATTGTTTTCCCCGGGTTTAAATCTATGCAACTATTTTGTTACGGGTTTAAGTTTTGGAAATTTCTTCTATACACTTTCTCATAATATATTATTTGTAATGAGTCTTGTGTACCGGGTATGATTTTGAAATATTTGTGGCTAATTTTTTATTTAAATTTATTTTAAGGTTTTGGAGCTTGCTGGAAATGCGGCGAGGGATAACAAGAAGAATAGAATAATACCAAGGCATATACAACTGGCTGTGAGGAACGATGAAGAGCTAGGCAAGCTATTAGGCTCTGTGACTATAGCAAACGGAGGTGTTTTGCCTAAAATTCATCAGAATTTGCTGCCTAAGAAGATCGGCAAAGGAAAATCTGAAGTTGGATCTGTTTCTCAAGAATTTTAGATGAATTTTAACTATGAAAATTAGATCTTTTAGCAAGTGTTAGTAATAGTTTTTGGTAGGGAAAATTCTGTTAATATCAAGTTGATTTTTGGGCTAATTTGATGTAATTTTCATTGTTCATAGATGATTAATGCAGAAGATTATCTCTTTTTGCTTCATTATTGGCCTAATTGATCGTTAATCATTTAATTATTTATTTTCTCTGGGTTAATTGGTTTGCTGCTATAGCAAAAATAGTTTGCGTAACATGCCAGAGTATCTTTGTCACTTTTGAAAGTTGTTCTTCAAAATGTTCGATGGATTATCTTATTTTAATATGAGGTGAGACACATGTGTGGCAAAAAAGAAACAAAAGGATATTCACTACGAAAGTTCACATGGAAGGTCAAATTTTGATAATATCAATTTTGATATTAACAAAATGTATATGATTAAATGAATAAGAAATAGTCTTTTGAATAGAACAATTTGCATAACTTGGAAGATACATAAACAGATTGTTAGCTAGTTTTGCTAATTAACCACTTGAAAATATTTTTATGCTTTATTGATGAGAATCTCACTTGCTTGCTTAGCAAAAATAAAAAATTAAATAAATGGTTGAAATATAATATTAGAAGATTGGAATAAATTATTATTTAAGAAATTTTTTTAATTCATGATTAAGAAATTAAAAGAAAAAATATTCTAGCGCACATTGAGTGTCAAATATTTCTGACACTTTGAACATACAATACATTAAAATTCTTTGAGATTGAATGACTCGTGTGTGTTGCAATAAAATATGATCTCATTTGTTTTGTGATCTTAATGTTACATCAATTTGAATTTTCACAACATTAAACGCACTATAATTTGTGAGGCGTGGCTAACATGTACATCAAGACAATGTATGCTTTTAAGTGGTATTTGTAATTTAAAAAATTAAGATATAATTTATATGATAATCGGACGATATTTTACTCTTGTTACAATTTATTTTTTATTTAAAGGAAAGTTTAAATTTATGTCACTTAAAAAAAAAATACAACATATTTTAAAAATCAATCTCAAGTTTTTCTCATTTTTGAGTTAATAATCATATCATTAGATCAGATGACTAGTGACCTATTTTACAAAAATTTAAATGGTATCATTTTTCCCTTCAATTTTTTTTTTAATCAAGAGAAGCATAACTTGTCTATCACATATTTTTTTTAACACTTACAGTGATGAACATATCATTAGACCAAAATGTGTTGGTTTTTTTCCCATTTTAGGCTCCATTTGTTTACTGTAAAATAACTTGCTTGTGAAAAATATTTTTCGTGAAAAATATTTTTCTAGAAAATAAAATATTTTACAAGGCTCCGTTTGTTTGTCGTAAAATTACTTGTTGAGAGAAAATATTTTTCTAGAAAATAGAATACTAGAAAATAATTAATGGTGTTTGGATGTCATGTGAGTTACGTAAGATATTTTCTTCTCCCAAAGGAAATGAAAACATTTTCTAGAATTTTATACTAGTCGCAATTGTTGACCAAAAAATATTTTACGGTTGATTAATTTTTTAGTGCTATCAAACACCGTAAAATTAATAAAAAACAGCCGCAATTGTTGATCGAAAAACATTTTACAGCTAACTAATTTTTCGGTGTTACCAAATATCGTAAAATTTAAAAAATATTTTTTGAGAAAATATTTTATGGCAAACAAACGGAGCCTTAGTAAAAAATATGTCCTCCCTCGTTTTCCCGCCAATTCTACACCTTTTTGTGCCACGCTGGCAATCCGCGTCTATACCCTTCGACCAATCAAAACACACCAATCCCCAACCAATCCATATATATACGCTCTCGTTTCCTCTCAACCCTCTCATTCTACTTCGTCGCACACATAACACACACACATCGCCGCCGTAGTTGTAGTAAATTCTCTAGATTCAACAAAGATGAGCTCAACAGGCACAGCCAAAGCCGGCAGAGGCAAGCCCAAGTCAACCAAATCCGTTTCCAGATCTCAAAAGGCCGGCCTTCAATTCCCCGTCGGCAGAATCGCTCGCTTCCTCAAAGCCGGAAAATACTCCGAACGCATTGGCTCCGGCTCCCCCGTCTACCTCTCTGCTGTCCTCGAATATCTCGCTGCTGAGGTATGGTTTATTTATTTATTTTTTTGATTAGGAGTTTTAATTCAACTGTAAAATTATCGTTCTTATATGACTTGGAGCAGAAGGTTATAAGTTTAAGTCGTAAAAATAATCAACTTTATTTTTTTTATAGAGTGGTTGTTTGATTTGAATTTGGATGTCACAAATTCGAATTGTGAAAACAACATTTTGAAAAAATATAAATTAGAGTTTTGTATATGCCCATTTTGAAATTGACCCTTTTCAGACACTGGGTATAATAGAAGTTTTGTGCATTGGATTCATATAAATAGTTTATCCACTTTTTGGTTCAACCTTTTTTTACAGAGTTGTTGCACGGCTTGAATTTGGTTGTCATAAATTTGACTAGTGAAAATTGTATTTCGCTAGAATTTAAATTAAGGTTTTGTATATGCCCACTTTGAAATGGACCCTTTTTGGACATCGTGTATAATAAGAATTTTGTGTATTGAATTGTTTATTTGTTTTAGGTTTTGGAGCTTGCTGGAAATGCCGCGAGAGATAACAAGAAGAACAGGATAGTGCCGAGGCATATACAGCTTGCAGTGAGGAACGATGAGGAATTAAGCAAGCTTTTGGGCTCTGTTACCATTGCAAACGGCGGCGTTTTGCCTAACATCAATCAGAATCTCTTGCCCAAGAAGGTTGGCAAAGGGAAAGGAGACATTGGTTCTGCTTCACAAGAATTCTAGACTATTTTTGTCACGCATTGAGCCTGAACATCAGCCTTGTAAACGAGTTTAGGTTTTAAGCTCAGACAATTTTAGTTTCATTAATATGGATCCCGAGCGGGCCGGGCCGGCCAGTTTTTGGTTATATATATACATGAAGATTATAATTAATTAAATATGGATGTTTTATCTATTGAGTATTCTTCAGTTTATAAATGAAATCTGATCATCTGTTTTTAGTGTTGTATTTTATTGTAATGGATTTAGAATATTTTATTAGGTTATTAAAATTAGTAAAGCTATCGGAAAACAAATGATTCTAGGACTAAAATTAGTAAGGTGTTTCAAACTCTTCTGTGGGTCAAGATGCAACTTTGACAATCCACAATGTATATCTGCCTTTTTGCCCGGGTAGTTATTGTTAGCTAAAGGAAATTATTTACAAATGCTCAGATTTTTTAGACGCCGAGCTTGATAATAACACATGTTGCTGTTATTGTTTGGGATTGTGAGACGTAATTATTTTTGTGCTGAATTGCTTTCAAATTATTATCCATGTTTTAGATACAAGAATTTATGACGTTTTTTTGGGCGAATTTTATGTATTGTACTATCTTTTTAAGCATTCTTGTTTTGAGAAGGTTGTAGGGATTGCTTCATTACTTTTTCTTTTTGGTCAAACATAACTTGCATTTCATGAAAAAAGGTACAAAATATCATCCAATTCCGAAAGAGTTGGTTATCAATGAAAGTAAATACATTGGTCGTGATGGTACACGGGATACTCAATTGCTTTATTACTTGTATTTTATGTGTTTTTGTAATACTATAAGAATTGCACTCCGGAAGCATATAGATAAACAGTGTTCTGACAGATTGTTTGTTGTTAGAGGGGATGTAGCTCAAATGGTAGAGCGCTCGCTTTGCACTCAGGGTTTGATCCCTTGCATCTCCACAAGTCATTACTTTTGCTTTGGAAAACTATTTTCTAACTACCAATTTTTGCTCCAAGTTTGAATGGAACTGTAAGAAAATAAGCTCGTCTTGAGAAAAGGTTCAATACCGGTAAATTTTGAGTTTAAAAAAAAAAAATCAAATATAATATGTTTTTTTTCAGAGAAAGAATCAAATATATAGGTTAATATAATATGAATTTTTTTTTATAGTTAGAACGACCAGGAAATACTATAATTGGAAAATGAAAACATATTTCCTTTTCTAACGTTGCAAAATATGAAGGTACATAACTATGGGGTCAATGTGGAGAGTAAACATGTAGTAACCAATGATTTATATTTTACCATAACAAGCGTCTTATTTATTGACCAATTATTGATTATTTTCTATATTTGTGATGTTTCCATCTCATGGGAAGCTAAGTTTAGGGCATCTCCAATGGGACTTTAAAATGTAACTATTTATAAAAATTTATTATTTTTGGTAATTTTTAGAGACTCGGATCTTTATTTTTTTTCAAATCTGTAATGAGCTTAATCACTTTTTAGAGATTTATATCAAAATAGAGACCCAATCACTTTTTAGATATCTAAATTTGGTGTAAAAAAAATAAATTTGGTTTCTGTTTTAACTCAAATCTCTAAAAGGTGGTGAGTTTTATTAGAAATTTGGGTTAAAATAGAGACACGCGTCTCTAAAAATTATCAAAAATAATAAATTTTTATGAATAATTTTATTTTTAGAACCCCATTAAAAATACTCTTAGCTGCTCAAGTTGAGACTGTCGCATTAAGGAATGCTTGACTCTTTGCTACTACTAGTAGATAGGCATATTGAACCTATTATTTCATACATAGAGAATTTGCCAATTGGACTTAACTTGATACGTTCAACTCTTCACCTTGTTCAAAGATTTAGCAATCAACCTATTGATTTAATGACAAAAAAAAAAAAAAAAAAAACCTATTGATTTTGATTGGGTTTCAAAAAGTTCAGCTTTTGCTACTTTACCTCTAGATTGGGATGTTGACATCTCTAATTGGTCAGCGTATCTCTTTGAAATATATTTTGAGCCTACAACTCTAAGATAATTTTTAAATTCTAGTTATATATCATCTATAACTTGAACTTATATTCAATCATTGACCCAATTTTTTTATTTAAAAAAAAAACATATTTAATCCACCCATTTCACATGAAAAACAAGACACTTTGTTTAAAAATAAAAAATAAAAAATTCAGCCATTTCAAATTGATAATCTTATTCAAACTTATACAACAAGATTGTTTAATATGCAAACAAAAAACACGACAATTATCATATATACTTACAACAATGATATGCTATGATTACCTTGTTAATAAAAAATTAGAAACTGTATAAACAACTACCATATAAATCTCAACAATCCTTATAAAGACACTAAAATACAAGGATTGGTATTTTCAATAGCCAACTCCTTCGAGCTCCCTACTTGTGATGTGTACGTTACTCAATAATTCAAGTAAGCTTAATACACCTGCCATAAGTTTTTTTGAATAACTTATAAGAAAGATGATTCAAACTCATGCTAAATTATTTTGTCCCATGTTATGAAGTTATAGGAGGAGGCTTATTTAGGAGAGAGAACGGGGACCGAGTCACAGGATTTATCCGCAATTTAGGAGTCATCATGGACACTGAAGACAAGATGGATGTTATAAGCGAAGGTTTGAACTTAGTCGAGATTATGATAATTAAACACCTTATGATTGAGTTTGATTTCAAAGTGACAGTTAATCTCATTGGAGGGAAATTAAATATGATTTAACTCTCAAGAAAGTTTTTCAAAGCATGATGGGCACCAACTTAACATGTTACTGAGAGTTAATAGGTGCGCAGAATGATTAGTCACTTTTGATCTATAACAACTCTTAGGATTGTGTACTGTAAAATACTTGCTTGCGCAATTACTTCTTCTTTCGAAAAGCGACAAAAAAGAAGAGACTTTCACAAAAATAATTATGTAAAATCAAGAATTAACCATTTTTAATAAGAAAGAATGTCTGAACAAATACCCACTAAAATCAGATTTGTGTTACAAACGTTGAGATGAGACCCAAGGTTTGTATCTTTGAAAACTTTTCATCTAGAATCTGTGAGCCGAGAAGCGTGCAACGGTTGACTTTATGCCCCTGGAAAAGATTACGCAATAATGAGAAGAAAAAAAAAAAAAAAAAAGTAAAAAAGAAAAGAGATAGCTCATTTCATTCCATGTGTCACATGTCCTTCCATCATATTTTTTCAAACTATTGCTGCTCCACTTCCAGCTCATTGCCCAACAAGAAGTCAGCCAACAGTCCACTTCATCACATTTACTTTGAACTCCCCCATCCAGTGGGCCCCACTTTTCCGTGCTGGTGCTCGTTGGATCGTGAATTTCGACCTTTACAATCTTAATTATAGATTTTTGAATTTTAGTGAATTGATATAAATTTTGTATGGGTTCGAAGCCGTGGATGTCTCCGGCTCCGACCTATCGGCCGTTGGAGTCGTATTGGGACACCGATGAGGACGCTCCTGGTCCTCGATGTGCTCACACTCTCACCGCTGTTGCTGCCACCAAAACTCACGGCCCTCGCCTCATCCTCTTCGGCGGCGCCACCGCTATTGGGGGCGGCGGTGGTGCCGGCATCCGTAATTGCTCTGCTTTCCACTCTTTAGTGTTTTTTATTTTTTTATTATTTTTTTTTTAATTTGATTTCACTTGATTTGCTTGGATGATTAAATTGATTGATTTTTCAGCTGAAGTAATTGAAGTTCACTGAATTTTGAATTTATTTGGTTTTTTTTTCTAGGACTTTAATTGAATTTACTGGCATGATTAATTGCTTTAAACTGTCGTAATTAAGTTTTTTTTTACTGATTTTATTTATTTATTTATTTATTTAGGGCTAGATGGTGTGACCAATTCAGTTCATTCTTATGATGTTCTCACAAGGAAATGGACCAGGCATGTTGAATTTTTTTTTGAGAATTTATTAAATTTTCAGTTTGAATTTTATGAGAATTTTGTAAAAAATTGAGTTTTTGAATTGAATGTCAACGTTATGTTTTTTGTTTATTAAATTACTCAGACTCCGACCAGCTGGTGACACGCCTTCGCCCAGGGCAGCGCATGCGGCTGCTGCTGTTGGTACCATGGTTGTATTTCAGGTGATTAGAATGCATAATTATGAAAAATATTTCATCTTTCTGAATTATGGAAAAGATTCTATTTTTTTTCGAGTTATTCTTGTATTTAAATTGTTAAAAGAAATGGATGTTGTGTTTCTAGGGCGGCATAGGTCCTGCGGGACATTCAACAGATGATCTGTTCGTACTTGACTTAACCAATGACAAGTTCAAGTGGCATCGGTGAGTTCGGGGAACTATTTTAAAATTTTCCTTTTATTTGTTGTAGTAGAGTTATTTACTTACGTGCCATTATGTTTTTTGCATGTAGAGTTGTAGTTCAAGGACAAGGTCCGGGACCGCGATATGGCCATGTGATGGACTTAGTAGCGCAAAGATATCTTGTTACTGTTAGTGGCAATGATGGTGAGAGAATGATTTTGTGTTTACATGGTCTATATTATTCACTTTCATTTATTAACTTACTTTAAACAGAATATACCGTTAATGTGAAATTTAAAAGAAGCGGACACTCTGGACACTTAAAGCGTAGTGCATGCAATCATATTGATTAATGATTGATCATCATTGGTGAATTTCGAGCAACTATGGTTGTTCATTATTCATTATTTGTGCAAATATGATGTTCATTATTTACACATGACCTTGAATTGGAGATTGTTTGCAGTATAGTACCTTTCTTGATTCCTGCCCTCTAAAATGCTAAGAATCCTTGCAAACAACGTGGTCGTCAGAGGGATTTTGTCTCAATTCTTTCTAAACATAAATTTGAAGACATCTTTCCAATTACAACTTACCGCTCAACAATTTCATTTCCTTAATCTGCTGCTTAGCACCATGCAACAAGTTTGTCACATACTCATATCTCCCTGTCCTTCTCTGACATAGAAGAGGAAAATAGTAATATTACTATCATCTTCCAGTAAGGCTTTAGGCCTATACAACAACTCTTCTTCTTCCTCTTTCCAAACTATCTCCTCTTCTTCTATTAGTATTATTTAGTTGATAGATAGATGCTGACTCAAGTCTTCAAATTTTAAGAAATTCATTGAAAATGTTAGCGAGAAAGCCTTGATATGGGTAATTTCAATTTTATATATGATGCAACTATACATAGTCAAAGGGGGTCGATGTTGAAAAAGCCTTGATATGAGGGATTTCAATTTTATATATACATACGTAATTCATAACTGATGCGACTATACATAGTCAAAGGAGGTCGATGTTGAATAAAAATTATGCGGTTAGTTGCATGTACTTGATAAATTGCGGCATGCGTCTTTTGGGAGTATTAAATATTGCATGTGTGATGGCAGAGCGTGTTTACGCATCTATTAGATCTGAATTATACTTTTATTTTTAATAATTCTTTGCAGGGAAAAGAGTAGTGTCAGATGCTTGGGCTTTCGATACTGCTCAAAAACCTTATGTATGGCAGAGACTCAATCCAGAAGGTGATAGGCCATCTGCTAGAATGTGAGTGTATGCTGTCTACTCCTGCTCATAATTACCCTTGAGTTTTTGGAAGCTGTGACTAAAGGATCTTTCAATCTAGTCATGCTATTACTTACCCTTTTCCTATGTATTTTGAACATGCTGTCATATTTACTTCTTTTGCTTCCTTGAGAAGCACTCTTATCAGTATAAGTAAACAATTACAGATGTAATTCCATAGTATAGCTTCTTGAGGCTTAAGGAGCCTTGCATTTTGATGGAGCTCATTAATAGAAGGCATCTAATAGCATGAGTTGCAAGGGAAATATAACATACATTTTTATAAACCAAAATAAATATTTCATATATATTTTTTGAAAAAAAAGAAAATTGGCCCCAGCCCCTCCCTAGTACCGCCCCTGATGAGTTGTTATTCAATTATAGAAGTTTCAAATTGTTTAGGTGATGTATCCATTTCGAAAAGAACTAGTATAATTCTTCTAATCTTTCTAAGGTAGTATGTCATATTGTAGTAAAAACAGTAGTTTCCCATACCGGAGTAGACCTCTTATTTTATGCAAACCCTCTCACATGAATTGCAGAGTTTGGAGCCCTTAAAACATGTAAGAGAAATTTTAATGTTCTCAAATGCTGATTTGTATTCTACATTGTTCTCCTTCAAGTCCAGTTCTATCAGTTATCTTTCTTGCTCTTCACAAAACAAATTTTATATTTGTTAGAGATGTTATCTATTAGCTCAATTATATTTTGATGAGCCTCTCCAATCTACTCCCACCATCCCATAATAGAAAGATTCCTCCTATGCTGGGATGTCCTTAGTGAATCGTGTTCACTTCAAGCAGTCAACATTCTTACAATATCCTCCCAACCTACAATCTGATGAGTGATGATGCGAGAATTCCTGAAATTCAATCTTCACGAACTTTAAAGAAAAGGGCGTCCTGGTACACGAAGCTGCCACTATGGGCGGACCACTTTGATGAATGGAAAATGTTAAAGGGCTATTCTAGCAATTTAAGATTTTCTCCACATTCAAATCAGGAAACTACTCTAAATGATCCCCTAAAGAGTGATGTCATTTTGGGCCAGAGGGGAGTCCTATGTAGGCACCTGACTTGCATGTCTATTTCCATCTCTTGCTAAGACAGTATCCAAATTGCAGCTACAGATGATGTGTGTGTGTGTGTGTGTGTGTGTACATATATAGGCATGTATGTATATATTTCTTATCTACCTCTTCCTGGCAGGAGCAAATAGCTCATGAATGAAGTTTGAAGTTATAAATCATCCTGTTCGTTGCTAAAATAAATCAATGACTATTGGATCTGCAGATAGTGCACTTTTCTGCAGCTCTCATTGGTGGAAATTTTAATTGGGTGTTGTTAAACCTAGGGCACATAATCCTCTATGAATTCTGTTTTACTTGAAAATTTAAAACTACCGAGAGGCTGTATGGTCCAAAGTGCATGTCTTTTGAGTTTTACTTTATCTTTCAGGTATGCAACAGCTAGTGCCCGTGCAGATGGTATGTTTTTGCTTTGCGGTGGAAGAGACGCCTCAGGCACGGTATGGTTAGTTGTCCTTGTGAACATTTCAAATGTTTAATAAAAAATCTATTGTTGTGAAAGCAAAAAGGGCTCTAAATAGATTCTGTTCCTAAAGATAGGCAATTGGCTGAGTTGCAGATGTTAAAACTTGTACTTCTCGACTTTTATGGGGTTTGAAAATTTACATACGCTCTGGTCTAAACAGAAAAAAGTTTAGAAGTGATGTGAAAATACATTTGCTGTTTACTTTGCACAATACCACTGGAAATGAAATTAATCAACATGATATTCTAAAATTTTATGTCAAAAAGATATTTAGTACTTGAGACTATATCATATACTACATGATTTTAATAGAATGATAGACAAAATTTATAGGTTTTGTGGATCACATTGCCAGTGCCTTTATGTCAAAGTATACAAAATGGAGCACATTTGCCTTAGATTATTAATTTTGCGTGTGCATCTACAGCCGCTGGCAGACGCTTATGGACTGCTTATGCATAGGAATGGCCAATGGGAGTGGACTCTTGCACCTGGAGTGTCACCTTCACCAAGGTATCAACATGCTGCGGTAAGTGATAGGCACATATCTGCCTTTTAGGGAAAAAAACTGTGATAGGAAAGAAAATGGAGTCCATCTCTGATGGATAATAAATTAATTACAAAATTTATAATTTTGTAATCAATTACAAGATTTCTTCCTCACATGTGTATTCATTTTTCCTTTTTCACTTACCTTGCTTTCTTCTTCTTTTTTTTTTTTTGGTGGGGGGGGGGGGGGGGGGGGGGGGGGGGGGGGCCGGTTTGTGGGTGGGTTGTGCTTTTGTGAGGAGTCCATTAAAAATTTAAAAGTGACTATGCAGCCTTTTGCCCTGACGATTACTCCAGATTCCCAAAATCTGGATGTCATAACATAGGTAAACCCTCGTTTGAGGCCAAAATGTGAACATTTATTTTTGGCCTCCAAAATGCCTATTTGAGCAGCCAAATACGGGACCAAACGGTTCCTACATCCTTTATTACAGGACTTAAAACCTTAGGATCAGGATTTGTGGAGATGTCAGGTCTTATTGACATTTGCTTAATTTTTTTTTATAGCTTTTTTCTCTCTCTGCGCCACCCAACCCTCCCCCTTCTGGGCACACACACAAAAAAAGCATAAAAAATCCTCAAATCGCTTTCTTTTCACTTAAGCATTGCTTCCTATCAGGTTTTTGTTGGTGCTAGATTGCATGTTACAGGAGGTGTTCTTAGGGGTGGACGGGCTGTAGAAGGTGAAGCAGCTGTTGCAGGTATATTATAAGACTTGTTTCTGTTGCATTGATTTGGGTAATTCTACATTCTAACGCAAATAATCTATTGTTTTGATGGTGCATCTATTTGAAAAGTATTGGATACTGCTGCTGGAGTTTGGTTAGACAGAAATGGGCTGGTGACTTCTTCACAGGGTAATAAAGGACACACCGAACATGATCCTTCTCTGGAGCTCATGCGTCGTGGCCGCCACGCGGCTGCATCTGTAGGTGTTCGAATATATGTATACGGTGGTCTTAAAGGAGGTAAAGGTTAGAATAATAAATACAAAAACAGGATGTTTCTTCTTTTCCCTGTCCATCATCCTTATAACTATGTAGGAATAACTGCAGCGACACATCTTTTCTGTTGTTCCTGAAACTTCTTCATTTGAACTTCTTTATACTTTTGTTTCTCAATATTACACTCAGGAGTTTGAAAGTTTCATGACAAAATTAATTCTTAGACAAACCGTGGAAGTGCATTCTCGTGTTGAAAAGTAAAAGTATGGCTGCAGTAAATATCTAATAAAAAAATTTATATATATATTTTGAGGTCTATAATACATCTTGCAGATTGCAGACTTACAAATAACAATTGAAAGGCATATCACTCACTTATGAATAAGGAATTTGTCTTTAGCAGCTTCTGGGTTATCTCTTAATAGATCAAATGATGGGGGGGACTTGCATCCCATGAAAGTTGGAGGCAGCGAGCTTTTTTCATCCTGATGCATATCAAGATCCATATACTTCTTGAAGGGACTTCTATGATAACATGTGTAGCAATGAGTGCATAAAATAAAATTCTTCTTCTGGATTGAGAAAGTAAATTAGGTGATGGAATGAATAATCGAATTAAATGCTCTGCCTTCATCATAAATTTGTATTTGTGGTTCTTTCCCTTTTGAAAATAATGATCCAAACATCATCATATGGAGAAATAAAAAATTAGGGATTTTGTTTGTCATTTTTGGTTGAATTTACACTACATGGCAGTATCATTAACTAATCCCCTACCAACAGATTGTGAACCTGGAGAATAGATGAAAATTTCCTTTTGTCTATTCTCCCTCCACCCTCCTTCCCTACCCCTCACTTTCTCTCTCGCACTATCTCTTTCTCTCTGAACTTTGAACTTTTAAGAATTTTTGTATCGATTTTGCAGATACATTGTTGGATGATCTTTTGGTCGCAGAAAATTCTCCATTCCAGCCTGACATCAATTCCCCCGCATCATCAGCTGAGAGGACCCCAACAATGACAAGCCCAAGATCTAACCGTTCTAACCTAAATTCATTTCCTTTGACGCCTTCAGAGGAAAAACATGAGGTCCCCTCATCCAGCAGTGTGAGGTTATACTCTTGTTCTGGTTCTCTGAGTGTATATTAACTGAGCTCGATCTAATAATATTCAAGAGTATTCTTAATTGTACAGCATGGACAAAAATTCTATGGAGAAATTGGCCGAGGCCTCTGCTGCTGAAGCTCAGGTTGCTAATGCTGTCTGGCAGGCAGCACAGTCAGTGTCTTCCGCTCCTGAAGAAACATCTGTATCAGACGACAATTCACAAGCTGCTGAGACCACATCAGAGGGTAGTGACACAGAGCTAGATGTTCGCCTTCACCCTAGAGCTGTATGTTTCTTGCTCAAACACCTTTTGATGTTATGTATCCTGTACCTGAAAGTAACTCAGTTTATACCTTTTTGCAGGTTGTTGTGGCAAAAGAGGCTGTAGGCAATCTTGGGGGAATGGTTAGGCAGTTGTCCTTGGATCAATTTGAAAATGAGAGCAGACGAATGCTTCCAACACATAATGATCTTTCCTATCCGACAAAAAAGTTCACTAGACAAAGGTCTCCTCAAGGCTTGCACAAGAAGGCAAGCATCACCTAACTTCTATACTGCTGTTATGGTCAAATTACATAAAAAGATACGTAACTTCATGAAAGGAGTCTTTGCTGATCATTGCAGTTCCTATTGATGATTGTTTTATTGCAGATTATATCAACTTTGCTTAGGCCTCGGAACTGGAAACCTCCTGTTAATAGAAAGTTTTTTCTGGATTCATATGAAGTGGGCGAGCTTTGTTATGCTGCTGAGCAAATATTCATGCATGAGCCCACAGTACTCCAACTGAAAGCTCCAGTCAAAGTTTTTGGTGATCTTCACGGACAGTTCGGAGACCTAATGCGGCTATTCGATGAATATGGATTTCCTTCTACTGCAGGAGACATAACGTGAGTTTGACTTAAAGCTTACAGTAAAGTTAAAAGTATTTATTGCTTGTTTAATTCAAAGAATTTCACCAATGCTGAGATGTATGCATTTCCGTCCATATTATTGTTCAATCACCTTTACCAATAAGCGTTTAACTTAAAATTACTCTCTCTTATGCAATTTGTTTATTGCTGACAAACGAAATGTGAAAAAGAGGTCTGCTATACTGCATATCTTCTGGTTCTTATGCACAATAGTATGTGGTTGTTGCTTCTAATGATCTAGTTGTAGAAGTGAAAAATCCTTGCTGCAATATTTTCAGCACTTATTCTAGATGGTAAATGAAGACACTTGGGCAGTGATTGAAGTCCAACAAAAAGGTAATTAATTGGCATTTGGAGAATGTCAAATGCCAAAGCAGCTTCTACTCAGGCAGAGAGCAGGAATCAGTAAAATATCTGTTGCATGTAGTTTCAAGGCTTCAGTGTCCTAATTGTATGCTGTATGGCCTGGAACACCACGTGATGTGAGATTTCTGACAGCTAATTGTTTCCATCTAGCAGCTATATTGATTATTTATTTCTGGGCGATTATGTTGATCGAGGACAGCACAGCTTGGAGACCATCACTCTGCTTCTGGCTCTCAAGGCAAGCTTCTGCATTGACTACTTTACTAGTTAACAGTCATCAGTGGTGTTGTCTAACCATAGTGTTTGCATTTGTGGACTTCAGATTGAATATCCTGAGAATGTTCACTTGATTCGTGGCAATCATGAAGCTGCTGATATAAATGCACTATTTGGTTTTCGTATTGAGTGCATTGAGAGAATGGTAGGCATGAATTCGTAAAGATGTTTTACTTCTACATTTTTTGGTGTTTATCTAACAAGAGGTGTGTGTGTGTATGTAGGGAGAGAGTGATGGTATATGGGCATGGACACGCTTCAATCAACTCTTCAACTGTCTTCCTCTTGCTGCACTTATTGAAAAGAAAATTATCTGCATGCACGGTGGCATAGGGAGGTCAATACATTCAATAGAACAGATAGAGAAACTGCAGAGACCTATAACAATGGATGCTGGATCTATAGTCTTGATGGATTTACTTTGGTATGCTTCAGTTCATCTGTTTTCCTTTCCCAATTTTTTCGATCCATATTTATAAAAGGGTGTGAGAGAGGGCTTCTCACTCTATACTTTCCAAAATTTTTATGTTGTACAGGTCTGATCCCACAGAGAATGATAGTGTGGAAGGTTTAAGACCAAATGCAAGGGGGCCTGGTCTCGTAACATTTGGGGTAAGACATACTAGATTTATGAAGTGAAATTTTGGTTATGTTTCACTCCATAAGATTTGCTAGATTCTTATCCTTTAGCTATCAAGATCATGTTACTCATCTTATGTGAACTTGGTCTGCCTGTTATCGCCGAAACATCTCCTTTGTGTATATCTGCTCATTGCACTTCCATTATGTGCAGCCTGACCGGGTCACAGAGTTCTGTAAGAAAAACAAATTACAACTCATTATTAGAGCACATGAGTGTGTCATGGATGGCTTTGAACGGTTTGCGCAGGGGCAATTGATCACCCTTTTCTCTGCTACCAACTATTGTGGTACGTGTTAACAACTATGAATAAAAAAGATGAGACACCCTTCATGTCTTGACTTGGCTGCCTTGGGAAAACGCATGCAGGAACCGCAAACAATGCTGGGGCAATCCTGGTAGTCGGCAGAGGGTTGGTTATTGTTCCCAAATTGATCCATCCCTTACCCCCTCCTATTCAATCCCCAGAGACTTCTCCAGAACGTGTCACAGATGACGCATGGATGCAGGTAACAATCGTCTAAGATCTGTGTATATCCCATTTAGCAGCCTCCACGTCTTTTTCTGTTAAGTTGAACACTTGCCAATACAGTTCTTTGGGTGATTTACTGAGTACTCGCGTTCTATACAGGAGCTTAACATTCAAAGACCGCCAACTCCTACCAGAGGTCGCCCACAACCTGACCATGACCGGAGTTCCCTTGCTTTCATTTAACCGCACTTTCTTGTTCTCTATATCACCAGATGTTTTCACAAGGGAGAATCAAGCTCCACACGGTATGACCTTACACTTGCATAATTCAACGCGAAGCTGTCCGGGAGTTGCCATACATCACCATAAAAACTTAACAACCCTGTTGTATCTCACAGATACAAGTGAAAATGCTTGTCTTGGTGTACAAATAGTTTGTGAATAGTTGAAAACTTAGCTGTTAAACAAAGTGCCTGCTGACTGTCCTTCAAGCCACAGAAATTTGATGAATAACGCAAGATTCAAGAAAGGAAGATTGTAGTTGTCGAGGTTGGTGTTGTAATGTGGAAAATTCTTAGGAACGTTGGTCCGAACAAAACCATCATGAGAGAGAAAATGCGTGTGGAGCTCACGCACTAGATTACGTTTTTTTGGGCAAACGTTTTTTGAGACTTTCCTCCTGTTGTTATATATAGAAGTGATAGATCGTTTTACAGTTCCATATTTATATAGTGATTGCTTAAAATTTTGAAAAGTGGATATAAGTGTAGGAAAATTTTATTTATACAGATAAGATTTATGAGGACCATGCTTGGAGAGTCTTGTTCATATCTCTTACTTAGCTTCATGCTTCTTTTTGATTGGTAGATAGTGTGTGTAACATGGTCTTTGTGTGTGTTTTGGGGTTGGTTTTTTTTTTTTTTGCCGGGGGGGGGGGGGGGGAGGGGAGTTGCGGGCTCAAGTTATCACACCATGTCATGACTCTGCTTTAATTATTAATTTAATCAACTAGTTCAAAATCTTTAAATTTGAGTTTATAGTAATAGAGAATGTAAGTTATTATAAACTGAATAACATTCTTTTACGTAATTAATGTATACGGGATATTATAGACCTTATGTGGAGAAACTAAGGCTCTATTTGTTTGTCGTAAAATATTTTTCAAATTTTACAATGTTTCGTAATATCGAAAAATTAGTCAATTGTAAAATATTTTTCGGTCAATAATTGCGGTTAGTACAAAAATTTAGAAAATGTTTTTATTTCTTTTGGGAGAAGAAAATATTTTACGAAATTTACGGTATATTCAAAAAGAAAATATTTTTTAGTATTCTATTTTTCAAAAAAATATTTTTTCCAACAAGTTATTTTGCGGTAAACAAATAGAATTTTATAAAATATTTTATTTTTAAAAAATATTTTTTACTTAAATTTTTTTTCACAAACAAATTATTTTACAACAAATAAATGGAGCCTAAAAATGAAAATTATATCTCTATGTGATTCTAGGCCATGTCATCTGATCAGGGTGAGGTTACCATGAACAGCACAAAACGAATAAGCAAAAATGTCCAATTAGAAAAGAAGGAAAATTATTATAAAGAGTGGCAGGATGTTAAAGAAAATACTAAGACTAAAACAACTCTGATTATTCCGACAACAAGAAGTTTTCATTATCGTAGAAAAGATACATAGAGGGCACAATAGTTTATTTTTTGTCTTTTTTTTTTTTTCAGTTGAGTTAAAGTTTTTATTATCGTAGAAAAAATATAGGGCATAGAGGACACAATAATTTGTCTACACCAGTAAGCTCAAAATCATAAACGAGCAATTTACTACCAGGTGATATATTATAATATCAATCAATACACAATTAAAAACTCTATTTTCTGTCCCACAATAATAAAAATGAAACTTGAGGAATAGTTTGGTAAGAGTTATGAATGTCTAAAAGAAAAGTATTTTATTAAGTTAATAATTATCCGATTTTCTCACACATAAAACTTCGTTTATGTATAAAGGAACTATGTAAAGAAACTAAATAATCATCGACCTGATGTAAAAATTTTACCATCAATGATGTTGGGAACTTGTGCTCCATTCACAAACAGGACTTCTACTAATTATTCACATCAAGTACAAAGGGTAAAAATCTCAAGGTTCACACAATTAATTGTCTAATTACTTTGGCACTGAAAGATTAGCTTCCATGATATCTCATTGGGTGATAAAGGGTAGTAAAGAAGAAATGGAAGGAACAAAATTGAAATTGATTTGACAAATGAAGTGAGAGTTCTCTAAAAGGGCATGAAAAAGACAAGGAAAAAAAAAAAAAAAAGTATACCATGCTATGCTAAACCAACGATCAAGTGGACAAGTTGTAAAAGATTTGAAATTTGAAATAGTACTGTTGGAGGAAACAACCATGGGTCCCACCATTGTTGTTATCCCAAGATGATCATGGTGTTTTTATCTTCATCTCCAATGAGGAATAAAAAGAAAGGGACTTATATTGTTGTCACATTGGATGCTAATGGGACCAAAAGGGTACAAACAAATCTAGGATGAGGAAAGCTCCGAAATTTCTTGGTTGGATACAGGACTCTCCGCATATTTTGGGGTTGAAATGTATGTATCACAAAGTATTTATGTCACGGTCTTTAAGGTTGAATAGAATGATCGAATAATAAATTATTATAATAAAAAAATTTAAGTTTAAATTTATACATTCCTTTCACAATATTACTTTCACCAAAAAATATATAAATGTTAAAATAGATACGATCTTAAAAACGTTTTATGCTATGTTTTTGGTGATTGGTGTGAGGCATGAGACTAATACTACCTTCGACTTTTTCTTCTTTTTTTTTTTAAATACTACCCTTTATTGGTTATTAACATGTATATATATATTATTGTACATGAATCAAATTAAACTAAAACCAAAGAAGAGTTGGCCTGCTACTGATTGAATGTCTCATAATTGTATCATCTCTCCACTGTTATTAATTTTTTTCAAAATGTTATTATACATGAATCAAATCACACTAAAACCAAAGAAGAGATGGCCTGATGTTGATTGGATATCTCATAATTATATTATCTTTTTACCATCGTTAATTTTTCTTAAAATGTTATAATATCACAGTACATAACTTTTTATTTTCTTTTTGATTGTAAATACATCACTTCACTTCTGGTAATTTTTTTTATAAAATTATAACATTACAAATGAATCTAAATCTATTCGATCCTGTTGCCAGCTTAAGTTCTGAACATTTTGATGGCAGATCGATCTTTCAAGTCCTCGAACTTGCTGTACAAAGAAAAGGCATTGGATTTTTTTAGATAATGAAAATAGAAAGAAGAAGAAGTAAAAACCCTTCGCAATTGTAATTTTGTCCACGCGAATCACATAAAAAGCACTCATAATCATTGCAATTATCGAAGCTGTCTGAATCACAAATTAACACAACGGTCTTCACATTATGTAAACCTTGCTTCTCGGACAAATGTACCCTCCCTGGTCTTTGTGCTAAATCCTTGAAAACGACCATATAATAAAAGAATGGAAAAAAATTTAGTCCCTGTGATTTATACTAAAGACTAAATAAGTTCCTGTGTTTTGTGAAAATATTATTTTCATCATTGATGTTTTGTTAAAAATTATTTTTGTCTCTGCCGTTAACTTTTATTTAACGGTCAATAGTTTGATCGAGATAAAAGACTAAAATGTCCTTATATTTATCTATTATAGATTGGTGGCAAAGAAAAACAAAATAATGTTAAATGTGCACAAAATATATTCTAAAAAATTAGCTATTATTGCACAAACTATATTCTAAAATAAAAAATAAAAACAAAATACAATTTTTATATACATAAATCAATAAAATAAAGAATTACAAAAAAAAGCCAACATTCTGTCGACGTCTTTTTACCAATTTGTAAGATTAGAAAAAATGTTTCAAAACGTCTCAATCCTCTATCACATCATAATTTCCTACGAGAAAATTCATGACTTGTTCTTTAATGTTTTAAGACTACATGGAGGAGAGAAGATTTGAAGATCAATAGAGTACAAAATGATTTGCAACTTAAGGGTTATTAAAAATCCCAATCTAATGTAGTTAGGTTTCCTCATATAATTCGGAATGACAAATACTATTTTTCTATTTTTCTTTTTTTCGTTACAACGACAATGAATTGTCTACCTTGCTTCAACTCAATAAGCTACAAGATTTGAAGATCTTCTTATCCAATAAAAGCTTATAGTCCAGCGTATAAAACGGTTTGCAACTTCAAAGAGTTATTCAAAATCAAATTTAACAATAATGAGGTTTTTAAATTGTTCAGAACGACAGTGAATTGATCTAATTTGTTTTGTCACCCAATAAGCCATGAAATTTAAGGATCTACTTATCCAATGTAAGCTAAGATAATCAATGTAATTAATTTCATACTAACAAAAACATTATTGTGCATCAATTTAGGACAAAAGATGTAATCACTTTACAACAATTACACCTCTTTTTTTTTTTTTTTTCTTTTAATAAGAGTATTGATTAGTAAACTAACTCCAACATAAGTTGTGTAGACATATCTCACCCACAATGCAACAACACCACCACTTAACTTCCAAAGATTCATTTATCTCTAATTAAACACCATTCATTCATTCTTTCTTTCTTTCTTTTTATTCAGTAAATAAATACCGTTTCAAATTTCATTGTTTGTCATATCCTTTCTTCTAATTAAATAAACGCAATCTAAGTTTACGAAATCAAAACCAAATTTATTGTTTTAATTAATGTACTATTACGTGTACTTAGGATAAAGATTTGCATTATTTTACATAAGATTCAATTTCAATGCTAACAACTTGAAAAGCTCAACAAATAAGCAACTCTAGTTAGGTAATAAATTTGGTAAACAAACTCACCAATAACTACCATTTTGTAATAAAAACACAATGGCATATACGAAATTTTTCCTAATAGAAAAGGGTTGTTTAGTCACGACGGACAGGAAAACCAATAAAGCAAAAGCGGACAAAGAATTTGAATTGTGTGTGCCGTTTGAAGACACAAAAAAGTATACAATACTAGTTAAATACGTCCAACTTCAAAAACCCCCATTCTTGAATGCAAGACTCAGGGAGATTAGAGAGAGAGAGAGAGAGAGAGAGAGTTTTGAAACCCCATTATTGAATGCAAGTGTGAGAGAGAGAAGAAGAGAGAGAAAGAGAGAGAGAGAGAGAGAGAGGTAGAGGTGTTTGAAATCCCATTTTTTGAATGCAAGACTGAGAGAGAGAGAGAAAGAGGTTTGAAACCCCATTTTTTGAATGCAAGACTGAGAGAGAAAGAGAAAGAGAGAGAGAGATGGCAGGGATGATAATGGTGACTAGAGGAGGAGGGTGTGGTGGAAATGGGAAGAGCTCAAAAACAGCAGCTGCAACAGCTGATGAAGACCAAAACCACAGCCAGCACCACCAACAGAACCACCAGCAGCACCACCACCACCATCAACAGCACCAGCATCAGCTGTCTTTGGTGGATTTCTTGTTGGCAGCATTAAGAAAATCGATGGTGTCATGCCGTGTAGATAGGCAAGAAGAGGTGATGTCGAGTGTACAACACAACATGGAGATAGGGTGGCCCACAAACGTACAACACATAACCCATGTCACTTTCGATAGGTTTCAAGGGTTTCTGGGCCTTCCTGTTGAGTTTGAAGTTGAAATCCCATGTAGAGTCCCCAGTGCCAGGTTTGTGCTTGTGTTACACTTAGCACGTGTCTTTGTCACGCTTTAAACTCAGAATCTTAATTCCGTAATTTGTTTTTATGTTTGTTTTTTCACTTGTCT
The DNA here is from genome assembly GCA_037974665.1 of Ehretia macrophylla. Taxonomy (NCBI): domain Eukaryota; kingdom Viridiplantae; phylum Streptophyta; class Magnoliopsida; order Boraginales; family Ehretiaceae; genus Ehretia; species Ehretia macrophylla. Next base: position 54,742,951 of record CM075782.1, read on the forward strand.
AGATCTAGAACTATAACAAAGACAAGAACTTAGTTGATTTCCATATTTTGTGGAGCTTATTTTCATTACTTAATGCACATTTTAACATGGTCAACTTATGTTTTTTTTTTTTATATTTAAATTATGAGTAAAGAAGAATTACAAAGTTTACTGATTTTTTGCTGTTTTTGTCTTTTGATTGGGAAAAGAATTTAAAAAGTTTGTTTCAATTTTAATTCCTCAATTGTTAGTTCTATATGTGGTATGATTTACACCTTTCTTAAATAAAATAAATCTGTTCTATATAATTGCACGGCTCGTAAGTGCTTACCAACCAATGCAATGTCTCGTATTGGTTGGAGACACGATATGAGTGACTTCTACAATTTAGTCTTGCGAGCTTACTTAATACTCGTGTAAACTATTTTGAACTCGATAGATACTTCATCTAAGAAAAGTTATTTTTAAACCTCAACACAAGTCGTCTTGTTTACAGTTTTGGGTTCTAGACTTGAAGTGTGACGTCTAAAGCTAACCAAGTTATTGATTATCTTTTTGCAGTGTGAGTGTGTTTGGTGTATCAGCAGAAACTATGCAGTGTTGTTATGATAAGAGGGGCAACAGTGTCCCAACTATTCTCTTGTTGATGCAAGAACGTTTATATTCACAAGGTGGTCTAAAGGTACATATCTTTTCTTTTATTACATTTGCAGATAGAATAGTGTATAGGTTCAAGTACACAAAAATCCGTTTTAATAAAGTTGCACGTTAGATCTTGTACTAAGAGTATTGCTCATTGCCCCTGGTAACTACGGGAGGTTCTCTACCATGTTGTCATGAGATTATTACAGTAGCGGTAACAACGGGAGGTTTTCTGCCATGTTGTCATTTGATTATTACAATAGTAATATAGGGTCTAACGTTCAATTTAACAAAACCGAAAAGATCAAGTTGTAATGACCAAGTCCAATTACTCGTCAGTCAATATATTGGGCTTAATCAGGTCCAACTACTGTCAACACATTAAGCTTAATCAAGTTGGCCTAAAATGCTTAATCCGGTGTAGACAATAATAGTAAGCCCAAGTAATTAAACCGATATAAGACGGAATGTCATAGGCTTCCCTAGAGTCGTGAACCTTAGTTATTATAAATTAAACACAAATCTCTTACAAAACCGATATGGGATGGGATGTCATAAATTTCTCTTCGAGTGTTATGTGTAATGTTGGATGCTTCCTTACTAGATTTCTTTCAATGAGTTTCCAGGCAGAAGGAATTTTTCGAATTAATCCAGAGAATAGCCAAGAGGAACATGTGAGGGACCAGCTCAACAGAGGCATTGTGCCTGATGACATTGATGTCCATTGCTTGGCTGGTTTGATCAAGGCTTGGTTTAGAGAGCTCCCTTCAGGTGTGCTTGATGGAATTTCTCCAGAACAGGTTTTACAATGCAACACCGAGGAAGAATTCGTCGAGCTTGTTGAACAGCTGAAGCCATCAGAGAGTGCATTGCTCAACTGGGCTATTGATCTTATGGCAGATGTTGTTGAACATGAAGAATCGAACAAGATGAATGCAAGGAATATAGCAATGGTCTTCGCCCCGAACATGACTCAGGTAAACAAGTGCACTGTGTAGAACTATCACCATTATTCACCTAAAGTGCAGTTTCCATGAAACACAGAGTAAATTGTCTAAATGAACGCCCTGTTTGTGTTTTGTTGTGTTTTATAGATGTCTGATCCATTGACAGCTCTAATGCACGCTGTTCAAGTGATGAACCTGCTAAAGAGTTTGATCATGAAAACTCTACGCGAGCGCGAAGAGACAGCTGCAGGAGGAGACTACTCTCCAATGTCATCACATTCATCTGCTAGGCAAATAGATGAAGAAGAATTTGATAGTCAACAAGAAATGGATACGAGCTGCGAATCTGCAGGACCAGTGTCAGATGACGATGAACGATCTCATTATAGCCAAATGAGCGATGATCAAGACGAAGTTGAGTCATTGAGTGAGATTGAAGAACATTTCTTGAGGCAACTAGACAAGAACGAAAATGCAAAGAATGATTTCCGGGAAAAATTGGAGGGGATCTTGTGTAAGGATCTTGTGAGTCCTGGAAGTGGATCTACTTTCATTGAGGGCGATTCCTGCACTACTCTATCTGACACTAAAATCGCGAGTTCTAGCTTGAGCAAAAGCGATGGACAACAATCAATGGCGATTTCAGTTTCCATAATGTGTGAACCGAAAGCCTGCGAAAGCTCGAATGATTTGGATATGGTAGGAGGCAGCAATATGGTAGAATCCACTCGTCCAATCCAATTATCTGTCTAGAGTTCCTGGTTTCTTAGTTTTTAGACAGACGATGTCTCTGCAATCAAGATTGTTGTTCTGTAAATTGTTGTGGTATGTTTTAGCCTTTTAGGGAGTGGTTTGTTTTTGCTTCATTGATTGTTTAGTTGATGTTCAGCTCAAGGCTGAACTTGACTTGAAATTTCATTGTTTGCAGTCAGCATAGGATTTTCTAATGGTGATTTTTTTTTTTTTTTAATTTTATTTAAAGAAAGCAACAGTGGTTTCCCCACCTATTCTTAGGTGACTCGAACTCGAGACCATTTAGGTGTAATGGTGATTATTAATTTAGAATTTGGAAAAAGAAAAATTGTGAAGTTGTGGTAGACTTGGTGTATTGGCCATTTTCAGAATTTCAATCATTTCTGGCTTTAATAGTCAAGGTCTGTTGGTTTGAAGGGAGAATTCTTAATGCTTGCTAATTCTTGTGTTTGATTTGTCTTATTGCTTCTCCACCTCTTCTTTTCTATTAGGGCAAGTTCAATGGGGGCTCTAAAATGAATTTGCTGAATATTTTGGAGCCCGAAGCACTATTTTGACATCTTTTAACCCAAAAGTGGTGGATCCCACGTCCTTTTTCCATGAATAATACTATTTTTTAGGGTATAGGACTCTAAAAAAGTACAAAAATACCCAAAAATAGAAAAATTTATATTTTAGAGCCCCCCATTGAAGATAGCCTTACGTTGATGTTGTGAAACCTCATCTAGTGGAATAAAAATTTTGTTTAATTTGGTTCGATATGTTAGGGTTTTGTTTTCTTAAAAAACTAAGGGATAACAACCTTCGAAAATCTTTTCAGGCTCACTCCGAAGTTTAAAATTTATAAAACATAACTCGACTTGAAAAAGACATGATCTAATTTTAGTTAGCCACAAAATCTATTAAAACTAGTCTCAGAGAGAATAACTTGATTGATTTGGTTTTTTATTAGACTAATTTTACGTGCCTAACTTTGGTCTTTTTCATGAAACTATGCACGCTTGTGTTGGCACTAGTAGCTATCAATTGTTAGGGAAAAGTGTGGAAAAGAAATTAGATGAGTCGGTATTGGGTCTAACTAATCAAATTTAAACGACTCTTAACATAGTAGGATCAATATTTTGATTCAATTAGTTAAATTTAAACGACTCTTAACATGGTAGGATCAACATTTGGGTCCGGAAACATTTCGCAAACCTTTTTTGCTCATGCAAGAAACTTTTAGGATTTAGGAAATTGTTATCAAATTTCTTCTTTGAAAATGGGCAGAACTTCTCATATTCCGCGTTCAATATCGGCTTGGTTGTCCACTAGTCTTTGGAATGTGGAAAAAGATGCATGAAAAGCATGAAAAGCATGAAATGTATGAAAAGACTATGGACTAAAGAATTCATTACAAGAGAGGAAGTTCCATCCACGACTTATAATAATACCAGTTACTTTCTACAAAAGTTTCAAGTTTATAATAAGAGTGTCAAATTTTAAGACACGTGATTTTATTTGAAGGGAAAAGTCAAAATACGTCCCTCAATTTTATGTAAAAACTTATTTTAGTCCCTTATCTTTGAAAAATATCTATTTTAGTCCCTCTAACTATATTTCACTGAACTCAAAAGACCAATATGCCCCTATATAAAAATGTTAACAAATTATATGTTTTTTACAAATTATCTTAAAGCATTACACATCATCCTAAAGGCAAAACACATCATCCCAAAATTAATACACATCATTCACAATTAAAAAAACTACAATTATATTAATCTATTCTAAATATAAGCAATGTAAAATTTATCCCCAAAAAATAAAAAAGTCATAATTTGTAGCAAAAAATAAAAAGTCATAATTTGCCGCAAAAAATAAAAAGTCATGATTTATCGTAAAAAATAAAATAAACCCAAAAACTAATTCCTTCGACTGGTACATTCATTCCTAATTACTGGAAAGTTAAATCGGCCTCTATCTATTTGTTCAAGTACATGTTATGCAGTGTGACTTCTCTGAGTCTTGTTCCTTTTTGAATTAATTAATTATTTGCAATATTGCTTTTTTTTTAAGTTTAATTTTTCGTTTGTTTCAATGTTTATTAATATTTTTTATTTGGTAATAGTAATTTTTTTGAACTTTCGTTACTAGTAATCTCTTCCTTCATTTGTGTCAGGGAAATTTTTATTGGCTTGAGTTAAGGCCTTTGTTTTCAAAGGTAATAAAAACAAGAGCTTTAATATTTTCACACAACTTTTGATTTTTTAGATTATTAATATTTGTTGTTTTTGTGTTATATTATTGCTAATTTTGTTAGTTAATTAGAAATTACTTGTAATATGTGCTATAATTCTGTAGGATCTTTTCTAATGTTGTTATTTTTCTTTTTTTACATATATGGTGTTGTTAATTTTTCAGTTAGGAGCATAACATGTGCTTGAACAAATAGATGAAGATCGGTTTAGCTTTCGAGTAATTAGGAAGGGAGATACTAGTCAGTGGAATTAGTTGTTTGGTTATTTTTTATTTTTGCGACAAATCATGACTTTTTATTTTTTGCATCAAATTATGAATTTTTATTTTTTGGTACAAATTATGACATTTTTATTTTTTTGTGACTTTTTATTTTTTTGGGATAAATTTTACATTGTTTATGTTTGGAATGGATGAATATAATTGTAATTTTTTCTTCTTTTATCGTGGATGATGTGTATTCCTTTAGGGATGATCAATATTACCCTTAGGATGATGTATATTGCCTATATGATGTGTAATTCTTTAATATAATTTGTAAAAAATATATGAATTTTAACATTTCTGCATAGGGGCATATTAGTCTTTTGAGTTATTTAGAATATAGTTAGAGGGATTATGATGGGTATTTTTCGAAAGTGAGGGACTAAAATAGATTTTTGTACATAGTTGAGGGACTTATTTGGCTTTTTTCCTTTTATTTAAAGAAAGCATAGTTTAGGTTAATCATACATAAAATTTATTGAACTAGTCTTAAAAAAAAAAAAATTTAACTAATTCAAATTTGACACGTCAACAAATCTCCAACTTGCTCTTCAAACGCTCAACCAACTCTTGGGGTTAAGTGGAGTCCCATCTCCTTTTTATGTGTAATAACAACGTTTTTCATTGTCAAAGTGTCAATAATCATGTTGCAGTGCTGACCACATAGATAAAAAAGCACGAGTTAAGCCTATCCTAGGCTTTACTTTGATTGAGCTCATAGCCCAATTAAATTTATTAATATTGAATTATAGATAAATGTTAGTCATTACATTTATAATATACTTCACTTTAATGTACTTTTACAAGAATAGTTTGAAACGATCCTTGTGTGAGACTCACAAAAAAAAAATGTGAACGACATGTAATCAAATTTAAAATTTTGAGGTATACAATGTAAAATCAAAAAGAAATTTGAGAGGAGACAGAGCTTGTGCCTGCAAAAGCTTGTCCTAAAACTCATGAAAATTTGTGAGTCAACTTCGGGCTCCGTTTAGCTTAACTTGAAATCGGACATGAAACATAATTTTGATTCCAATAGTTAGACTTTGATCCCTCGTAATATTAAGAAAAAATTAATAATTTTGAACTGAAATACAGATATAATAAAATAATTACAGATTTAAGTATTTTAGTTATGATGAAATGATCACCAAGACCATTAGATATCTTTTATAACTTTATATGTTATGAGATAAATCAAATTCATTGATTGACCCGATTCACAAACATACTTGGTAGAGGAATTGACATATCAATTAAACTACTAACAAGAATAATTAAATCCTCAATTTTGTATCAATAAAGAAAAATTCCAACTTGATGTCTTTGTTATTTGGGCTGAAGTGTAACTATCAAAATGAATAAGAAGAAAAAAGCTCACCTCACATACAATATAAATTTACTTCTATCACTATTGAACAAAAGGCGAGAATAAGTATTACTTAATTATCACAAAATCAAAATGATTGATATGGAAACATGACACTGACAAAGAATGTCTGAATTCCTTTCCTAAAAACTTTTATAATATAGACATAGGTGAAACATCATCCGAACGATATACATGAATACTTAGAGAGAGAGAGTAAGAACAAGCTTCATATCATTTCCTTGTTTACAAAAGATGTACAATTGTTTTGTATTTTGAAGTATTATTGACAAAATGGACAAAAATGATAAGAAAAAAAAAAATTAGATCAGTCTCTCATATTATTGGTGAGAGCCACACGTGAGAGGTCTCGTGGCAGATCACCAAAAACAAGAGATCTGTAGCAACAAAGGAATCAAAGAAACTTTAAGAAATTGGAGAAGAACTGATACAGTAATCAAGATGCCAAACAAGCCTCCCAGAACAGCCTATCCTGCTCTCTCTGGTTGATCATTTTCAAACTTTTTTCAACACAAACATTTGATTTCTGTCGTTGCTGATCATGAGCCATGTTTACACCAGTCAACTTGTTGGGCATCACCATCTTATTATGCTGCTCCTTATCACCCCTCCAAGCTTGATTTACAACACCCTCGTCCTCATCGTCACTTCGAAATTCATGATAACGATTATTATCACCCGAATTTCGTGCATCGAACGGCCTTTTAATATAGTTCGAATTATGATCAGAATCTTCATCACACTCATAATTTGCATCATACCGAGAGTTTTGTGTATTGAACTGGTCGTTAATGCAGTTCGAACCATGATCAGAATCTTTATCACACTCATTAATGCTACCATCGTAAGATGAATCATAGCTGCATGACATTGCATCATCTTCAGCCATGTCCATGTACACCTCGTTGAACTTAGCTAGTTGAACATTGGCATCAGCCTCAGAATCACCGGTAGCTTCAAAGAGCATGAAGGATGACACATCAATCAAATTCTTCTCATCCATAATCAAAACCGAATCTTATCCCAATAGAAGGGATCAGTTATTTTATGAGGACCAGTAAAAGGTGGTATTAATTATATGAGATGATAGGCAAGAATGTGCCCATGAGCAGACCATGGCAAAGCAAGAAAGATATAAATAGATAACTTGGCAAGTCATCAAGGGAGAAAAAGTGTGATGTGAGTTGTCTTCTTTTGACACTTTCAACAGTTTTTTTATTCAATGGCGTGGTGGGCTATCTGTGTTCTTTGGGATTAGCTTGAGCCGACTTTATTACTATTTGCAATGAATCTAAAACGTGTGTGGTGTGGAAAAGAAAATCATGCCGACTTCTAGAAGGAATATATTTAATTATTTTTATAAATATTCAATCAATTTTCTAATACATGACATGGGATGCCCTTCTAGAAGAAATGGGGACATCTCCCTTTTTTTTTTCTTTTTTATATTTGTCAAAGTCAAATAGTTGGCAAATAGGGACAATAGATGAAAATACCACCAAGACTTCCGTCTATTGATATGTTATTCGCTTTGAGTGCAGGGGCGAAGGGACATTTGTCCCAGGGGTGCATGTGTACCCCCTGACTTTTTCCCCACTTGTGAGGGTATATTAGTAATTTAACATTGCTTTTTGAAAAAAAAAAAACAAAGACCTAATACAAACGGGCCAACTAAGCACAAAACTCCAAAAGACAAAACTTACTTTACTCTTTTCTTTCTCTCACCAGTCACCACTAAAGCTACTAATCCACTTTATTGTTCTCCAATCCGCACACAGCACACATCCGCTAAGAATCGATTTTAGGTTTTTTTTTTTTTTTTTTCTGAGAATCGATTTCAGGTTTTTTTTTTTTGGATAAATATTTGTAATGCCATGGTATTATATCTTCTCAAAGCAAGATTTACTTAGTTACTTTAATATTTTGAATTACTTTGTTAGGGTTAAGATAAATATTTATATTGATCTATTATAAAAATGAATAATTAACGCACCAATAAATTATTTTAACTTGTAATGATATGAATAATTATTTTTAGCCACTTTGTAGAAGCACGATTTTATCTTTAATTTAAATATAGAGTTTCGTTGGTTTTTTATCTTTTCTATTCTAGAAAATAATTTCTTAATAATATTTGAACAAGAACTTAAATTCAAGACAAAAATTATATGAACATTAGAGTTGTATAATAATACAATTGTCATCAATAGCATTACAAATAGGTCATCACCTAAGCCACAATAAAGTTCAGCTACCAAAAGTCTATTATTTTGGCAAATCTTTTAAGCATGTCCCTTGGCAAGAATTCAAATTTATAGTAACATTCAAAATTTTGAAAATGTAGTTGGTATATGTAGATAGGTTTGTCTTGTTTTAGGCTTTTGAAATTAATCACTTAGCTCATCAACTGGATTGAATTTACTAGCAATTGCAAAATAAAATATGTCAAATAATATCAAAAAGTATGCAGCTGTCGAAGGCCCATTAATTTAAACGGTGTACTTACAGTTCCTAGTATAACAAGCCGGCCATATCTAAATTACTAACCATTGAAGTTGGATTTTAGTCACTTAATTGATGTAATTGTTATTTTTGTATGTAGGTTATTAGTTTTTAAAGTGATGGATAAATTTTTAAAAAGAAAGTCAATTTCGGAGCAATAATTTTCTTCCGGATTTAATGAAGTGAATAGTGAAGATAATGTACAAAGTTCTTCAAAACAACCTCGAATTGAAATTAATTTAGAAGATTTACCATCAGATCCTAGGTTATGCCCTAAAATATCTTCTTATCATCCGAATGATCAAGATAATATACGGAGATATTACTTGCAAAAGGGACCTTGTCAACCTTGTCATCATGATTTTCCTCAGAGAAAAATTGGGCAGAAGTTTCAAAAATTTAGTTCTTCTTGGTTCAATGAATTTAGCAATTGGTTGGAGTACAGCATAACAAAGGATGTCGTATATTGTTTGTGTTGTTATCTTTTCAAACCAGATCATGGAAAGCAGTCAGGAGGAGATACATTTGTTAGCGATGGGTTTATCAGTTGGCATAAAAAAGAAAAATTGAATTCTTATGTTGGAGATCCGAATAGTGCTCACAACATTGCTTGGAAGAAGTGTCAAGACTTGATGAAGCAAAGCCAACACATTGAAGTTGCTATTTCTAAGCAATCTGATCAAGTTCGTAACGCATATTGGACCCGATTAACTGCATCAATTGATTGCATTCGGTACCTTTTGAAACAAGGATTGGCTTTTCATGGTCATGATGAAACAGAAAATTCTACTAATCAAGGTAATTTTCTTGAGCTTCTCAAGTTTCTTGCTAATCATAATGAAACCATCAATAATAATGTTTTGCAAAATGCTCCTGAAAATAATTGGTTAACTTCTCCTGATATTCAAAAAGATATTGTCAAAGCTGCTGCATGTGAGACCACTAATGTTATTTTAAATGAACTTGGAGATGAATATTTTGCTATTATTGTTGATGAATCACGTGACACGTCAAACAAAGAAGAAATGGTTGTTGTTTTGCGTTATGTGACCAAGAAATGAAGTATTGTTGAGTGTTTTCTTGGTATAATGCGTGTGAGTGATACTACTGCATTGTCTCTAAAAAGGGGAATTGAATCATTATTTAACAAATGTGGATTGAGTATATCAAAAATCCATGGCCAAGGCTACGATGGTGCTAGTAACATGAGAGGAGAATTTAATGGCCTGAAAAGTTTGATTTTAAAAAAAAAATCCATCTATTTTCTATATTCATTGTTTTGCACATCAATTACAACTCACAGTTGTTTCTGTAGTCAAGAATCATATTCAAGTTGGTTCCTTTCCTTTTTTACATTAGTTGCTACTTTATTAAATGTTGTTGGAGGCTCCTGTAAGCGGCATGACATGCTTCGTGAAAAACAAGTTGCTAAAGTTAAAGAAGCATTAGAAAAGGGTGAAATTCTTAGTGGTCATGGCATGAATCAAGAAATTGGTCTCAAACGTAGTGGTGATACTCGTTAGGGTTCACATTATGGCACTTTAATAAATTTGATTCTCATGTATTCCTCAATGATTGATGTACTTGAGATTATCAGGGAAGATGGATTATGTCTAGATCAAAGAATTGAAGCTAATCGTCTTTTAGACACGATACAGACATTTGACTTTGCATTCAATTTGCATTTGATGAAAAACGTTTTGGGAATCACTCATGAATTATCACAAGCATTGCAAAGAAAAGATCAAGATATCAATAATGGCATGAGATTAGTTCAGCTCTCCAAGCAGCAGTTGTAGACTTTGAGAAATAGTGGATGGGAATCTTTGTTGGATGAAGTCTCTCTTTTTTGCACAACTCATGACATTAACATTCCCAATATGGAAAAGAAGTTTGCACCCAAAGGGCGATCATGACGTAAAGTTCAAGATATTACAAATTTACACTATTATTGTGTTGATTCATTTTATACAGTTGTAGACATGCAACTTCAAGAGCTTAATGACCGCTTCAATGAGACAAGTACTGAGTTGTTTCTTTGTTTGGCATGTTTAAATCCAGACAACTCATTTTCTACGTTTGACAAGCGAAGGTTGATTCAATTTGCTAAGTTTTACCCAGATGATTTTTCTCCCACCCATTTATGGTTCTTGATAATCAATTACAGACATATTTTTTGGATATGCAAAGTAGCGAAGAATTCTCAAATATAAAAGGAATTGGTAGCCTTTCAGAGATGTTGGTTGAAACTGGAAAGTATCATGTTTATCTACTAGTGTATTCACTTGTTAAATTGGCATTGACTTTACCTGTTGCCACAGCCACCGTGGAAAGAGCATTTTCTGCAATAAAACTCGTGAAGAATCGGTTACGCAATCGAATGGGAGATGCTTGGTTGAATGATTGCTTAGTCACTTACATAGAGAGAGATATGTATTTAATAATATGAACAATGAGTTGATTATTCAATGGTTTCAAAAAATGAGAACACGGCGGGGACAATTATAAAAGGTACTTTTTCTATGTACAATAACTATAGTTATTTATTTATAATCTGTTTTGTACATTAAGTCATCATTATATATGTGTTTCTGCTTACATGTTTTTAATTGTTATAATGTGCATCAAAAGATTACATGTTTTTAATTGTTATAATGTGCATCAAAAGAGAAAGAGTTACTTGAAGATCTCATTTATGCTATAATATGCTTAAATTAAGTATTATTTTATGCATAGATGAGCGTCATTGAATCCCTATTATTGACTTGTGGCAGTAGTGCACCTCTTGACCCTGAGTGTCTGGCTCCGCCACTGTTTGAGTGTGAGAGGTTGTGAGATCGAGTCTCACTGGTTATATTTTAATTTGTGTTGTACGGCTTTAGATCTTCCTTGATTAAAATTTAAAAAAAATGAACATAATTGAATAAAAGGTAAAGAGTAAAACTGTGTGGTAAACTTTTCAATCGGTTCAAACTGATGTCAATCTCTCACATATTAGTGAAATTCATACGTATAGGTCATATCAATTATATGATAGACTGACTTATCAGTCTGAACTAATGCAAGAATTTTACCTATGTGAAGTTGTAATACATATATAGTTATCTATAATTCATAAAGATAAAATGAAAAACCTTTTCTCATTACCGAACTTAAGAAGGTAAAGAAAAAGTAAAAAACTTAATGCGATTTATGTTACTTGTTAGCTTTGTTCACGTATCTCCTGAATTTGACGATCTCGTAATATTCATGATTACAATTAAGCCAAGCAGAATGTTTCACGCTTGTAGTTTTCAAAAGCTACTACAATATCTAGATACAGGAGTCCCATCATAATTGAATTTTAATCCAATTTTATTCATTTACGTGTGGTCTATTATATTATTTTTCAAGTTGTACAATTTTTACTCACTATGTTCTAGTTCTCATGCATAACTTTTTCTTGCTATCAAATTCAAAATTGCTTTGACCAAAAAAAAAAATCAAAATTGTTTTTTCAATACTGATCACACATGAGAAGAGTATTTTATAAATTACAATTGTACTGCATCGGTAAATAATATATTCTGAGATTATCATATAAAATCATTAACTATTTAACTTGATATCAATTAATTTTATTCATAAACTGTGATAACCCGAACCCGGCATGCATTTAAAGGCATTTAATTGCATTTAACTAAGTGACATCTTAAATGTTGGCATTGAATTCATGTTTATTTTTAGTTAAACATTTATTTGTAGCTTTATTTACATATTTCTTTTAGAAGTAATTGAAATAATACTTGAGTTAATTATTTTAAGGGAATATCAACTACTTTTCATATTATTGCTAATCGGTTTTATTTTTCTTGTAACTTAATGCTCGGTTTTCAATTAAATGAAAAGTAGCTCCGAGCCGGAGTAAATTTTAAACTATGATGCTTTCCAAAAATGATATATTTCTTAGATTCTTTGAGATTTAATTGTTACTTCTTTGTTGTCGCAAAGTGCATAGCATATCGAGAGAGATAGTTAGGATATGATTTCTAGTCCTCAACAAATAGTGAAAACTAGTATTTAGTGTTTTAATTTTAGTGTTTTAAGCTGTATTTAACTAGAATTGGATTTATGTTACTTGTTTTAGCTTTAAAATGCATGAAATAGGCTAGTTTGACCAATTTTTAAGTGGTTTGACCAAGGGGCTTGACCTTTCACCTTTGTCATCTTTTTAATAGCCTAAAATAGCACAAAATAAAAGAAAAATCAGAGCTGAAACAGAGAGGGAGGGCCGAAAATAAAAGGAGAGAAAAAAAAAAGAAAATTCAACTTCAAATCTTCAATTCTTCACGAGGGTTTCCACGGGGTGGTTTCCGAGGCATCCTACAAGGTTTTTCTAGCGTCTAGAAGCGTCTAAGGTGAGGGCTTCATGTTTATTTGCGCATTTGAAAGTTTTATGCTTTAACTTTAATTTTTGGATTTTATCCGTAAATTGTTATTTTGATCGTTTTGAGGCTTATAGAATGTTACCTAGCAATCGTAGAACATGTATTTATAGCTTTTAAACATTTTTTGCGGTTAAATATTGAAATTGAAATATAAATTGTTAATTGAATAGTAATTTATGAATAGTAAACCCCCGTTTCGATGAAGTTACTCTGTTACGTGTTCTGTTGATGTAGGAAGATGCTAGATATGCTAGAATGCCTAAATGTGTGGTTTAATTGGAATGTGTAATGGAAAAACAGAGAAAAACGACTTAGTGAAAGTCGGGGTCGTTTAGGTCGAGTTTAGCGTTTTCTCGTTTTGCGTGATGGCAATGTTTCGGGAGGCCATGGAAGCACTTTTGGTGCGATTATGGCGTTGGTTGGGTATTTGATTAGTATAGTTGTAGTTCAAACGAGCAAAGGGGAAAATCGGGGCTTTGCGCGAATTCTAGGGTAAAGTAGGGTTTCGGAGTCTTTAGACGTGCCTTATGATGACCTAGGAGGATTGGCAAAGTCGGTTTTCAGAACTCGTGGCTCGTTTGAAAGTAGTAGAGTTTGGTAAGTTGGGGTCATTTTCATGATTTTGTGTGTTTTCATAGAATTTTGCTTATAGAATGCTTATGTTGCCTATAGAATGCTTATAATGCCTATAGAATACTTGTTATTGCTTGATAATGTTAGTTGGTGTTGTTCTTGTTACTTGATTGATTGTAAATGCTTGTTAATGCCTATTACGCTTGTTAGAGTTGATTATTGATTGAAATGTTTAACAATTGTTGATAATGCTTGATATCTCATTTATCTTCTCTATTCTGTATTGTTGTGCTATCGCTCGTTTATCGCCTTGTATTGAGTCTTGCATTGTATAGTGTCAGCGCGTGAGTGATGGGCCTCTCTGGGTTGCCAGTGTTGGTTGCTCTAGCTCCGTAGCTATTCCCTCTTCTCGTTTGGGTTGCCTCCCAGGGAGATTTGGGTCGTAGATTGATGGATACTCCCGGGGTATTCCAAACTGGTGTTATAAGGTGGTTGCGCGCTTATTGTCATTGTTGTCAACATCAAGCTCGAGATTGATGTATCGCTCGTGAAATTGTATATTGCTCGTAAGAGTGAACCATAGCCTTCAGAGTGTGGTATAGCTTTGAATGGTTGTGTTAATGCTTTCAGTAATTGCTTATTATATTGATTGTTTGTCTTGATTGCTTATTTATCAGTTATATTGCTTAACTGTCTTATTTGCATTGCACGACTTTCTTTCTCTCCAATTCGATATCTGTCTCGCCCTCACTGAGTATACGTGTTGTGTATACTCACTCCTCACCACCACATTTCAGGAAATGTCATGTTAGCTGGAAGTTCGTGATTTCGTGAAAGTTCGTTGCCTGAAGAGTAGTCTTGCGTGCCTATGTGGCTTGAGTGTCGAAGTTGTAAAGATATATGTTTTTATATGTTGTAGGTATTTATTGCTAAAAGAAATGTAATTTAAATTTAGCTAAGTAGTTGAGGTGAATTGATAAGCTAGTTTATGTAATCAGTTAGCAAAACTTATCTTCAATTTATGTTTGTAATGTCCAAAGGAAAAGAGTTAGAATGGTATGATAGTTTATTTTATGCAGTAGCTTAGTATGATTTAATTGTCTAGTTTGAATGTACTGGTCAAAAATGAAAAGAGATAGGTTAGTTTTTAAATTGGAAATGTATGTATACCTGCTGAGTTTAATTGTTGAAAACCGAGGCTCGGATGGCCTTGAGGAAGTTTTGTATGGTTGGACACGGCGTTAGTCCATTTAAATGCTATTACAGGTTTTATATTTTACCTAAAAACAGGAAAAACTCCGTCCGTTTTTCTTAAAAATTATGTCCGAATTTGGATTTGAGTTGTGATTAAATTGATTGATAGAACTCCCAATCTCAAAAGGGATCGGGTGTCACATAAACAGGTTGGTAAGCTAATTAAGATTGGCCTTTGAGGGGATAAAGAATGAACGGAACGTTTGTTGGGTGCCAAATTTGAAGATATACCAAGAATGAACGTGTAGGTCACAAGTCTTACAAACTTGGTCAACTTAAAGAAAGACTAACTGGCCGAGAAATCAAACTCAATGCCTCAAAAGCAGCAATTTCAGACAACATTTGGAGGATTTCTTACAAACAAGTCTTACAAACTTGGTCAACTTAAAGAAAGACTAACTGGTCGAAAAATAAAACTCAATGCCTCAAAAGCAGCAATTTCAAACTACATTTGGAGAATTTCTTACAAACAATCATACTACTTGTAATGGTGACATGTATTATTATCACCACATTAAATGTACTAATTTGACTACATAAGGTGAAAATAGGTGTCACTCGTGTCTATATATAATAAGGCCTATGCTCTTTTGGACCCCACGTGTTTTAAAGAACTCCTCTACGTGTTGGCCGATATTATTTTCAGCTAGTCAACGACCATAGTAACCCGCTGGCAGTTTTTGACAACGTGTTGTATCTTCCCATATTTAGCTCGTCACAAATGACCACAGTTATCCACATTTTTGGAAAAATTCTTCAATCTAGCCTTCGACTATTCGGCTTGAGTAAAAAAGTGATGCTCACAAATATAAGACCCACATGCTCGTGAAGAGGACGCCAAACAACCCCATTTTTGGTAGCTGCCACTGAAACGTGTACCTCGATCAGAACGGATACACCGGCAGAGCTGCCGTAAGGGGCAATTTTGTATCTCTAAAAAAAGTTTGCACGCTTTCACCGCACAAGGCAAGTAACTTTCTTCAAGAAAGCTTTTGAAATATTGTCCAAAAAAAATTTTTTTTAAAAAAAGAAAGCTTTTGAAATAAAATATAAATCTTTGCTCAACCTCATGATTTAGCCTTGGCCCAAACCATTGAAACAAAAGAAAATTCTTCCCTACAACAAACGGTCAGGTCAGGTCATGAAATAAAAGTGGACCCCACTCACTTGTATTAATAGGATGGCAGGATGAGCTTGCCGAATAGAAGAGTTTCCCCTGAACAAAGAAAAATTGTAATCACTAATTACATTTTCATAGAGAAGAGCAAAAACATCAGACCACCTGGCAGCAATTAGAGTAAAATATCGTCACTGTAGGCAGGTGAGTCGATGGCTCAAAAGAAATTAATAGCATGGTAAAATCCATATAACCAACACCAACTAGTAAGATAAAAGTTTAATTTGGGTATAATGGGTGAATAGGGTATCGTCATGAACGGTCAAAATTAACATGAAAGGCTGATGATAGCACAATTACTCGGTTCTCCTATAGATTATGGTAGAATCTAATGGTAAGAATTAGAAAGCACCGACATAATCCTCTGTTTACGACACAGATACAGCAACTGTTTGAAGGTATATAATGAACTTACGAAATTCATAGATCTCATTAGCAGTACCAAATGGATGGTGGTGTTTGCAAGCTTATGTGCTTCATGAGCTCGGGCCTCAGGAACTCAGGTTCTGCAACACTGATAGATCTAGCAAGTACTCCAGTGTCTTTTAAGCAGCAATGTGAAATGTGCTAAATTGATCCTCTTGCATCTCGCTAAACAGAATGTATAATCACCGTGAAGCGGAAGGTAAGTTACTATGTATTGCACCGCGGGAAACTCAACACACATAAGATTCAGCTGTTGTAAGGACTTTGAGACGTAGGACAATTTTGCATCCTGCAAGCACTATCAACAAATAAGCAGGTTAGATGGTTGGGAGACTCGGGCTGCTGAAGAGAACACTAGCATGATGAAAGGCTAAGATCACGAGAACACAATAGAATCCCTAATTATCTGGAGAGAGAAACAAGGCTGAGAATAGTGTATGCTTAAATGGTAGAGCCAATACCTGCTGCATCTAGAAGATCACCCACAACAGCCCTGCATATCGTGTAATTCGACTTCTTCCAGGTAGTGCAGATCTCATGCCATTTGGGTGCCCAGAGGCAGGCAATGCGAAGCAGATTGACAGAGCAAGATTAACAACTCACCACCTTCTTTTCTTCTGAGCGGGGTGCATCTTTTGCCATTTGTGTGCCTAGAGGCAGCCACCATGAAGCAGATCGTCAGTGCAAGATTAACAACTCACCTTCACCAAGAAGAGTATTCCACTGAAAACATGATGACAGGGACTAAGAAGTCTCATTAGAATCATGATACCGTCAAATAGTGTTTAAACTAACAAGACAGGACAAAATTTCATGCAGCTCCACATTACAAATGAAATTAAAACGAAACTATTAAAGATTTTTCAGGTAGAACAGGCAAATGAAATGGTTACACTAGCAACAAAAGGTTAGAATAAATAAATAAACTCTGGCTACTAAATCCTAAAGCATTAAAGCCTGTCCACAAAGCAATAATGCCGGTGGTAATTGGAGTCATTGATTTAAAATGAATAATCAGCCTAGCGAATGCTCGTTCTCTGCTGGCCCTCTGATGTTTTCTTCACAGTTTTACATAGGAAAGAATTGTGAACCTAAAAATGTTCAACAACGAGTACCGCATACAATGTCGGTGATAGGAGGCATACCTAAGACCCATATTGAACATCCTGAAACAAACAAGACTTAAGGTCAACAACACAAGATAAACTTAGAGATAGGTAGCAAAAGTAAAAAGGAAATGGAGCACCTCTAGCCTCCTTGAACAAAGAACCCATAACAGCAAATGCAACTGGAAAACCTAATAGAGAAGGAGATGCAGTGTATTTGCAAAGCACCGGATGCAGATATGATTTCAAAGACACAATTGGAGAAGAATCAATAAATTAATAACCAATATCTGAAAGATATTCCCACGTTACACAAATTACAGGATCTGATGCCCCAGAAATAATCAAGAATTACAAGTCTACGGGACTTGGTCCCAAAGGTAACTACACTTAGAATGGAGCAGCAGATATGCTGTTGTTTGTCTTGGATCCACCTAACAAAAGCTCAATTGCAGAAACGGTCTCATATACAGCTTGCGTGTGACCATGTGGAAGTGAATTCTGTTTCTGTTCATATCTTGCCATCAGTAGGGTTGACTTTGTCTGTTCTCTCTTTTGAGTTGAACTTTCAACTTTTTACCACCTAACTGGAAGCCATTCATCATATTTATTGCAGTTTGTGCAGCTGCTGGAGAGTCATAACTTACAAATCCTGCAAATGAGAAAATGGATCAAGAGTGGATAATTGGTATGGCGAGAATTCTAAGTTGCAGCACATTAGAAGACCATACCAAAACATTTGCTAACTCCAGTTGCTTTGTCAATGAAAACCTTTGCGCTCAAGACCCTACCAAATGGCTGAAAGGCGTTTGCAAGCTCTTGGTCTCCAAATTCTTGAGGAATGTGGTAAATAAATAGATTAGCTCCAGGTGGACCTGAGTTCAAAGTTTGTCATGACTAAGATAATTTTTTTATAAAAATTAAATTAAATTTACAAAGCATGATAAAAAGGTACTTCACGGATATCTTAACAACCTTCAACCTGACCACCGGGACTTGCACTGACACTTGAAGATGCTGCAGTGGGACTATTTGCAGAGGCAGGTGGTACAGAACTAGGGGAACCACTCAAAGACCTATTACTCAGCACACCTCCTGCATATGCCATGGGATACTGAACCCCAGGTACAGGTGAATAAGCAGATCCCACGTAGCCGCCAGGAGTCATGGGATAATTTCTTGGGGCCATTCCAGGCGAAGGAGTAATTCCACGCAAAGCATTTCCCTGGTTTACAGGTGGGATCATATTGTGGAAAGCATGTTGACTCTGTATTGGTGGTATACGATACTGCATGAGTCCATAAGCCCCAGGAGTCTAACGAGATAGCAACAAATCATTTTGCATGTATTTCAACATGAAATTTTCACATAGAAGTGGGAAAATGAGAAAAAGTACAAAGTGAAAGACAGCATAAGGTAAAAATTTTCAAGGACAAGAAAGTGTAATTATCAGGTCTCTCACATTGGTAAATATGTGTTGACAAACCTGATACCCGTATCCATTATATGGGGGCACATAACCCATTGGTAAAGCTCCGAACAAGGATGGATGTTGTCTTGAATCAACATTTGATGCCTCCGCTAGAGCTTTCTGAGCCCTCCGAGCCTGCCTCTCTTTTTCTGTGTCAGCCCACTTGACTACCAGAGGGACAGTTAAACCCTATTATTGAAACAGTAACAATGTTTAATGATTTCTGCTAAAGCATTAGCATTACCTGAATATAATGCTTCAACAAGTGAAACTTGAATGGTCACATAAAATCTTCCAGTTTTAATGAGAGTGCATATTCACATGTAGACCTGAAGGTTAAAATGGAAAAGTACAATGGGTCTATCGACTCTATTTCTGTAGCATGAGTATGTGGAGGTATTACAAGTTTATATCTATCTAGCAACTTAAATGCAGCAATATGGCAGGGCTGATGGGATCTATTTCTGTTCATTGGAATTCTTCCATGTAGAATTACGCACGTTATGTCCTCAACAATCTGGGAATTAGGAAAGCTTTTCCTTTTTATTAAATGTGCATAGTGGAGAATGACAAATACATCCATGGCCAGGGCAGTCTAGAAAGACGGTTAACCAAAGCATTCTCAACCACTGTCGCAAAAAACATGTTTACAAAAAGGACCTGTTGATCAGCAATATTTGGAGACCTCTGGACAGATGGGGCAGAACTTGTATTGGCCCTACATCAAGGGCAAAGCATAAGCCATGTACATCACTTTATCAGTACATTCTGGCAGCTAGCTATGAGGAAATTTTATGTCCCTCCATCATAAACATATAATCAAGTAATAAGCCAAATGAAAAGTCCTAGGCTTATGGCCAAAAGAAATTTGATGCAAGCAGGAATACAAATCAAATGCAACTCATGCTTCACGAAAAGTTAACTTCTTAACTCCAAAATCCTGCTCAAACATTCAATGGAAGGAAAAAGAGAAAACAAAATTTCACATCTTAAAAAGGGGAAAGGGTAGCCTTCTGTAAGTTCAACAATGAAGCATAACCACCCAATCAGTATGCTGAAGTTAAGTTCTTCTGCGTTGATCCCACAATGTTTCGTATTGACTCACCTCACAATTATCAGAATAGAAGTCAATCAATACCAATATATATTACAAATAAGTTGACTTGCCTAATAAAAGAACTATGGCAATGTGCATATTAGAATATTCATTTGGGCAATGAAAACCTACATGAACCTTTCAACAAAGATATAATAGCCATTAACTCAATAATCATCATTTACAAACGTCTTAAATGTTTACCAGCACTCGGACTACCATGAATACCAAAATTCAAGCTTGTGAACCAAAATAAACTCTGGAATACACACAAACCTCCATCTTATGTTTTCCATTAAGAGCCTCGATGGCTGCAAGGGCTTGTTCTTTTGTCTCATACTTCAGAAAAGCACATCCTGCCAGTAATGAAGGTAATTCACAGGGGAATAATCAAAATCAAGATATTATAGAATGATCAGGAAAAAAATGATTGAGGACTATACAATGTATACCTTTGCTTGTTTGCTGAGAACCTCTTAGAATCTGCAAATCTTTAATTCCTCCATGTTGAGAAAATAGCTCAGAGACTTCAGCCTCGGAGACATTCTTTGGAAGCATGCCGATAAATAATTTGTGCTCTGAGTTTTTTTATTGGAAAAAAAAAAAAAAAAGAGAGAGAGATACAGAGAAAAATGTCAACAACTCAAACGTATACAATAGGAACATCAATTAATGAAAAGAGAGTTACAATCAGCAACAAATATAGAATGAGAACTGGCACCATTGCATTTAACGAAAAGCGTCATAACAACAAAATATATGACACAACAATGAAAAACATATTACACCTAGTCTTTCCAATTCGCCATCTGCATACTTCACTTGCAACGGACTAGATGCCTGAATTAGAAACAGAGAACAGGAGGATGACTTTACATCAGATAGAGAAACAACACGTCACAATGTAACAAAAGCACAACAGACAGGTACAAATTAGACAATTCTCATATATTTCTAGATAAAAAAATTAGGCATAATTCCACCACAAGTGACAGCTGTGTTAAGAGAGTTCCATTAGACACACCTACTTAAACTTCCGAACAAGCAATTATTGCCGAGGCTCTCAAATGTGAGGCTCCAAAAGTATAGAGATATAACATTGCTGGCAATTACTTAGAATGTGAAAACTATTTTCCAGATCAGTGATTTACAAATCACGCGAAATTTTGACACAGCATTAAGCCAATCTCACCAAAATCAAATCTTTTCAACTTCAATTCTAATTATACACAACCTTCTCAATTAGATCTTTTCAACTTCAATGTAATTATATATAACCTTTTCAATTAAAATTTTCAACTTCAATGAAATTAAATATAACCTTTCAATTGAATCTTTTCAACTTCAATGTAATTAAATTCAAAACTTATCGATTAATTACGCAAAAGACAAAATCTATACGAAAACTAACCCCAGGAAACGTCTTCTTGTTGTGACATGCATTCACTGCCTTGTCTGCTTCTTGTCTCGACGGACATATCACAAAACAACATCCTATTAACACATATACACAAAAAATTAGGGTTTTTTTCCAATAAATGCAAGTTTTGAAATAAAAATTAACTCAACCAGCACAATGTAGTATAAAAATAAGAAAAAATTCGAATAATTAGTGAAATAAAATATGTAGATTAAACGAGAAGAAGCGAGCATGCTAACCTCGAGAAGATAAGAAAAAAAAATCCAATAATTAACCAAAAAAATCAATAAATTAAAATAAGAGAAAATTCAAATAATTATTGCAATAAAATATATAGATAAAAAAATTAGAAAGATTCGAATAATTAGTGAAAAATAAAAAATAAAAAAACGTAAATTTAAAGAGAAAAAGTGCGAGGAATGCTGACCTCGAGAAGCTCGCGTGATTTTGTCTTTAATAATGTTGACTTCGTCAACGAGAGCAAACTCTTTGAACATTGCGAGTAGTTGCTCTTCGGTCATGTGCTTCGGCACTTGACCTACGAACAGCTTCACGCTTTCTTCGCTGTGCTCCCGCGGCTTTTGCTCTTCCTCCGCCGCCATCTTTTCCCCTCCCTCCGCAGCACACACACACACACACACTGTATATAAATATATATATATATATATATGTGTGTGTGTGTATATATGTCAATATATATGTATGTATTTGTGTGTATATTTCTATTTCTGTAGAGTGAGAAAGTTTCGATGTTTGTTTCTCTCTCTACACTCTGTCTAAGGCGTTGACACGAAGCGTAGTGATCTATTGTTGTTTTACTTTCTCTCTCTATGTTTTTTGCTTTGCTGGCGAAAATTAGGAAGATGGATCGTCAGTGTGATTTTAAATATATTTTAATTATGATTGGAATATTTATAAATGACCCTGGTCTTTGACTGTATTTACGATGGTACCACTCTAGCGCCGCATAGAATTTGCCCTTTTGGAATCATAAGCGAAAATGGAAAAGTCGGCGATGGATTTGTTGGATTTTGGAATGGATTTGACAGGGAGACAAAGGAATTTTGGGCTCTTTATAGATGGGAAGTAAAAAAGAATCCACCAATCAAAAAGTGTCATGTGTCAATTACTTGATAAAAGAATTTTAATTTAAGGGTTAGTTTTAAAAATGTCTGAATTTATTCTATTTTCTCTTATTTCATGTTTACTATATCTCTGCTTAGTAGCGGACACATACACTCAAGTTAAAAAGTGTACTTGGATGGTGTAAAAAGGTTAGGATGTGATATTATATAACGAAAGTATCTAATATAATAATTTTTTTTTAAAAATATATATATATATATATATATATATATATATATATATATATATTTATTTATTTATTTTCAAGTTGTGCACCTCTTAACATAGTATAAGTTTGTCACTGCCTCAACTCACACTATAACTCTTTCTTTCTATCATCTAGGGTTTACCCTGCCTCTCACCTCTCCAGTGGCAGTACTAAGGGGGGGCCGGTGGCGGCCCCAGCCCTCCAACGTTTTAAATTTTAAAAAAAATATTTATGTAGTATTGTTAAAAAAAATTATCGACCTTCTAATTTTTAAAAAATTCTATATAATATTATTAAAAAAATATTTTGGCCCCTCTAATATTAAATCCCTAGCTCCGCCCCTGCACCTCTTTCTCACAGTTAAGGTAGTTAAGACTTGATAGTTAAAATAATGGTTGTTTTATCCAAAATGCATTAATCTTTTCTTTGTATCGTTTTTGTTTCGAATCTCTAAAGAAATAAATAATTAAGTGTCAATCGACCATTAATACACTATTTAACAATTGAGAAGGCAAATCGGCCCGTGATAGACAATAAAAGACTCTGAACAGAGGGAAGCTACAGAAAGACTTTCTTGTATACTATCTCAATGTCAGTTTCTTATTGGCGTTGCTAAAAAAAATCTTTAATTAGTTTTAAATTGATATCAATCTTTCACATATTGATAAAACTACAGAAACAGATACAATAATTTTTCGTCGTTCAATATTATCGGATACTCTTACCAATGAAGCTATTCTATATCTCGACTGAACTTGAATGTTGGAGTTTTAGCCTAAAAGAATACTTGCATATCTTAACCTTTCTGTAATATAGATCAATCACCCCATATCAACCTAGGCAAGGAGCTCTCGGGGCATGGTCCAACAGTAATAAGGTGAAATCGTTCATACAAAGTCGCAGATACGACACTCTCCATTGCTTTAGAGTTTCTATCATTGACTGGTCTGGTGTATATATGGGGACGCACCACTGCACTTTAGAGATTATCAGTTAAGAGTTAGGCTTTGATGAAAAATTCGATGATTGAGTTTCGCCAACTATATCCAAAAAAAAACTAGGCAAGGATTGTGGACCGAGTAAACAACTTTCTGTTATTAAACGAATTCTCCTCTCTACTGAGCTAACAAGAATGACAGTTGAGTAGGATCATTTTGGACATCATCAAATAAAACGACACTCACGGATCCTAAATTATATAACAAGTTTTGAAAGCAACTGAGGCATATCAATCAAGCCATGAGCAAATAATAATTTTTTTAATAGGGGTTTATTTATTTTTTTAACTAAAAATACATATAAATTCTATTTATTTAATAAAGTTAGCGGGAGTTGCAGTCTCTACTAACCTCTTAATAAATCCACTAGTCCTAGAAAGTTGAAAGTCAATCACAAATCAATTGCTATCTTAAGCAACTTCCAACATATATTGACCAATTTGTTTGCTGATGCTACAAATGTCTCTTTTACTACGTACTCAATTTGTTGAATAACAAATTTCATGCAACTTCAAAGGTTTGGCCACCAAGGGTCTAGGATATACTAGTAATTTTATATAGAATAATAAAAAGATAGTATGATACACAAAACTTTCACTATATATAAAGTTCAAGAAATTTGTAAAAATAAATAAATAAATAGTTTTTTGGTTGAAGAAAATATTTTTGCCCAACTCTTGAATCTTTCAGTCCAATTAGTAAAGCAATTCCTTTAAATTTTTAAAATTACAAAATACCCCTATCTTTCGGCCTTTGCCTTTAGGTTGAATCATAATTTCAAAAGGCATGGAATCGATCAAGAGTTAATAAATGTGATTTTGGTGTGTTTCTTGTTTTTTTTTTTTTTGAATATGCGCATTCCAGATATAGATACTATTACGTGAAATTCAAAAAACTCATGTATCTTGAATGTTTTTTGGTCATTGTTTCTGCTTTGGTGTGCAACTACAAGAACAACAGAAGCGTAAATGTGACGCAGCTAAAAGAAGCTTAGGACCATTTCCAATAGGTTAGCCAATCTAGGGAATCAAATGCTCAAAAAGTTTACCAAGACTCCCTATCAAAAGCTTCGTAAAATTGGGAGTTTCTAATGGCTTCCTATCTTTTGGATGCATACAAAGTGTTGTTAGAATAAAACAAAAATAAAAAATTCACAAATTGGAGTGATTAAAAATAAATAATGATATTAAAGTGAAATTAAAATACTAAATTATTGAAAATAGAGGACCATATATTTGGGTCTCTATTAATACGAAAAAATATGAAAGTTATGAGAGTTGACTTAGAGTTTATTCCGCTTAAAAGTATTTTATGTGAATTTAAAAGTTAAAATTAATTTATTTGACTCATTTCTTAAAGAATTTTTAAATGTAAGTTGAAGTTAAAGAAAAATTAAAAAATAAGAAGTTTCAAATTAGAGTTTTTCGAAAAATGTTTTTACGAAATTATTTTTACATAATGCAGTAAGTTTTTTTTTCCTCAAATATACCTCTCTATATTTTGAAAAACTCAACATTACTCTCAAAATTTCTATAAATCTAACATTGTTCAATATACATTAAATAATTAACGATTTTTATTCAATATTACTTCAAACTAAATTTTTACCACATAAAAATTAAAATTTTACAATTTGACCCGAAAAACAGCCACTATAAAGGGCAGAATCGAGGAATTGTGGGGAGACCGAGGTTTATGGATAAGTATGCCAGCCTGTCCCGACAATAAAAATAATGCATTTGCGGCTCGCCAAAATTACCATATTGTCCAAGTCCAAAGATGAGATGATGACCAACCTTCATTGTCAACATGTAACCTTGACCACTATGCCAGGCTTAATTGGTACTATACTACAATCATAAACCAAAAATTGAACTAAATCACCACCGATAATTGGATAAAGTGATTGGTTATTAACTTATTATGACTAAAAATTTGAGTGAATTTATGTACTTTCATCAAAAATATTTTTATAAACATTAAGACGCGCTATCTCATCATAATTTTTATAAACTCTTAAATTTACAATTAGAATATTCAAAAACTCCGAGACCTTTTTATTTTTTAGATAAATTACCAGCAACTCGTATTAGTCCAGAAGAATCCAAAATTAAAAGAGTAGTGGAAAGACAATTGATAGTAGATGTATTGATTACTGTTCATTATGGTGGGGAAAGTGAAGAGAATAGATATAATGGTATTTTTAGGAGAGAAGTTAAAAGTCGGACCCTATTATTGTTTTCACTAACTTTATCTATTGTAAAAGTATCCTAGATTGGTAGTCAAGCTCGGCCTATTGCTACATGAGTTTAAATTAATCCAGACTTAATTTACTATCTAAAAGTTGAGGCTAGACCGAATATAGATTTTGACCACTACAATCTTGTAGTGGATTCATGCCATAATCCTCCATTTAGGAGGACATTTTTTCATTTTCGAATTTAGAACTGCAGCATAGTTTTAAGAAGCAAAGGGCATTTCACGTCATTCGCAAAAGCATCGTCACAAGAACAACTTCAGCAATTCATCTATAGGCAGTAGTAACAAAGAGGAAATATAGATTTTATTACAAAGAACAACAAAATCCATTTGCTCCACTGTCTGTTACAATAAACATAACAGTGTGGAAGAACAAGAATTACAAATACTTGTCTCAATTTGAGGGTGACGCGAACTTTAAAAAGGGAAAGATCGATTCTTTAAGGTGAAATAAATATGCATAATTGCCCTTTAAAAAGAGAAAGATCGATTTTTTAAGGTGAAACAAATATGCATAATCGCCCGAAAAATTTAAATGCATACCAAAAATGTTATTCAAGTCTTTCTGATCAGGACTACCTGTGCTATCAGCAGCCCCAGAAGAGCAATGTATTGAAAGAACGAGTATAACAGCTGAAAAAGGCTCGCGAGAATTATAGTGCCTTCAGTCCAGAGAGCTCACGCAGCTTCTCGCAGAGTACAAACGTGATTGTGGTCTGTGGACCTAGTCTTGCAAAGATTGTAAGGCCTCTGCCAAAATTTCAAATATGACACAGATCATAAGTTATCCGAAGAAGTTTCACAAATAATACCGGCCAAACTATACATCTAGTTGATAAAGAAATGAGGATGCCATTCTAAGTAGAATCATAATTCAGGTACATATAGAACTCACCCTTTGTAAAGACCCCGAGGACCTTCTGTGCGCAAAACCTGGAATCAAATATGAACGTCACATTAGTAAATACATGGGAAGATGCCTAACATCTAGAGACTATATTATATACTTCCGCGCATCATTTGACAACATG
Organism: Ehretia macrophylla; assembly: GCA_037974665.1. Classification (NCBI taxonomy): domain Eukaryota; kingdom Viridiplantae; phylum Streptophyta; class Magnoliopsida; order Boraginales; family Ehretiaceae; genus Ehretia; species Ehretia macrophylla. Next base: position 54,770,237 of record CM075782.1, read on the forward strand.
CTATTGATCAGTCATCCCTTATCTACCTCTATCCATCCTTTCATCTATATGCAGTGTTACTCTTAAAAGGAGAACAGGTAGCATGACACAGTCGAATGCCTAGGACTTCGTTAGTGTGTAGAAGAATCAAGCAAACCCTACTGATATTGTGATGAGATTAGTTATTTAACAAGAAATTATTTAGTAAATGCATCCAGAAAGGGATTAAAAAGAAAATTACTTGAAAAAGAAAGGAAGAAGAAGATATAACCTGGTATGCGCAGTGAAAGCCATTTTTGTATATTCCAATTTCTTTAGATTCCCTCTGCAACATAAGTCGGGTTTTGATCATGTCGACAGGTGCAGTCATGAGTGTGCTCACTGCGCCTGCTATTGTACTTGAGCTATTTAAGATGCAAGTCACACTTAGATATCAGAGAGAAAACTCACCAAATAGGAGAAATAGAAGTATAAGTCAACAAGTAGTTCATGCGGCAGATTAGACAATTGAAGGCTATTTGTACCGTAATAAGAAAATTGCCAACATTCAAGAAACTAAAAATCGATTCCAAATTTCAGATCTATTATATGTGGCCAAGGATGTCAACTTAACCCTTGAAGTTCATCATGATTCTTTTGTAGAGCTGCGCTAGTGTGTCAACAGGTAAACTCAGCCATCCTATGGTCGACCAGAGGTTATATGTGATGCAAGTTAAAAATCAAACTGAAGTGGGAAAATGTGAAGTAGACCCTAGGCAATGTTGAAACAAATCTTCTTGTCCTTGTTTCAGTTATCAAATGTTGTCTTCGAATTTCAGCATATTCAACAAAATCTCCTCAAGTAACTATTGTGTAAAGTAGAAAGGTGCATAAGGTAGAACGGTGTAGCTTGCTTCTGTGGAGTGTGAATGCACACATCCATGTGGTTCAGACATAATGTTTCAAACTTTAAAAGTCGGCAAGTCTCATTAGTACTACGCCCAACACAAACTGCACTAAAAGAAAGCCAGCTTACATGAGATGCAGATAAAATCCTTCCTCAAGAGCAGTCCATCTCATTAGTTCCTGCATCAAAGCAACACTTCTTTTGAGAAATTTGTATCAGACTGCAAATAATATAAAAGTCGAATTAATTGGAACATATTGAAATTACGTCGTGGATATGAAAAGTGAAAAATAGCATGCTTAGAACTTGACCCGCTTGGATTCGTCGTATGTAGCCATCTGAGATGCAGTCAAAGCAGCAGCTCTGGCCATAGCAGGACCAACCCCTTTCCAAAGAGCTCTGACTCCCTCATCTGAAACAATTTTCTGCAGTTCTCTGATCAGTCCGCTTTTAACCTTTTTATTCATCTGTAACCGTACCTGAAAAATGCATAACAAGTGACAACGGATCTAAGAAATTGAAGAAAAAAATTAAAAATAAAAAGAAGAAGATTTTTACACCATCGTACCTTCAGAACTTCCACTGGGTTGGTCAGTGCTGTGGCAAAGGCACCAGAGAATGCTCCAGATGCAATCTTCACCAAGATATTGGTGGACTCAAAAGCCATATCACAGATATATTTGGTTGGTTCATATAAGCCTAAACGAAGACCACCATAAAGAACTGACCTCGTCAATGCAGGCGTCAATCCCAAATACAAGGCTCTTAACCCTTCAGTTTTGCCTATTTGAACAAAAAGTCTCCCCTGTAGGTATCAACGTTTCATATAATTAAGCAGTTGCTTACTTTTTCTTTCTTTTTCTTTTTTTTTTGGAGGGGAATGGGGGCAGGTTAGAAAAGGGAGGGTCTTCATCCCATACCATTCCAGTCAAAGGACCCCTCTGGCCAACAAGTTGCATTTGCAGCCTGACTTTTAGAACATCTGTGCCCAAAAAGAGATGAATCAGGTGTCCATTCAATAACTCGCTTTCAGTTATTATTCTTCTTAATTTGCGTTTTGCCCTCAACTTCTTCCCAGACTAAGATCCATTTTTCTCTGTTTTTTTGCTAAGATGAGTCAAAGGATTGATTACAGAACCTGATTAGGGAGCATCAACGTCTTGGCGAGTCATGCTTAATCAGCATATCCCAGATTCAAAAGTTTTGTCTTGTCAATTCATATGCCACATTGACTAAATGAGAACCCAGAAGTTCACAAAGTAGTGGGTATAAATGTCCCCCATCTCCCGCTAGCCCTTCCAATCCCCCCTACCCACCGATCCACTCTTGGAAATATCAAAGAATATTGAAAACAAGGAAAGGAAATAGCTAGGCAGAAAAGGTCATTGAGAAAAGAAAAATAAACGACGAAAGATGCAAATATCTTCTCTGAGAGTATACCAATAAAAAGAAGGGAACACCATGTAATCTGCATTCATTGCAGACTGAATGTCCTAAGTTTAACCTCGTAACTCAGACTTCCACCAAAAATCCGAACTTTTTAAAAATGTCTGCTGCTGATCATTTTCCAACCTTTTTTCACTATTCCTTGTTCTCAGCTCTATTGTTGGCAATATTGCGTTCGACTCTTTACAGCCTTTAGTTACTTTAGTCTTATAAGAATTCACCACAATTGCAACATCTTATGCAAGTTTTACCCGAAGACTATTGACCATAAACCTTCTCTAACTCAATATACCATAAACCACATATATGTTTCACTTGAGAAGGTCAAAGAGCCTCCGTTATAGTTTAGCTATGCCATTCAGAAATCCTACCAGCTATCTGGGCAACAGAAGTACCACTCAGATGCTAAGAAAAATCAGACCACAGGAGGGAACGCTTTCTATTTTTATCTTTTTCATGGGGAAAATTTTTTTTACTGAAACTATAAGCTTAGAAATTGATTATCTCATCATAAACATCTTGTTGGAATTAACATATACTCAATATCAGTCGATGCTTCAATGCATATATAGCAGAGTTGAAAGTAGCCTTAGTGCAATACATCTAACTTTGCTGAACGCGTGTCACAATATTTGTCAAAAGAACTTTCGGCTTCAAATTTACATATGGGCCAACACCATAACACGTAGCTAAAACTAGAGTTACCATGTCCGCAAAGAGGACAACAGGCTTAAGCACCTGAACCGTGAATGTTACATCAATTTCTTGATAGTATATCTTAATATTAATCTCAAAAAGATATCCAGCAACTTTAAATATTTCTCAACAAAATTCTCCACCAAATTCATAATCCATGTATTGAGAGAGAGGAGAGAATACTTCAAATACTTTGTAAACCAAGTAAGAAAACCAAAATGAACTACAAATCCATTAAAATGAACACAAGATGAAGATGATAAATTGCCAAATATAACCAAAAGGAGCTCCAAACATGCCATATATTACAACCGTACATCACAATTTTGCGGCATTTTGAAAATCAAATCAAAAAGACAAAATAACTATAGCATCCAAGCTCATACAAGGCCGTGTGACAGTTTCCCCAATGACAATCGCGTATCAATTACAAATATAATCAAATCAAAAGCAAATACTCCGTGTCGAGCAACATTTTCTACTCATTACAATAAATCCAGCAACTGTAATCCCAACCCACAGAATAAATAAATCAATAAAACAAATAGCCCGGGCGAAAAAAGCAATCTATATGAACGATATTAATTAAAGAAAGAATGTGAACCTAAAGGATGAGTGACGGCAGTGGCAGCAGCAACAGAAATTCCGCTAGTACCAAAGTGATAAAAGACTGTGGATGGGGAAGCACCCCACTTTTGCGTCTCTTTTACTTTCATCCCTCCTGAGCCATAAAGAAAAAACATTAATATCACGATGTCTGGTTATCATCTAACTAACTAATGCTACCCTCCTTCACCTGCAAGGGCGAATCCAGGCTGAAAACACAAAATTTAGTACTCGTACATAATAACTTTTTTCAATGCAAGCTAAATTAATTTTTTAGCCTAAAAAAACTTAAAACTACACACGATTTTCAGCTCAGTCTTAATCGATCTGCTCTTGGGGTCAGCGAGACATGAATGGCTCAGCCCCTGTTCACCCCGGACAGGCCAGCTATACTAATGGGCAGCGTTTATAATGTAAAACATTAGAACCAGCCGTGCACACAGCTTCTGCCATGTCGAGGGTACGAAAAAGGGTCGAACTCACTCTATGCAGCTTAACCTTAGTATTTTTTGCAAGAAGTCATTTTCACAACATTTCAACTTACACGGCAACAACTTTATTTGGCAAGTAAGACTCTCCTTATAATTAAAAATATGGGAAACTCTCCAGTTATTCTCTCACATATTAGTGAGACTTATACGTATCAACGAGACTGACGGATCAATCCAGAACTCACAAAAAATTTTCCAAATAAAAGGGTAGTTTGGTATATGCGAGATTCGAGAAAAGGTGAAAAAAAATAAGACTAGGGATTCCAAAAAATAATAAAAATGGAATTATGAGAAGCAGCTAACCTGGGAGGGTGTGTTTTCCGGTGGGCGATTCGGATTCGCCACCCATTGTTGATTTCTATCAAAAGAAGTGAAGCGTTGCTGTGGTTGGAGAAAGAATGAATAAATTGGAGCTTTGAAAGTGTGGGTTACGTGTCGTAAATTGTTCACATTATTTTTTAATGACTATCTTTAATTCATAATTATTGAGTCTCGGTTATTGTTATAAACAGATTCGTTCTCTGATTGGTGTATCCTTCTCGGCAAGAGCACACACCTCTGCAATAAGTCAATCAATATGGGCGTAACAGCAAATATGACGATGCTGTTCTGTTTGTTTGTTGGATGGTTATAATAAGACTTTTCTGTTTTTTCGGTTATTACAGGTAACAGAAAGTAGCAATCTGTAGTTAAGAGAGTTCAGATTACAATTTTGGCCTTTTATTGTATTTCTTTTTAAAGAAAAATAATAATTTAATGGATAATTTGGATTAATAACCCTCAACTAGTAGTAAATGTGACTCGAACCTCTTACTATTGTGAAAAAGGTATAATCGCTTAGTGTTATACATTCGTCCAATTTTTTGTCAAATTAATAGTAAAAATACTGTCTTTTGCACCCTTCATTTTTTTCTTTTTCCCTTTCTTTGTCTCTTTTCCCCTTTTTATTTTCTTTTCCTTTTTCTCTTTGCCTTTCTTCCCCTTTTTTCATTTTTCCCCTCTCCGAAATCCCTTTTTTCCCCTAATCCCAACTTCCACCCTCAATTTTGGGGAGCTATTTGTGGCATGATACAAATGTGTATTATATGAACAAGTCATCATCAATAATGATTAGGAGTCTAAATTTGTGGTCAATAGGCATATGAGTGCATCACTAAGGTATTGGTATCAGTATGATTCAGTTGTGAATAATAAGGGAAAATTTCACATTTAGTCTCTATTATTTTATTTTAGTTTCAATTTGATTCTTATTGTTTAAAATATTTTAATTTCGTTCTTATTATTTTTACAAAAGTTTTAATTTCATCTATATTGTTTTAATTTCATTCTTATTATTTCTAAAAAGTTTTTATTTCGTCCCTATTGTTTTTTTAAAAAATTAATTTTGTCCCTATTAGTTTTCTAAAGTTTCAATTTTATCCCTATTATCTTCTTAAAGTTTTAATTTGTCCCTATTATTCAAGGACTAAATTGATTTTTTTTTTAAATAATAGGGATAAATTTATTTATTTTTTAAAATAATAGGGACTAAATTGCGATATTTTAAACAATAAGGACGAATTTAAAACTTTAAAAAAATAATAAGGACAAAATTAAATTTTTTAAAAAATAATAAAAACAAAATTAAGACTTTTTTATAAATAATAAGGACAAAATTGAGACATTTTAAATAATAAAAACTAAACTGAACCTAAAGGAAAACAATAGCGACTAAATGTGATATTTTTCCAAATAATAATCTAGGGATTCATGTCAACTAATGAAAATAGAAAGATTCCTAATTTGGAAGAATAGATGGAGACTGAGGTGTATAATTTTGAGCTAAAATGGAAGAAATCGAGTCAGAAATAGAAGAAGGCCAAGAGAGTTTAGCGGCTATGGTTTTAGATTAGTCCAATGAATATATAAGAGTGAGATGAGAATATCTTTTGCGGCCTAGTGAAGGTAATATAAGGTCAACTGAATCTATTCTTTTGTAAAAAACTTGTAAGAGCCTTCAAGTTAAAGTGGTAATGGAAGGAATCAAATTTTTATGACTAAATTATACCCCGTTACAATATGGTTATTGTATACAAATGAATCTTTTGTGAAACAAGGGAATTAGATGAATTAGATGTAATCAATAAACAATTGTTCGCTATGATAATGCAAATGATTTTAGCATGTACACTCAAACGGACCAATAATATCAAAATCTTGTAAAGCAACTCAAACTATATTATCAATGGGATTCCTTAATACGTTAATAGCTCATTGGAATTAAGGGTGAAAATAAATAGATGGCATAAAAGTAAGGGAAAGAAGGAATGTGGGAAAAGAGAGAGATAGAGAGAGAATGGAAAATGAAAAGGGGAAGGGAAAAAGAAAAAATATGAGAAAAAACAATTGGACGAGCTCTATTAAAAGGGGTTTGTTTCAATAAAAAAATGGATGAACTACGTCTATGAATACTTGTGGCGGACACTTTTCTACCTACAACAATTTTTTTCTTTTATTGAGATTAAATTGACCACAAAGTGATAATGAATAGGCTTCTTTTATATTTTAGCTTTTGTGATTAAAGAATCCCTCTGGGTTTGTCAAAATTAAACATTAAAATTTCTAATTTCATTATATTGTAATAATTTTTATGATTTATAAGAATTTAAAAAAAAATACTTTGTTGTTACTAAATACATAATATAGTGAGTAACATTATTATAAGTTATAAGAAGTCAGTATATTAATACAATAACTTCCACTGATTTCGTCTACTAATTTGAGCTCTTCCTGTTGGTGCAACTCCAAAATCCACATACAGAGAAAACTGATTTGTCCTTATTAGCGCAATTGCAATAGCAATATATGGCGTAGTTGCAAGGCTTTCCTTCATGAACTAGCCTTGTTTGCTTCTTCTTTTCCTTTCTGTTCCAGATGTCCATCCAATCTTTGATTCCAGTCCATCAACAAACTTTTTAAGTTTTTCACAAGGTGAATTGTGTCATTAGTCCCCCATCATTGTCACTTTTTTTCAAGTTAGTGTCCAATGTTCATTTTTAGCCAAATCAGATCCCATTCTTTACAAAAGTTAGTCAAATTAGTTTTCACTATTAAAAACTAAGTTAAATTTAAACAAAAAATGTATAAAAGGACTAACCTACCCTTAGAGTGAATTGTATCATTAGTCACAATTGTTTCACTTTTTCAAGTTAATCTTTGTTGTTCTAAAAAGGTCAAATTAGTCCATATTATTTGTCAAAATTAGTCAAAATACTATCCACCATTGAACAATATCTTACACCCACAAAACATACACGTTCACCTCCATTAATTTCATACGTACAACACACAACACACAACACATACATACAATCACACACAAATACATACAAAAAAAACAATAGCATATATATATATATATACAGTCATAGAGGTATGATTGTGGGGGGATTTGTGTGCATGCGTGATCAGAATGTAGGGAAGTGAAACAAGGAAGAGAAAAGGATTAGATTGATTTAAATAAATAAAAAAAATTTGGGAGATAGATTGAATATTTATAAAAATATTAAGGACTAATTTATACGTTATCTAATTTTTTCAATTTTACCCTTATAGAAAACTAGTATTTTATTACACCTAACCTAACTTTAATGGTAGGGAATACAATAAATAGTGAGGATTAAAAATTAAAAAGCAATGGAGACTTCTTTTTTTTTTTATACAAAGGATGCTACACTCGGGACTTCATACACACAAAACGAGAATTATACAATTAGAGTAAATGTACAATGATATAATTATTCATTTTTCCCCTCTGGGTAGTTTTGGTTCAAAGTCGGGCCATAATACGAGGGACTAAAATGTAATTTCCCATAACCACCACTAATTCTTAAATGGCCACACTATAAACCATTTATTAGTATCGTCTCTCAACTTCGCAGCTTCTTTTCGTTTAGGAGGGATCTGCAATTGATTCAAGTACATTCTCTATTTTGCCCTTCCTTTTTATCTATTAATTTTTCATTATTTCTTGCAGAAACTTTTAACCTTCGATTATTAATTTCTGAATTTTGACGCCAAAAATGTATACAAGTAGAATTATTAATATTATTATTTTTTCCACATGTAATTATCTATATAATTAATTTAAATACATGCATGTATACATACATATATGTGTTTATACGCTTGCATATAAGTTGCATATGATCTAGGGTTTTGCTCATATGATAATTTTTTTTTTTTACATTTTTTTGGCAGCTTAAATATTTTGCTCATATTACAGAATGCCTCGGTGCGTTTTTTTTTTTGTTATATTTATTTTATGGAAATTTATATTTATCTACATTGTAAATGTGAATTTTGACAGTGGCATTGTTGTAATTTTTATTTTCGTCCACAGGTACTACTGTGATTACTGTGATACTTACCTGACGCATGATTCGGTTAGTGTTTCTGTCCTCTCAGTGTTGGCTATTTAATGAGTCTGTGCCATATGCTTAAGAACAACTGTCTTGGATCGAATATTTATTAAGCCCAAAATGGTTAATCCGATTTATTGTTTTATCCCAACGTTAACTTATAAATCAAACTCATGTCATTTTGGTCGTGGCAAATGTGGAACATCACAATTTGAGCTCGTTAATTGTTTGATAGTTAATCGAATATAATTTTCCTTGCATAATGGATGTTTTTGATTTTTTCAGTACTAGTTGATCTTGTGTTTTGATGTTTCAACTTGGTCGGGTTTATTGGGTTACGGTTACAGAAATTAGGTTTTAGTATTCTGCTTGCCCGATTTAAGAAAAAAAATTGTGTTTTTTAACTGATAATGATACTCGACCAAAAAAAACTGATAATGATAGTTAAGAAACAGATAGGATTGTTAGTTTGCTTTTACATTGTTTTCTTTATGGAGAAGAATCCAATCGAGAGTCCTATCGTACAACATCCTTATAATTGTACTTCTGTTGATGTTTGTTTTGAAGAATATTCTCCAATACTCGTGTTTAAGGCGTAGTGTCAAGTTTGAAAAACATGTTATGCATTGGCATTACGATTGCTCATCATCTGCTTTGCTCTTGCAGCCTTCCGTCAGGAAACAACACAATGCTGGTTACAAGCACAAGGTATTTTATTCTTCTGTTTTATTTTTTTTTTAATTTTTTTTAAAAAATTTCTTCTTGAAGTGGAAGTTTATGGCTACCATCTACATATATGATTTTTTTTTTGCTCATTTTGAACAGGCAAATGTGCGAAATTATTATCAACAATATGAAGCTCAACTAAACCAAAGTTTGATTGATCAAAAGGTTAAGGAACATCTTGGGGCTTATCGGCCAGTTGGTGCTCCTTATGCTTCTCTAAGGCCTGGTCTTCCTGTTCTGCCTACTCCTCCTATGTCCATTCCAGGCGGTGCACAATTGCCTGCCGGTACCCCATTTGTACCAGGATTGAGGCCACCAATCTTGCCTAGACCAATGCCTGGGGCTCCAGGTATTTGCAGCCATCGGACTTGTTATATTCGTTTCTTTGACCTCTATATGGTTCCTGTTACTGTTGGAATTGCATCAAGTGTAATTTCTATCCAAACTTGTGTATACTTGTGTTGTCATGGTGGATTTTGAGATAATTTCTATGTTAATGAGACAACTTTTGGGAGCACTCAGAGATTCTATGGTGTGATCAACAGGACAAGGTTTTGTTTTGTTTTTATTTTTATATAGAATTAAGCATGGCTCTTCGTTCCCCATTTTTGTGTGGGTTGGACGTAGGGGCCCTAAGGTGGGGTGGGGTGGGGTGGGGGTGAACAGCTAGTTATGGTCCTTACTATCAGCTTTGTTCTCAAGTCTGGTGTCTAAAAACACAAAGGGGAGATGTTCGTCGAGGTGCATCGGGTATCAACGGTGGGCATTCTTAGTTGATAGTCAAAAATGGTTTGATGTGGGATTTTTTCTGAGGCTTCTCATAGAATCAGGCCACTGGTTTGTTGGAATCCTTGTTTACCCTGTTAGGAATGTAGACTAATTAGATGCCAGCAATCCCACTAACCTGATTTAGAAAGAAAACTAATTTCTTTAACTTATAAATTACAATCTTTGTGTCATTTATGATCTCAAGATAGAAGAAGTTACACCAAATATGATACACAAGGAAGGACGCAGTGGGAAGGAAGCAGCCCTAGCCTCTGTTTCTTCATTTCCATTTCAAATTGTTCTCTGGACTTTTTATCAATCTGAGGTGATTGACTCTATTTATTATTATGGTAAATCAGTGATTATTCTTGGGTGAAAACCATGAAATCTAATGTGAATGTAGGATCGGAAAAACTTATTTTGTGCTTTGAAGTGGATATTATGTATTTCCTGGATGAATCTTCATTGTTGGTATCATACAAGGCATCCCGCATTCTATTCTTATTTCCTTTGCATATTATTTTTACCTTAGTACAATGCTAGAAAAGAGATGCTGACAATTTAGCACACTGTCCATTCGGTAGGAACAATTAATGAATTGCGTATGTATTCTACTTCATATCAGCATCTAATAGACACACCGATAATAACTCACTTACGCTCTTTGAATCTGTTTGTTATCGGGAAATGTTATTATATCTATTTGACCTGTTAAGATTAAGCATTGTGTTGATAGAAATATGATCCTCTCATCTATCTCCGTGAGATACATTAATTTTAGTTCTCATGTGAGCCAATATGATTTGCCGTTCTTCAATTATGACTATCAGAAATCGGAAGTGCTTTTATGTCTGACCAGTGAAAAGCCCCATTTGCATTTTAGGCTCATAGACTGAAGCTTTACATAGATCCATTGCCATAGAATTGCATTGCAGATTGGTTCTTCTTGGTTGTTGAATGTATACATGCTTGATGCTGTATATTAAGGTCTTTTTCTGCTTTGAGGACAAAAAAGATCAGAAAAATCAATGTCATGCCATTTGTTGATATACTATTTATATTCTTCTTTAGTAAAGATCAGATAAATTAATCTTTGATATTCTTTTGATGTTCCCAGGTTACATGTCTGCTCCACCAATGCCTCAAATGGTAGCTCCACCCGGTGCTCCCTTGCCTGGGCAAGCTAATTCTTTTCAAAGACCTATGTCTGGGCCAACAATGGTTCCAGGAAGCGTGGGAATGCCCACTTCAAGTGGTGCCCCACCAGTTGGAATGCCGCCATCTAGTGGTGCCCCCCCAGCAGGGATGCCGCCATCCAGTGGTGTACCACCAATGTTTACCCCTCTCATGTATCCAGGAAATGCACCTGTACCAGCAAGTGGAGGCACTGATAGTTCCAGCTTGAATGCCCCAGTTTCTGAGGCTAATCGTTAGCTCCACAAAACTTGTTCTGATAATCTGTGCGTAAATTTTTTTAGACTGTTAACTGTCTAGCTATAATGTTGGTGGATATGAGAAAGCTGTGGATTGTAACTGTCTAGCTATGATGTGAGTGGACATGGGAAAGCTGTGTAGAGGAGAATTCAAGCATCATGGAAAGAGAGGCAACCGATTTTGTTCCAATAGAACTTTGTGTTTCAATTTTTTATTTCTTTCTCCCCTCATGATTTTTCTTGGCTTCATTGGATGTGCGGGTGTGGCATGTGCAGTGGACTCGTGCACCTATGACACACCATTACACGTGAACATGAACGATGCAGTGTATGTGATCAGGGCTCAACCAAGAATTCTCTGCCCCCCTCCCCATTGGTTTGATCTTTGTTTTTACAAGCCTTGACAATTGTTAGTTGTTGCATGGAATGGTGGAGTTGGACAAATTTGTTATCGCATCCTGTGAAATAAATATTTCCTCGTTATACTGTGTGTTCATACCTACCGTCTCCAAAAGTAAGATCAAATAGTAAAAGTGTTGGTTTGTGAATCACACGTCTCAAGTTCAAACCTCCCTCCTTACTGAACTGATACATGCAGGACCTGTACCACTTTACTATGGGATTTATAACTTCAAAATAAATAGAACGGTGTTCTCGTGTATTGTGAGTTTCTCATTATCAAAAAGAAAGAAAGAATTGATAAATATTAGTTATTAGCTCTTTGTAAGAGTTCACTAGAAGTGAATGTAACAAAATACATGAACAGAATTACATTTTAGCAATACAATTATGTAACTTGAACAGGAACAAGGTAAGAAAAAGAATTCAAATGTTGCAGCATCATCTAAGAAGGTCACAGCTCTTGTTTACGATACAACTTGCTGAAACACGCGTCTGTGGAAAAGCTCGAAGAAATTTTTTCATCGGTAGCAATTTTACAAATGAAAATAATACATTGTTACACTCCATGAAATGCCACTTATCGCTTCGATTATAACCATGATTATCAAGTTATGAAATCAATATAACAGTATTTGTACAACTGCAACCAATATCCTAGCACGGGACTTGAAACATCTGGTTATGGTGTAACAGTACCTGTTGCAGCCTCAGTATACGTGTTCTGGCACGTTCCAGCTTTGCCATTAAATGGACTTCAAGTACCAGAACAGATGGTGATCATCAACTGCAGGCAAAATGTTGAGTTCACGCGATGTACTCCAGATCGTGAAATTGAAGATTACAAGAAAGCATATCCTACATTATCTTCTCCTGTTTGCAGTTACATCATCACAAAGTCTGATCCCGGACCACTTTTTGGCACACTTTATTTTGTATTCTGCTTCTGGTCTTTTTGTTACAAGATTATTTCTTCCATTTCCTCGTCCAATAGTACAGGGGCACGTAACACAGCAGAAAATGAACTTCACCAGAAACCAAAATCTACCCCAGGAAGGCTATGACCAGCAGATTTCACTTATGGCAACAAATGAATGTAGGAGATGAAATTACACCTTTGTCCAATGAATTGAGGACCACTTCGAAAGCCAGATGCAACACTAGTTCATCGGCGTGGAACAGATGGGCTGGCAAAAGAATAGCGAGATGAAACCGTTGAAGCTACTATGTCAGGCTCACCTCCCAGATGGAGGTGTCTCCGATTGTAAGGCTCACCTCCCAGATGGAGGGGTCTCTGATTGTAATCTGGCGGTATACGAGTATCATAAGATGGATATAGTCTCCCTCCGTCAACACTAACTCTCTCTGGCTGACCTCTTCTCTCATTTATGTAGTTAGAATCATTTCTGTAAGTCTCCCTTTCCACCAGGGGATAAGATCCCGAATCAATTCCCATCATCCTTGGCATTGAAAGATACCGATTTACCAGCGAGGTGGTACTCTCATCATAGGGATTACAATGTTGTTCAGCACGGTCTTCCAAAGCATGATTACTTTCAGTAGTGGGAGCTGCTGTAGGCAATCCCCGACCTCCTCTAAGGCCATAAGTTCTGTATTCCATTTCGGTAAGAAAAGATGTATCAGGGTGAGCAGCTTCTTTATGCGGTAGAGCAGTATCACCATTTATAGAAGCAGTGTTTCTCTGGAGCTGCTCTCTGTCTTGGCCAGAACCATAATCAAAGCCAACAGCAGAAACTGTTGGCAAGAGATGCCTACCCTGTTGAAGACCGTAGCTTCTGTATTCTCTCTCTCCAAGGAAAAGTGGCCGAGGAGACGGCACTTCACCGTGTGAGCCATAGTGCTCAGGAAAATGCTTACTGTCATTCTCCAATGATACTACTCTCCCATTGGCTTCTCTACGACTAAAGTGGTCCCTATATACATGTTCTCTACCACTATAGTGGTCTCCATATACATGTTCTCTACCACTATAGTGGTCTCTATATACATGTTCTCTGAATATGTCATCGTTAGATGAAGTTACTGCTGGTGGCGGTTGGATAGGTAGCAGCACAACAGGTTCCCGGACAGAAGATGTGACATTTGATTGCAAACGCGGAGCAGGCTGAAACAACTTACTTACGTGCTTTACCTGCAAGGGCAGAAAAACGATGCCTCAATGGTGAGTTATACTTGATGGCATCAGAACACCAGAAGAAAGACAATAATATCAACACATGCATGCACGCATGAGTATAAAAGAGATGTCTTCTCACTTGCTCAAAGGTTAACTCTGTACTGAACTTGCGCGTCTTCTCATCATAATTGTCCCTAATTGCTTTCTTAAATACACTCTCAGGTAAAGGAAGACAGTCTTTTTCAATATCAAAGCGCACCTGTTGAAAATCAAACGTCACGAAATGAACACAAGACACAATGAAAGTCAAAAGGACCACATAAAATGCAATTAACACCACAAAGAGAAGACCTGAGCAGGGAACCCGCCACCAAAGGCTGCAGGTTCAAGCTTCATGCCACCTGCGGAAGAGGCCTTGTAGATGCCATACATGAGCTTGAGATCAAAATCATAAAGAAAGAGTTTCAAGCCAGGCCTGATGCGCAACACAAGCTCTTTCTTGCTTCCTGTGACACCCATTATCCGATAATGGAAACAATCTTGCTTAGTTTTTGCATTGCACATAAAAATCACTCCACCAAGTTCCTTTCGATCGCTGCAATCTCTCTTGTCCGTTTCTTCACGCTTCTCAGTAAGTATCTTCTTTCCTTTGTACCCGTGATCGTTTTGAATATCTTTTGTTTCTTTTCCCCTTTCGTTTCTTCTTTTCCATTTATTCTTATTTCTGTCCTGAACTTGCTGACTGGTTTCAGCATCCTTGCCTAGCGTAGCTAAGGACTTGTCTGTAATTTCCTGTTTAGGCTTCAAAGAGTTGACAGTTTCCTTTTCAGAAGCTACGTGTTTGGAAGCAGTCTCAGCACCGTTTTGACCAACTTTTGTTTCTTTTCTCCTTTCTTTTCTTCGTTTCCTTTTATTCTTATTTCTGTCCTGAGCTTGCTGACTGGTTTCAGCATCCTTGCCTAGCATACAACTCGGAGCTGTGGACTTGCCTGTAGGTTCAGGCTTCAAAGTGTTGACAGTTTCCTTTCCAGAAGCTACATGTTCGGAAGCAGTCTCGGCAGCTTTGCCACCTCTTTTTTTGTTTCTCATCGGTGCCATTATCTACCCCACTGGCAAAGCTCCCAAAGTCGAGTCCAACACACTAAAGAAATTTCAACATCACTAAATTATACAAAAAAGATGCAACATCAAAAGGAGAAAAACGGCAAACAACTTAGCTTTTGTTCCTTGAATCTCCCTGTTGTCTTTCAACAAAAATCAGTTTCAGCCACACTTTCAAGAAGGTATATGTAGGCACAAATTTCAGGACCGGTGAAAACCACTATTAGAAGCCCTACACATAAATAACATATGCTATTTCTTTTTCCTTTCCTTTTGGGTTCTTCTTGAGAAGGGGAGCTAGGGACAATGGTATATTTCGGGCAAAGAGAGGACAGGGACCTATACCCTCATGGCAAGCAGCACCTGAGAGATCGAGCGATCCCTCATGGGCCACAACTACCGCAAAAGACGACTCGACTATCATGGAACAAAGGAGGTGCCTTGAGGTTCAACCCATGGTCGGCATGAAAGGCAACGCAAGGAGAAAATGAGACTACGGCCTAAGGGTGCCCTCTTTGTAGTTACGAAAACACTAGGAACTGACCAACTGCCTGAACCACTATAACCACTTGCACCACAAATAAAGGGGCTTTACAGAAACGCAAGATAAAGCTGCATACACCAAATCCCAAAGTAGGTCCGACCTTTTTCCAAACCCCTCACCCAGCACGAGCTTCGTGCACCAGGCTGCTCTTCGAGGAGAAAACTTATCGAAACAAACCAAACTAAACTAATCAAAAGGACAAAACAGAACCCTACATTTCATTCTCCAAAAATGGTTGCTTGATTGCTTTTTACTATGATTTAGTAATATCTAACTAAACGATATCATTATTTAAAAAGATAAATAATAATATACTCAATTGAATTAATTTCTCGAAAAGGTAACAAATTTGATTGTAATTCACAGATTAAATTTCCGATTCAAAATTAAAACCCTAGATTATTAATTCAAGGAAAATTAAACCCTAGATTTTGAATGAAACGCATATTAAACCCTAGATTTTAAATTCAACGCAAATTAAAACCCTAGATTTTAAATTCATAACTTTTTTTTTTCTTTACGATGAAGGTTGAAGCCGTGGTTTTAACTCTGCGTGACCATAGAAACACGCATGTGATGTGAATAACGTTACATAATTACAAAACTAACCTTAAGCTGTGTCCAACGCTGCTGCTGCTGCTGAAGAGATGGAATCAACAAGCTGAGAGAGACGCACAAAGAGAGCGGATTGTGGTGTGATATTGTTATATGGCCTGTTAATTGGGCTGGCCCAAAACTTTTGTTGTTGTTCGGGCTTCAGTACAAACCCACATAGGCTTTTTAGGGGGATATTTAGACGTACTCGAGTATTTTAAGAAATTTGTTTTATGTCTCATATCGATGCAAACTCATATAGCATTAAAGGTGAATTTTCAGATTTTAGTTGGGTGCTTAAGAGATTTGTTTATATCTTGCATCGATGAAGGCTCATCTAATTTTTTTAAAGTATTTTTTATACTAATCGAGGGCTTCAAAAGATTTATCTATATAGAATTACCTTGTCCAAATCTTGCATGATGTCTAACTCAATATTCTGTCATAAATGACATTATATTTGTTCTTAGTTAATACCACAAAATGTCTAAATGACACTGTAATCCTCAATGATATACATTGTCTTTTGGTACTTTACTTTTTGAATAAGAGATTCTATTAGTCATAATCAGTACATATAAAAAATAATGGTAAAAATTCATGTCACCTAATTATCGTTTTACCATTATGTTTTGGATAAAAATGTTGATAATACAAGATTAAGAATTTTATTCATTGAGATCAAAATATAACTATGTATAATGGGGTTGAAATCGAAGCCCAGTACGGAAATATATAATTTTAGGAGCCATCTATTTCGCAAGGACATATTTGATTAAGTAAGCTACGTTCTTCATCAACCATTTCTATTCCTTGATATTTTAGTGACATCTTTACAATCACCTTGGATAACCAAATATTCGTAATAAATAATCCATTTATAAAGAAGGGTAAATTATTTTAGCTTTAAAAGTGTCATAAATTTCTCAAAACAATTTTATTCAAGTTATTCTATTGGATGTCGTTAAAAAACTCACTGACTATTGAGAAAAGTAAAAACAAAAATTGTTAAAATAAAGACACTGGATGAATTTAATTTTCTTTTCATCTCCGCTTTCTTCTTTTTACTTCTCCTTTTCCTTTTTCTTTCCCTAATCTTCCACCGCGCCGCACATCCTTCCTTCGTCAAGACCACCTCCGAACCACCGGTCTGTTTTATTTGCGGTAACGAGACGTTGGATTCTATCATGCTATCAAAAACTATCTACTTTGTCTTTCTAGCTTCATAATCTGAACTTGATTATTTAGAATTGAATTGACTTTAGTCGTTGATTCAAACTTTGTTGTTAATTTTAAGAGAGCCATAGAGCTCCCATTCACATACAGGAATCAAATCACGAGCATCCATAGAGCCATGATATCCAAATCGATATAAGTTAGAGATATTCTACTATAGCAGTCTTTTTTATTTGCGGTCCACGAAACGTTAGATTCCATTAAGCTATCAAAAACAATGTGCATTGGCTGAATGAAGCAACGCAGACACTTGCAGCAGAGCTTGAAAGGCTGGGAATCAACACGAAAATATCTGCCAATGATTAGCAAAAGATGTCAAATGAAGTCATTATGAACTAAGAGCGTTTTCTAACCGTAGTACATATGATTGAAAAGAAAAACGATTCTTTTTCTACCTTCACCTTAGCCTAGTCTATATCCACAGCGAACACAACTCCCAACCGAGCCTCGCCCCAAGATCCACAAGAACCGTAAGAACATATATGGAGCATAGCAAGAAGTCTTGGCTTCAGCTCACATCTGGTAGCAGCACGAGGAGCTAATGACCGGACTTCTCGGTTTTCTTGTGAGTGGGAGTGTGTATTGTGCTAGAAGGCCAGTAGGTGATGGTTCAAGGGCCAAAGCTGTGGATGGCTTGAGTTCTTTTGAGGCCTTCCCTTCCCTCAACATCATGATCGGGTTGACTAGGTCAGATCATGAAGGGATAATCGTCCAAGTCTTATTGTGAAAGAAAAAAGCCTTTAGATGACCCATCGAAAGCAATCACGAGCATGTATGACACAACTGTATAAATCTCATGTAGTTCACAAAACCAGTGTATAGAAAATGCAAAATGAAACAAATTACACAACTGATATAGCAGGAAAAGGATTCTGATTTCGTTTATAAATAAGCAATTACTCTTGCTCTATACGTTGGATTATAAGACTCACAGCTGCATTTGCAGATGAGAATGCTCCATGGAAGCTTTCTTGGTAGGAAATAGATTCTAGTTCTCTAGCCATCTTTAATAAAATCTCACCCAGGTCCGTTTCTCCTTCCACCAATGATTTGTAATACGAGCGCGCAGCAACCTTGCTAATGTCAATATTAGTCGCCTCAGGGCAGTACTCATCGTCCAACCATTTGTGTAGAGTCACTCTGAGCCACTCTGATTCCTGCAGTTATGGATGTTAACAATAAGTATGCTGGCAAATGAGGTGAAAGTTTTGGTTAAGTAGCATCTTCGTTAGTAAGATCTTCTCGTAGAGAAGAATCTTTTCAATCATCATCTACCACGGAAAGGAAAAAAGAGAGTGAATCTGTGACACACTATGGTTCGCAAAATACCACGAAGAAGAAGCAGATTGTAGACCATTTCAATAGTAGAAGGCAAAAGGGCCAAAGTAGAGACCAGCAGCAAATGAGAACAAATGTCTTAATATCTCCATTTTCATTTTAGAAAACGAGTTGAAAATTCTGTGAAACAGCATATTGAATTTTGTAAGTAAATACTGGAATGTCTTGAAGTTCTTGCTTTTTAAAAGATCTACTGAAAAATCAACATACCTAGCAAATATATACATATTCAAAGGAGACTCGCGGACTAACGATTACGAAATGTCAGGAAAAACGTTTTGCTTCCGGCGTAATAATGGAAAGACCGAGTCTGAAACATATTCCAGTTGGCATCTGCAACAAATAGAAAGACAGGGACATATAAACCAAAAAAAGTGACTGAACATGCTTCTGGGATCTCTTTCAAAATAACGATGTTAAGAGGGGGGTGCCAGTCAACACGAGGGCACATAATGCGTCTAGACCTATGGCCTTAACAGGTTTGTTCCACATGCCATCTATAGTCGTTACTCAAGCAAGGTGCAGAACATGAACAAAGGTGAAACTATGAGCCTTGATACATGTTGCTATAAATCTCCTGCACTTTATTGACTTAGAAGGTAAAACTTTCTCAAAGCTTTAACGCTAGTGAACACTATAAAGCTGTAAGATAATACGTGCATAGCTTAGTATAAAAAGAAAAATATACTTCATCGACTGTAGAATCGTATTTGCAAAACTTGCAGAACTTCCTGTTCTCAGTTATATGATTGAACTATACCGATCAGGCAAGTTGACAACACCTACCGTCTAATGTTGATGTTTAGGAGGAACAGAAGAGTAGTTGCCGCGTCAAGAAATGCACAAGTTTCCTATAGAGTTAGACTCACCGGTGCTCACTATAACATTCAAGCACCATAGTGTTGTTTCGGTAATCAATAAAGTCTCCCGAGGATCACATCGACTCACCAATAAGCATCTCTAATCTTAGTTTTCCTACTAATTCACATGTGAATTACAGACGTAGAGAAAGAAAACAGAGATCAAGTGAGCTGTGATCAAAAGAATTCAACCACACTTGAAAAAATATCATGTCAACAAGTAGACAAAGCAATGATCCACCTATGCACGTGAAACAAACCAAGCCTACAACGAGAGATTTATATAGGCTTCAATAAGCTACAACTTTAATTTCATTTTCTCTAGGTATGATATTATTCTTAAATCAAAGAGAAATTTCTGGCTATTTTCCATAATCATATGCTTCAATCTTGATCAAAATATCGAAATCGAGATTCCCCTTGGTCTAATTCCACGCCTTATGACGAAAGGGGAGTCGGCGTGACGTAAAGTGAAGATTGGGGGAGTAGAGAAAATTCCCTTTTGGGATATTTCGAACCGTGACATTTTCTACCCAAAACAAACGTGCTATCAAGATTCACACGTGGCCACCAGCTTTCCCAAAATAAGGGGAGATCTACTGCTTATTACTTACGGAAACATCCGACCTATACTATAGTCAAGTCGTTCACTATCTTTCTGATCTCCTTTCTTTCTATTCATCAGACTTTTGGCTTTCACCAATTCAAGGTGAAAAATGGGGTTGATGGTGTTGGCTTAAAAAGGGGGAGAGAGGTTTGGACGGAGTTTTTGATCTTGACCTTGACCCTTCTTTTGACTAAATCCTTAACCACATTATTAGCTTTCGTGTTTCAACCCAATCCAGAAACTCAGACCCACAAACGAGACTTGTGTCATACACTTATCACTTGTTCACATTCATCTACCTCAACCACATTATTAGCTTTCTCATCACGTCCCACGACCAGAACCCAAACCCACTATCGAGACCCTTGCTGTCAGCGAACAACTAACTTGAGCCAAATATCAACTAAACCAGCAATGCTTAACTTGAGTTACTACCAAAAAGTCTCATGCTTACATCGAAATTAACAACTAAATAATTAAACAAAGACAAAATGGTATCGAAATTGCATTACCTCCAAAGTTTTGGAAGGCTCCAACCATTGACTTGGGACTCTAAGGTCCTGAACTGACCCATCATCTTCATCTTCTTCTTCTTCTTTTGCATTGCTTTGCAAATTTGAATGCGAAAACAAACACTGAATTGTTGAAAATCTTGGATGATTGTGAAGCATTGTGTGCTGAAACTTTTGGGTGATCAGCCTAGCTGTTTGTCCACTTGTGAAGATTTTTGAATGGTGAAAATCATAATAATTTCGAGTGAATATGGTTGGAAATGGGAATAATATAGACCCCATTTTCGTGATAGCTTCGTATCTCTTTTGTATTTACCTTAATATACTTTTTTTTTTCCTGCGAGACTGTTAATGACGGGAAAGATAGAGAAAGTCCGTCGTCAGTTGCCACGTCCTTGTACTTTGTGGATAAGGTGTGTTAATGGCAATTAACAAACGGAACCGGCTCAACAGCATGGTACATAGACACCACTATGAGTTCAATATTTTTTACTATTTTAAAATTTTTTGTATATGTAAAGTGCCTTCCTGCTTTACTTTGAGACTTACCATTTGACAGTTGGACTTTATCAAACAATTCAATAGTCAAATTCTACTAATTAAACCCTTGCATCATCCAAAAACTATGAACAAAACCAAATGAAACAAATAATTACCGATTGAGTTTTGTTTCATTCGTCAACTTTATACAAGTGATTTTTCTACTAAATGTTTATGTTTATCTTATTTTAGATCTTTCTCGGTGATTATCTTTATATCTTTGCATATTTTAAAAAGTATCTCTACAAAATTGTATCTAGAAATGACAATAGGGGCAAGAGACCTATCCCTACACCCTACCTCGCCAGCAAAAAAGTCTTCCCAACACCTGTGCTCACCGTCTTGTTTTATATCCCCATCCTCTACCCTTCACCCGTCCCCAAATCCCCGTGGGGAATGCGGATTACACATGATTTTTTATTATTATTTTAAAACTTATGTTATTAAATTTAATCTGAACAACGTAATTTTAAAATACAAATTAAAATTGGAGTAATGATAAATATAAATATAGGTATTAAATATTAATAAAATATTGAGTTTTATGCTTGTAGTTAAATAGTACAAATAATATTATAATAATTTAGTTTTAAGCATTTAAAATAAATTATGACTAAAACCATAGTGTATGAGAACTATATGTGAAAAAAATTATACTTCTATTTTATTGGGATCGCATTGATTATTATAATTTTTTTGTTATCGTATGTCACATATAATAGTAATTGCAATTCTTTAAAATATATTTTTAATTATGTTGTCTAAAAGTATTTTGAAGTATAACTAGGAACAACCGACAAAATTCTTAAGTCCACTATGATAATAGTGAAATGGAGGTCAAGTAATGACATTTAGTGGTTTTGATTAAAATAACAATTATAAAATCATTTTGAAATTTTTGTTTTTTCTTCTCCATTTGTTTACAGTACTTTTTTTAATATATTTTTATATTTGTAAATTTAAAATTTAAATACATATGTAAAACTAAACAATATAAAAATAACTATATATGTGCGGGTAAGTTATGTCTTGACCTTATACAGGGATTAAAAATTAGTCCTCATTCCCCATTTCCCACCCCTATCAACGCCTCATTTGGAGCATGGGTGGGGTAGGTACCCTAAAAAACCGTCCCTATTACTAGGAATGACAACGACGCAGGTTTGGGGTGAGGGGACCTATCCCCATATCCCGTCCCGCCATTTAAAAAGTCTTCCCATGTGAGGCCTGACCTCGATTTGCGTGTGATACCTCGTTTTGCGTGCCCTAACCTAGATTTGCGTGCCTTGACCTAGGTTTAAGAATCGTGTTTCGTTTTTTGTGCCTTGCATTGAATTACGTGCATATATTTAGGGTTGCGTGCAATTACTTGGGAAACGTGTATTCATCTCGTAGTTCGTGCCTTACCTCGTAGTGTATGTCCTAAATCTAGGAAAGCGTGCCCTCTCGCTAATCAAAAAAGCATCTTACACGAAGCACTAGATCATTAATTAATCCTACAAACTCCACTAACTAATATTAAATTGCTAATTCAACCCACTAGAAGACAAAATCTCATAAAAAGTTAGACATTCTTTATTATTCCTTATTCTTTTGCACTTCCCAAACACACAATTAAATAATGCTAAAAAGATGACAAAAATTTAGATTTATGCACAAGCTTGGCCGACCACTATTGCATATTAAACAAGCATTTCAATTTCAAAATTTATTCCCAAACATTCTCGACCCATCCTCTTGCCATGCTAGGTGATTCAAAATTATGCTTCTTGAAGACACAAATTCAGAATTCTCAAGGCCCAAGGCCGACACAAGCATCAACCTAGCAAGTTTTTCATTTTTTTCTTTCATTCATTCTTTCTTTCTCACATTTTCTCTCACTCTCTCTCATTTCTTCTCTCTCTCGGCCCTAGCTGAAACTATACTCTCCTTAGCTTAAGTTCATCACTCAATGGTTCATCAAGACATGCAAGACCCTTAGGAGTTCGACCAAGTAAAGCTAGAATGCAAAAGACACACATGCAAGCTCTTTGAACATCCATTTCGGCTTAGGTGAGTTTGTTAGCTTCCATTTCATTTTCTTCTTGTTCTAACCACATGCACCTACTAAGAACTTTGTTACTAAGCTAGGAAATTAGAGAAAATCAAGTGGTCTCTCGGCTAAGCAAGGAAAAAGGGTTGACATTGTACTTCATCAAGAGTTTGTGCATTTTCTTGTT
Source organism: Ehretia macrophylla (assembly GCA_037974665.1). NCBI lineage: Eukaryota > Viridiplantae > Streptophyta > Magnoliopsida > Boraginales > Ehretiaceae > Ehretia > Ehretia macrophylla. Next base: position 54,793,755 of record CM075782.1, read on the forward strand.
GTCTTGCTAAGGTGAGGGCTAAAACTTCTTAAAAAGCTTTCAAAAATCATATGCATGCCTTTAAATGTCTATTTCTACCTCTGTACTTGTGATATATGTGTGTAAATGAGCTTTTGTAAACATGCATGGCAAGATATTTGGCTTGAATGTGATGATAGATGAAATCGCGTATGGGACAGTCTTCTGTCTCGTTGGTGCGGGGTGATTTTGACCAGGTGAATGAGATAAAAAATGTGTAAAAATTGGTAGGTAACTATTTTTGCCAGTTCTGAGCATTTTTCACAGAAATAGGTCAAAGCTAATTTTGACTCTAATGTCCTCAAAATGGAAAAATATCAAAATGTGTCCAAATCTGGAAAATATGGGAAAATGAAGCAGGGTTTGGCAGATTCACTGTTCTTGTAGAACGAACCAGTTTTGACTTAGTAAATGATATCCAAAGTGCATGAAATTTGTTTTTCTACTAGATTTTTCAGTTCTGGACATTTTTGTCATAAATGTACTAAGGCTAAATCTGACACTAAGGCCCTAAAAAACGACAAGTATTGAAATATGTGCAAATCTGGACAGTTTTGTGTAGTCTCACGGTTTTGGCTATAACTCCTGACCCCGAACTCCAAATGATGCGAGGTTTGTTTCTAGATTTACTTCACTCCTTAAGATTTAATTTGAAAATTTGTTTACTGGAATTGGAGTTTGTTTGAGTGTCTCAATGATTTTGAGAAAACAGACCTTTGTAGTGAGACTTCCATCTAGTGATATGCTTAGAAAAATTATTGTAACTTCTCTTGTTGTATTAAATGCTTGGGATTGTGGCATTGGGATGTTGTGTGGACTGTTTTAAATGTTTGAGGGGGTTTGAATTAATCAATGCATGGCTTGAGTGTAATTATGTGACAACTTAGGGCTTAATCGCATGGCTGAGCGTGAATTGAAACCTTAATGACTAGGTAAACTGGCTAAGTGTTGATTCTATGAATATCGTGTTTAATTATGTAATTAGTAGGCTGTCCGTAGTTGCCCTTATAGCCCTAAATATGATTTCGATGATTACATGTTGACAAATAGGCTTTTCTTGCACCCGGTCCCACGTAGATGTCGTTGCATGTTGAATTATCTTATTATTTGATTACGTGAGCTCGAAATGAGTTATATGACTTGATTTACATGCGTTACATGGCTGCCCGTTTAATATTCATATAACTCGACGTGCTTTATAAGTGAAATTACCTGTCATATCGTGCCTCGCATGTTTAATTGTCAATGTGCAATCTTATGACTGCTCGGAAGCAACTTACTTTGTTGACCTCCAAATGTGATATATTAAATGTCATAAATGTGCATTGCATACAAGGTTGCAACCTTTCATTCTGGCGTGGCAACGTTCACGCACACCGGACGGCATCGGGCTTGCCGGTGCAACCGTGACTACCATTGTCCAATTCCCTCTCTCGCTTGGGGGCTAGACTTCCTCGGAGAGTTGGGTAGTAGGATTTTAGGGTACATCCGAAGTACACCCATATGGCGTGATAAGGGGATGATTTGAAGTCGGCCGCAACAACTGATACTGGAAATGAACTGAGAGCAAAAGCTCACCGTATCCTTTTCACTATGTGTATAAGTACTCTCGCTTGGTTCCTAGAGGACCTCGGGGAGGAAAGACGGGTAATTGTGTTCCTTTACTTTTACATTACGTTATGTACTTACTTGTGATATATTCATGCTTGCAAAAAGGGTTTTTATAAGTTGAACCAGAAAATGAGTTTCAAAACTTATTTCTCGTTCCCCCTCGCTGAGTTCATAAGGACTCACCCTCTTTTATCATCTCAGGTGAAGAAGACCAGGAACAGGTACCCGAGGACAACGTGCCTAATGATGATTCCTTGGAATGATTGCTTGCCCTACGTGCCTTGCTTGACTATGGCCATTTTGTGAACAATATGTTGCTTGAAGACTATTTCATTTCTTATGTTGCTTGTTATTGTATTGTAAATGACCCCCGTTGTAATTTGGGGTCTGATTTTGGCTTGTACTGATCCTAACTAGACAGACACTACTATGGTCATTTTTGCTATCGTTATTGGCTAGCATCTATCATAGGATTATGAAGTATCAGGTAAGGATTAAGTAAAATGAATCTATCCAATTTTAAGCAGGTACCCATTGTTAAGCTAAGATCAACAGGTACTTTTGTAACAAGGATTAACAAACAAACGAGACATAGTATCATGCTAGGTTATTAATCAAACGAGACTTCGAGATAACTGGTAGGCGTTTCGATTGGTTATAAATAGTGATCTTAGTTATAAATGAAATTGAGATTGGAAATTTTGAGGCGTTTAGAGAATTAGGTCAAACTAAATAGCCCAATTACAACCGTTATGCTGCCAGTTTTCCAAAAAATTTGTGAAGTTTAGGCTAAAACGTTAAGTGTTAAACCCTCTTGAACGATTAAGTACGTGATATGACTTGAATGTTTAGATCACACCCTAGTCTAACTTTCATAGGTCAGGTTGGGGCGTGACACCTTATAGAAGAATGATATCAGAGCTTAGATTGCTTAAGCCGGGTTTAACTCTCAGACCATTGGTAGAAGCCCTAAGGTTATTAGGATGACTTGTTTATATGTGTTAATGTGTGATAATGTTAATTGTGTCTTCTATGTTCTATGTGCTTATGTGACTAACATGTCTTAACTGTTTCTAGAACTGTGTGTTTATGTAAAATTGTATGTTGCATACTTTATACATTAAATTCTTGTTTTGTCGTATTCCAATAAATTGTGCATCGTAATCTGTGCCTATAGATGGCTGGCCCTAGTACCCGCACTACTAATAAGAGCGGTGAGCCCCAAGAGACCGGAGATGCTTATCAAATTAATCCCGACATGGCTATGTTTAATATGATGGTGAATGCCATGGATTGCGTGTCGCGAGTAATGGAATGTCAAGATGCACGTGAAGCGAACAACAACAACAGGAATGATGGTAACCATGGGAGACAGAGCAGAATGAGGGAGTTCCTTGACTTTCGCCCGTCCAAATTCCACGGGGAAGTTGATGATATATTGGTATACTCGAAATCCGAGGCTAAGCATGAACAACATCTGCGATTGGTATTGTAGAGACTTCGAGAGCATCAATTATATGCGAAGTTTAGCAAATGCGAATTTTGGTTGCAGCAGATTGCATTTTTGGGGCACATCATATCCCAAGAGGGAATAGCAGTGGATCTAGCAAAGATAGAAGCAGTGATGTCTTGGAAGAAGCCGGAAAATGTTACGGAAGTTCGGAGTTTTCTTGGTCTAGCCGGCTATTATCGGAGGTTCGTGAAGGATTTCTCAAAGATTGCAGGACCGCTTACAAAGCTCACTCAAAAATAAATTATCGTAATTAAATCTTAAGCATTTAAAATAAATTATAACAAAAACCATTGTGTATGAGATTTATATGTGGGAAAATAATACTTTTTTTATGTTATAGGATCATATTGATTATTATAACTTTTTTTGGCTATCGCATGCCACATATAATGTAATTACAAATCTTTATAATATCGTCTTTATAATTATATTGTTTGAAACTATTTTGAAGTACAACTGAAAATAACTAACAAATTTCTTAAATCCACTATGACCAATAATAAAATGGAGGTATTTATGTGAAATAATAGCAAATCTCAATTAATGATATGCATCGGTCTTGACTAAAATAATGATGATAAAATCCTTTTGAATAATCTAATTTTTTTTTCTTCTCCATTTTTTATAATACTCTATCTAATATCATTTTTCTATATATAATTTTAAAATTTTAGTATATATATAAAAATAACTACACATATATGCGGGACGAGTTATGTGAAGCGAAAAATATTTATCCCTATGCCCCGTCCCGTGCTCGTACAGGAATTAAAAGTAAATCTACACCTCTCGTCCCATTTTCTATTTTCTACCCCAATCCCCGTCATTTAGGATGGAGGTGGGGCGAATATCCACAAAACCTATTCACATTGTCATCCCTACTTATTACCATTCCTAATTGTATCTATACACCAAATTCATAATTGCTCGTTTCAAATTCTTTTGGATCCGGCAAGTTACTAGTACCTACTTCGAAAAAATTATGGAAGCAAAAGTCACGTAATATTGATTATAGATTCCAATGTATACAACCTCATTTCTTTTGCTTTATAATTCATTCATCTAGCTTTAATTATTTATTTCATTTCCGAGAGTACCAATAAATAGAACGAAAAGAAAATTATTACCAATAATCAATTTTTTTAGATGACGTAAAAACTTATTTGGTGGAATATAGTTATCGAATTATTTGACAAAATTCAATTATTAATTAATAAAATATTGAGTACAACAGTGTAATTCTAAATCCAAATCAAAAATAAAATTTCAAAATAATAAAAATATCAAATCTAAAATCACATAATAACAATTTTACGGAAAGGCTGGAAACGCCCTCATGGCACTACCAATAATCGAGTTGGAGGCGCCAAAACGGAACCACTTAATATCACATAAGAAGTTGACCAAAAAAAAAAAAAAATATATATATATATATATATATCACATAAGATATTTACGTACATCAACGGATAAGGAAAAGCAACAAACCTAGTCACCCAGTGAGCTAACAGCAGTGAGTGAGAGCCTAATAGCCTCAAAAGGCCAACAACAAGCTGCTGCATTGCTTGTGCTTTTTTTTTTTTCCATCTCAAATGGCAGTCGCAGGCGTTACCAGCAGCTGCAGCTGGTTCTCTGTCCTCACCTCCACTCGCCCTTCCCGCTACTCTCTCACCTCTCAACGCCTCTTCGCCACATCTCGTCGAGAGTCGTCTCCTCCGTTTATTCCTAAATTCAAATCCACTAATCAAAATAATGAAAACCAAAACAGAAAGATTCTTAAGAAATCTCCTTCTTTGCCTAATAACAACCCCGAGGTAATCTCAAACCCTAGTCTTCTTCACATTATCATTCATTTACTCACTATCTATTTATTTATTCTTGTTTTTTTTGGTGAATATTTTACTCGCATTGTTTCAGATTTTTTCTTTTTCTTTTTTAATGTGTTTAATTTAGTTTAATAAAGTATCTAAGTTCGAGTCTCGCCACTGCTCATTTCAAAAGTTAAAAAGAATATGTCCAACTTAAATTGACCACATCATCTAAAATAAGCCTTCAGACAGGGATTTATTTATTTATTTATTAATTATCTCAACACACTTGGTCAATTGTGACAGGATACTTTTATTAATTGAGCTTGCACGTGAAAATATTAATTTTTAAATGTGTGGCAGCGAGCCTTGAATCTAGTACCTTTGTTAACCCGGCTATGATAGCATATAAATTGGTTACCTCATGTAAAAGCTCGGTTTATCTCATGAAGTATGCATGGATTGGAATTGTATAAGAAAATCTACAGTGCTGTAATGTGATAATGGATTTTCTAAATACTCGTTTAATTGAGCTGACGTGTCTAAGTTGGCTAGCTTTAAATTCATTTACATGATCCGGTGTATACTAATTCGATGACTGTAAATTAGTCCTTAGAGAGGTAATAGCTTGTCAAATGATTTTGTCTATATTTGTTGAATTCAGAAAGAAGCTAATACGGTGAAGTTTCCGAAGAGAATAGAAGAGGAGAGTCCTTTTTCAAATGCAGATTGGCGGAGTGGTGGAAGTAAAACAGGACGATCTCGATCCACAACAGTTAAATCATTTGGCCTGAGGAAAGGGAATAAAGGGGTCTTATTCGACTTGAAAGAGCAACAGGTATTTGTTTGGTTTTATTAGACTCGAAAGAGCAACAGGGAATAAACGGGTTTTATACGTGACCCAGAGTACTTGTCCTGGTTGCCCCTTCTTTTAAGCTGAAACAAATCTATATTGCTATTGAGGTTTAACAGACCAATTGCACGCATCATCATCTCTACTCTGCTGTGTAAATTTTTTCAATTCGAGGTTTACATGTTCCACACTGTCATTAATATGACCTTTAACTTGTCAACCTCAGGCTAAATTACTTTTTGTTCTCAGGTTGAGTCAGGTAATCTTCAAGATGCCGCTTTTCTTAATGCTGTTGTGAAGGTAAAAGACATATACATACATAATTATCGTTGCAGCTAATATATGTCGAAATTGTGCTCAGTAATTGTTCAAAACTCTCAGTATTACCTTTTATTTCTTTTTTCTTGATTTGAAGAGGATCAGATAGTGCGACTTGATTGGAAATAGCACCTTAGTACTATAAGGTGTCTAATAAGTGATGGAGCCTCATCAACTTGGCAGTTAATTTAAGAGACACATAGGACTTCTTTGGCCCTTTGAATATGTTCTTTGGATTGATTAAATAAGATGTGCCAATTTTTCACTGCCTCCAATATATAGCCTCTTACTGTTGCATATCTCTAACTAAGAGTAGTTCACATTGACTCAAATTTCTGTTAATGCTTCGTTTGATCCTAATTTGTCCCTTTCATATTAAGACAATTAACCTCTTGTATATGAAGAAGAAGTTAAGTGCATGAATATAACGAAAAACTGAGAAGTTGCATATCATCTCAAAAGGCATTTCTTTTCGTTTATGCTTGGGTGAGAAATTCTTAAGCATTATTCTAGTGATCCTCAGGAGAATCAAACCATTTATGATATCATAATTGTAGATGCTCTGGTAAAGCATTAAATCGTTTTGAATGAGTAAAGCTTTTTGATTAATTGATGGCTCATCTTAGAAAGTATTCTCTGCAATGGCTTCACTTCTTAACCACAGTGATAATATTTTTAAACCTTGAGAGCATGAAAATATATATAATATTCATCAGCATCCATCAATTACTTCTATTATTTGCCGGACTCAATAGTAAGTATGCTTAGATAGCTTGTTTTCTCCACTTGAAGCTTGCATTGGCATTATTATCATTTTATTAATCATGCCATATGGAATTTGAGTATTTGTTAATATTTGAAAATAATTATTAAATTCATTTTATTTTGTAATTTTCTTTGACTTACTTCTTAACCTTTACATTTACATAGGTTTATTGCACCCATACTGCACCGAACTATTCTCTTCCTTGGCAGAAACAAAGACAATTTACAAGTACCGGAAGGCAGGTTCCTATCTATTTGATAAATGTGGGACATATCATGACGGGTAAATTATTCCACGGGCTACTAAACTATTCCTTCAATCCTATTTTGTCCATCAAACTACTTTTGGCTTTAAAAGGGCCATTAGTTTTCTCAAAATGGTCTCATTCAAGCCATTCTGGTTAGAGGAGAGGGGTTACTAACATATAAACAGTTACAATTAGGGGATTAACTCTATTTATTTAACTATTTTATTTTCAGTCTTTTTTTCTTTTTTTCTCCTTTTGACACCTTTCTTCACCCTAACACCCCCGCCCCCCCTCCCCCCCCGGGACAAAAAAAATCACAAACACACCAAGAGATGCTTGTCCCTCCCCTTCATCGCTTTTCCTTCCCCCCACCACTTCCACCATCCGACACCACCCCCAACAACCAAGCACCCCCACCATCACTATTTTTCATCTCGTCCCACCACCGCTAACCACTCGGCTGGGCTCTTTTGGCTTATTTAATGGTTTCAACCATTCAATTATTCTAAGTCATGACTTTTCGACTTGCAGTATCATGATTTCTGGTTATTATAATGGCAGAGCAACATGATCCAAATTCTCAAATTCAACTCCTTCAGACTGCTTTCAATTATTTGTTACTTATTAGTGTCAATACAACTCTATCACATAATTTCAAGTATTGTACTCTTGATAAAGATACTTCAAACGCTAAACTACTTTCAGGGTGTGTCCTCCACAACCCATAGGGGGAATACAGGATGCTTAGCTGCAGTGATGCATTAGCTTGAATTGATTGTTGTCCAGGGCAATAAAATCTTAAATTGCAAATAATTAAGTGATGGTTCTTGTTGTGGCTATTTTATTCTGGAGTTTAATAGCATGTTCAAGACCTTAAATTTGATTATCTGACGATGATAAGAACTCAAGTCATCAGGAAAAAGAATTCATCTCTTAACCCCAAGCCCTTTTGGAGCCAATAGTTCAATGAACAGAACATTGATGGAAAAGTTAAGTGGCTCGTGGAATAATTTACTCTGTCATGAATACTTAAGTTTGAATGTTCTGAAATTTTTTCTTTTTTACTTTTGCCCGGTTTTGTGGTTGAATTTTGTAGACTAAGGAAACACTTCCCATCATGAATTCTTTTTTAGTTGTTTTTTGATTCATTTGTATGCAACAGCGCTTTCATGATTGGGGACGGAAAGCTTTTGACAAATGCACATTGTGTCGAACATGATACACAGGTAACATTTGAAGTTTAAGCCCAGAGTGGTCAAAGCTTTGCCTACTATTTACCTGACAACAGAGATGTTATTCTGATCTAGTGGAGTCTTAAATATGGAATTTTGGTGTCTTCAGTTATCACCCTTACTTTTAGTAGTTGTAAGAATGAGGTCTATTCTGATTGCTTGAATACTCCCTGCATTCGGTGCATTTTGAAAAGTAATACTTCTCATTCTGCTGATTGATCAACTCTGTAGCAGATGTTTCATGTTGTGTAAAATTTTGTAAGAACTAAGAAGCCTAATATTCAAAATTTGGTTTCTCTGTGTATATCCTTTTGCAACTGATACATAAGTAATTCCTGGTGTTGTCTTTGCTAATCCAGTGTCATAAGATACTTGTGATAGTGTAATAAGATAGGTTTCAAACTTTTATTCCCTGGTATATTTCCTATTGATGGCTTGTTTGTGAGCAATTGTGCTTCTGTCTTTCAAGGACTTGCATAGTGAGGTAGTGGAAATTTCCTGAGCTATTGGTTCTTTATTTCCTATCAAACTGTCATTTTCTTCTGTTGATTCTCTGTTTCCTCCAGAGTCACTTTTTCTTTTTCTTTTCCATTTGAGTCATTCTTTGTAGATGTGAGATGTGTATGTCTGATGTGCCATGTACATTTATCCATTTTTTCATTGGTTGCAGGTCAAAGTGAAAAAGAGGGGAGACGATACAAAATATGTAGCTAAGGTATTATTCTAATGGTAATACTTGTCTCTTGGTATTACTACCCCTATGATTATTTAAATTTTTGATGTACATATATTAACTAATAATTTCTTTGCCACAGTTTAAATGTGTTAGTTTGATACTGCAAAGGTTGTTGATGAACTCGAACACATTCTGAGATTTCAGCTTGCATATTTGGAACCAAATACTCTGCCTGCTCCATTTTCATTGTCCCATTTAGGTTTTCTTGGTTTCCTAGAGTTGGATTTTATATTCTTTTGGCTACCTTTAAGAAACTTGAGTCTCCACAAGTACCACTACAAGTTAAAATTTAAATTCTGGAGCCAGAGGAAAAGTTTGATTCAGAAGTAAACATAGTGGGCTCATTTTCATATCTGCAATTTTATTAGAGACCATTTTAGAAGCTATGAAGAATGACACTTTGATAATGAAAAGTGGACAAGCAGTTCAGGACATCCGTAAGATGAAACATGGACAAAGAAATTGGGGTGGAGTACCTGAATAGGAATTAGCTTTGCATTTTGTTAAAGCTGAATCTGCGTGTACGTAGTAGTGTATAACACACAAGCTGTGGCTTTTAGTGAAGCCCACTTACCATTTCTTCTCTCTTTTTGATTCCCTCTCTACTTCTGTCTCAAATTGAGGCTACCGTCGACTTCACTCAAAGTTTTAACACAGAGTTCAAAACATACCTTTAAGTGGGGCCATTATGTGCTTTTCTGAAGTTTAGAACATTAAAAAGATTTGGAAAAGTGGGATATAAGGTAGTCCAAAGGAAGACTTTTTTCTATTTTTATATCGTCTAAATTAAAGGTAAAAATTTTCCTTGAAAGTAAGTGAACACTATTTTAGGATATCTGGAAGGAAATGACACTATTCAATATGGCGTAAAGGCAGTAACATATGTGATATATTTTCTTAAATCCGATGCTGATGTCTCTTGGATGAATCAGTTGCTTCTTGATTTCACTTTTCATATCTGCCTATGTAGCTGCTTTTAGAGGGGTAGTATGATTCACAACTATATGAAATCTAGCGGTCAGAGATTAAATAATATGTTTTTGTCAATGTTAAGTTGCATTTTGCATTTGTGGTGGCTGAGAATCATATATCTTGAAGAGTTTTCTCATTTTCTCGTTTGGATAGAGGAGGGATTCAGTATGCATTACATCTGAATATCTTTGCGTATTATATACTCATTAATCTATCAAACAGGTTCTAGCTAGAGGGGTGGAGTGTGACATTGCTTTGCTTTCAGTTGAGAGTAAGGAATTTTGGGAAGGAGCTGAGCCCTTGCATTTTGGACGCTTGCCTCATTTGCAGGTGCTTTCTCTTTTTCCTTTTGCCTCAGAAGATAATAATTCTTGTTTCAACTTCATGCTTTATTAATTAAATAATTAACTTGCCTTAGGTCCTAAAGTTCTGGGATGTTATTTTGTGCCTGAAGCTATCTGCATTGCAATATAGGTATCTGATCTTAAACACACTTGCATGAAACATTCTGCCAATCATACTTGAGTCAAAAAAATTTATATCGGAAAATCAATATATTGCTTCTTAGCATTATATTACATCTGTCTTCTACTACCGCAGATATAGCATATGTTTTAAAAATTCAGTTTGATGTTTGTTTGTTTTACCGTTATAATGAACCTTGTGAAGTAGTAAATAAATTGTAATCTGGACAAAAGAACGATACACTTATTTTCTGTCTCTGTCAAGTGGTGAGAGATGAAAGATCTCTCATGGTTGAAATGCTTATATTCTCTCTGTAAAAGTTTGCTTTGACATAGCTCACAAAGATAACAAAACATAGTTCCGCCATGGTCAGAAGCTGTTACGGGCTTTGATGCTAGCTTATACAATTTACATATATATACAAAGATATTTTCAATTTGTACGCTTCAAGTTTGGCTTATAAGTCTAGCTCAGTTGCTTGTGGCTAATTCCTATTTCGTGGTTGCCTGGTGCCTGTGCACACCTATAGAGGAGACATGTTTATGATGCAAAGGCGTAGCTGTTTCACAATTTGGATGCCACAGTCAAAAGAGGCACAATTACTAAAATGGTTCTCTGCTTCTGATTTGCAGGAGGCTGTAACTGTTGTAGGATATCCACTTGGAGGAGATACTATATCAGTGACTAAGGGAGTGGTTTCAAGAATAGAGGTTTGTGACATTTGAAGCACTCTAATCATTTGATCATCTATTACTTCTGAAAAGCCACTTATAATTTGAGGCTTGATATGGTATGATTCTGATCTGATTTGTTCTCACTTTTTACTTTTTTTTTTGCCAAAATTCCACAAGAGTTTGAGGAAGAGTCATAAATTATAGAACATTTTTTATCTTTTGAGATATGGTATGTGCAGATTAGAATGTTTTGTTTTTTGCTGGTGCAAAGCAGAAATGTAATTGATTTAATTAGTCTGTACCATCAGGTGACATCATATGCACACGGATCCTCAGATTTACTAGGCATTCAAATTGATGCAGCAATTAATCCTGGTAAGTGTTGAACAACAATGTTGCAATCTTTTTTAATCCCCCAATATCTTGACCTTATCCTTATATCTGAACGTTATTCGTGGTGACTTATATGTCTTGGTAGCCACTACTTACATTACTTGGTTTCAGGTAATAGTGGTGGTCCTGCATTCAACGATCAGGGAGAATGCATTGGTGTGGCGTTTCAGGTAGTTTTTGTCCATGCTGGGAAACCACTTTGTTACTTGATTTATGCTTATTAAGTTTTAGGGTATTTTCCACTTCCCACCTTGATGTTTGGGGTTAGTGACACAATCACCTAGATATATGATATTGGCCACTTAACCCCCATTTTCTCTCTGATAGTTCCAGTAGTTTTCTCCTCCCTTTATCTGTCTCTTGCTTTTTCAACTTTTCTTTTATTTTGATTTCCCATTTTGTGGAATAATGATTATCCTCTGTTTTCTGATTTTCCTTTTTGTTCCCAATTCATAGTTTCATGCTGTTCTTTCCTTATTAATCCTGTCCTCACAAGACTCTTGCTTTAGGTTTACAGATCTGATGATGTTGAAAATATTGGCTATGTAATTCCAACAACAGTTGTCTCTCATTTTCTGGAGGACTATAAGAAGAATGGCAAATACACGGGTCAGTCTCTCTCGCTGTCTCACTGTGTTGTAAAAGGAGCGAGACTAATGTAGATAATGATGAATGATGATAATACTAATAGTAGAATTAGTAGCAGCAGCAGCATAGTAACAATAATAAAGGCAAATATCAAGGCATTTTAGTTATTTTGTTTAAAGCATTATCTAAGAGGTATATGTCCAACCTTTATGTTCTTGTGCATTTATTTGAATAGAAGAATGACGTTTCTCCTTGATGCATAGTGTCTTAATATAAATAGGATAAAGTAGTTCTTTTTATCGCTAGATACAGAAGATTTTATTTTAATTATTTTATAATTGATCAGTTACTCAAGGAAGAGAGAGGACAAAGATTTAGTGCTATTGAATGTTCTGGCCTGCAACCTAGCGATTTTCAAATCAACCATCAGTACCAGGGTTTCTTACCAATTTCTTAGAACTGGTTTTTGTTGGGAATTTTTGAAGTCCTTTCTTTCTTTTCTATCATGCTTCAGCATTGTTTCCTCCATTCAGCACTGAAACTTTTTTATTTTTTTATTTTTTGTTATTACATGTCTTTTTAGTCATGTTGTCCTTGTGCACATTCTCTTCTAGCTGGGGATCCAAAAATTTTGCTCTATTCTATCACCGCACCTATTGGATTGTAGAGTTTCTTGAAGCCTGGATGAATCTTCTACCATATACCTTGTGCTGTCAATTAATCATTGTCTTTTTCTCTTTGGCACCTTGTTGTTTTTACCCAATGAGAGTGCATATTCTTGAAGCTAATTTTTCTACCTGAGATGTGAGAAACTGAATGGTAACAGTACATATATTTTCAGGGTTCCCTTGCCTTGGTGTTTTGTTGCAAAAGTTGGAGAATCCTGCTCTGCGTGCTTGCTTGAAAGTGCCATCTAACGAGGTCCTTTCTTTATTAGGCTACATCAAATGTTTCAGTGAATCTGCTGCCTTTTATGGTTTTTTTTTTTTTTTTGGAGGATATTGTCCAAAACAAATAAAACTATATCCTGCATTAGCTGGCCGTTTGGTTTTCGATAAGTAGTAGGTCTCCATTAGTATCAGAAATTATACTCTTGGTATTGCCTTGTTAATCTACTCTAATTTTATTTGTTAAGTCCATCGTGCTATAATTCCTGCTTTGCTAAAGTAAATGCATGGGAGTGGTGGGGGGATTTTGTATCTGTCACGAAAACTTGGAATAGACAAAAGGCCATTTTAGAAGATGGAGGAAAGGGGCATTTGGCCTGCTAGTTGCTTGCCAAGAACAGTGTGAATGCAAGTTTTTAGATCTAGCAAGGGGTTGCAATAGGGAATCCAAGTGTAGACCTTATCTTACATTTGTTATCCACGATTAGTTGGTCTACTGCTGGTCTTTGTGTGTGATTAGTGGCTGCCAGTTAAAGCATCTTTAAGTTCAGCTAGCACAATTGGTGAGTGATACGGTAACAGCCGAGGTCTGACTCCCATTGTATTTGGCATGACCACTACATGCACCATTAAAAGTGGGATTTGTCGATGGTCAGTTGGAGAGGAGGCATAGTTAAAAGATACATGGTATCAATGTAATAAATAAAGAACTCTCCATGGCAGCTCAAACTAAAGACATCCCGTGGGAGTTACTATGGCATTCATTACATTGTTGCATTGAAGACTGCACAAGAAAATGAATCTTTAAAAAGTTAATATCCATCTTATGTGGTGCTTTATTTCTCATTGTATGTGATAGTTCTGTTGTGATGGCTATTTTGTTCTCCTTGCAATTTCTCTTTCTGCAGGGTGTACTTGTACGACGAGTTGAGCCCACTTCTGATGCTAGTAATGTTCTGAAGGAGGTATTACATCATTCGTAGTTTTCGGAGCTCATTCTCGATTTTCATCTATTAACGAATTGTAGTTCTCATGATTCCCCTTGTCGTTTTGGAGATTACTTCTGCACATCATCTTTTAAATTTCATGTTCGCAGAGTCTTGTTTCGGGCACTGTTCCTTCTCTCCACATCTTGCCTTTCCCTCTCCAATTCCTAATGAGCATAAGCAATTTATGGTCTTGCATGTTTATCCAAATTCTTAACAAAAACTCCATTTTGTGCAATATGAAGTTCTGATTGGTTACACAGGAGTGAATGAATATTGTGAGGGTTTTGTAGGATATAGAGATAGGAGAGAGAGAATGGGGAGAATGGCTTAGCAGTCTTAAGTGACACTAACTTGTACTCAATGATAGACACAATTACATGAATGCCCTCTACTAACAACTGGTTCCGAACTAGCTCACTTAGAAAGCTGATGGAAGTTGTGCGTCCCACAAATTGACATCCTTTCACTTTCACACAAGTTTCACAAATTCTTTATCAGCTATTAAGTTGCCCCCCAAGCCCCCAACCCCCACCTATTCTATTTTCTGGGTCCGCTATTTTGGAAGAGACACCTCCTGATTTTAGCCTTTGGAAATACTGGTTACAAGTCACGTGTTACTTTCTAGATGCTTCTCTATTACTGATTTCTGGAGACTGCTTTCTCCACAGTTTCTTTCTCAAGAAATGGGTTGGCTTTTCCCTCCTTTTTCCTATACACTTTTCTCATCCTCCAAGTCACCCTTAAATCTCTCCTGAGTGATGTTTGTTATGTGAAAGCAGATGCGATCACACGTTCTTATTTGAACCAGAATGAAATGTCTGCTCTGATTGTTGTATTGTTGTTCAATCAGATAGCTTTCCATTCTGATTACTAAGGCAAAGCTCATAATAGATATGTTGGTAAGGGCCATCAGATGATTACTTTTACGAAATTACCACTTAAGCCTGTCGATCTGCTTACAGGGTCCAATATTTGTTTATCTTTCTCAGACTGCTCAGAAATGCAAATTTATTGAGTTTCTAGCAATTCTTTCGTAAATATTAGCATTATGATACTAATATATGAATCCTTTTCTCAGGGGGATGTGATTGTGAGCTTTGATGGTGTTCGTGTAGGGTGTGAAGGAACGGTGCCATTCCGATCAAACGAACGCATTGCATTTCGCTACCTCATTAGTCAAAAGTAAAGTTTATGACGCTCTGAAAAGAAGTTTAGTTTTAATTATGTATCCACATCCTGCTTCTGAAGCTATAAATTACAGCTCATTGGTCACCGTGTTGACGACTCTTAACTAATTAATACAAGAAGTCAACTCTCTAATAATTAATAATAGATGTGGAGGAATTGATAAGCATTCTGATAACTCAAATGAAAGACTATAGACGTCTTTGCAAGGGTATCTTTATTTGTTCTTTTAGCAAAAAGACATGTCTTTCTCCTCATGTAAAAGATATGCTTTTGTCTTATTCTGGTGGGACCTGCTTTCATCCCGTGGTTGTGAGCAATTATGAGTTCTGCATGTTTATACTATTACAATCCTCCTGGCTCAGTCCAGCGGGAATATTTAGAACGTATACATATTCTGTTAAAATCTTACCTGAACAGCTGTTTGAACACTGATTGACTGCTGAAAATAATCTTCCCGGCCTTGGGGGACTGGAATTCTACCATGTTGCAGAAAATGCTTCTCTATTCTAGAACTACAAAGAAATAATACATGCTCAGAAAAAAGTTTTATATAATAATCTTGCATTCTCTCACTCTAGGATTTGCTGCACCATTTTCATTTAATTATAAGGGACTTGATCTCTTTACTCTCTCTTGCTCTCACACGCACAAACACACACATCCATTTAAATTTGATGATGCTTTATTTCAGATTTGCAGGTGATGTAGCAGAGCTTGGTATAATACGAGCAGGGACATCCACGAAAGTTCAAGTAGTGTTGAATCCACGCGTAAATCTGGTGTGTCAGGAGAAACTTGACTTGATGGGATTTTCAACTCCTTTCTTTTTGGACGACTTAACATCAATACTAACCAATTATAAATTGTTATGTTCCCACTTCAAAGGTTCCCTATCATATCAAAGATCAGCCTTCGTATTTAATAGTTGCCGGCTTAGTATTCACACCTCTGTCAGAACCTCTTGTAGAGTATGTTTAGTTTAATTAAGTTTTTCATTTTAAATTTAGTTTACTCATTATTTTCATGGCTAGTATTCTCAAATTTTACAAGTAAGACTAACATACATCGGTGCATTCTTTCACTTTTTAAATTGCAGGGAAGAATGTGAGGACAACATGGGGGTAAGTTTGATGCATTGATTATTCTAACATTGGTATCATACTGCTAAATTTCCATTTCTTAGTTGCAAGTAGTTAATTAATTTATCTTGAACAGTTGAAGCTATTGACAAAGGCACGTTACTCAATGGCGAAGTTCAAAGGGGAACAAATCGTGATCCTGTCACAGGTTTGAGCTCTAAATTCTCATTGCAAATCCATACCTTGTCATTTGGGACCGTGTAACCTTTGGAATGGACTTCAGTTTTGGTTTCTCCTATTTCCATAAAATGTTGACAGGATCGAAGGCATCATTTAGTTTATAGTCTTCGTAGGAACTAACACATTCTCTTACTACATCTCATTAGCTTTCTTCCTGCTCTCGTCTCTCGTCCTCTCCATATCTCCTAATCGAGTCTTAACTATATTATTCACTAATCTTCCATTTCACATTTAGGTATTAGCAAATGAAGTAAATATTGGATATGAAGATGTGAGCAATGAGCAGGCAAGTTGTTTGTAGCCACTTTGGCATTTGAAATACTATTGCTGACACGTGTTGATGTATGCGAATTACACGTTAAGTGCATGGACAATAATGTGAAAGTACAACTGATGGCAGGTCTTAAAGTTGAATGGGACTCAAATAAAGAACATTCACCACCTGGCTCATCTTATTGATTGTAAGCTTGAGCATTTCATCCCCTATTTCCTTTCTTCACCAAATTTATCGTGTTCTGACAACCGTGTATATTTGCTCAGCTTGCAAGGACAAATATTTGGTCTTTGAATTTGAAGACAATTTTCTCGTTGTTTTGGAAAGAGAGGCAGCGAAGGCAGCCTCCTCGCGCATACTCAAAGACTATGGAATTCCATCTGAGAGATCAGAAGATCTTTTGGTTCCATATATAGATACAACCGGACAAGACCCACCAATCAACGAACACGAGTTTGGTGAAAGTCCTGTTTCAAATTCAGAATTTGGATATGACGGACTTCTTTGGGTGTGATCGACAATTATTCGAAGTTTGATCCCGAATTTCTTCTGCAACCTTTTTCTAGAAGGGCGATCACAACTCACATCGCGGTTTCTTCTCTGGTTTTCCGCCATATCTATGGTAATACTTACAAAATTTTCTCATTGATTAGGGATTTGCCAAAATTTTGTAGTTAGGTTTAGCGAACATTGTCGAAAACATTAGCCGAGGAGATGAATAATGTGATGTTGTTTCTAATTCATTGCTAGGGAATAATGTACATGATATTCAAACTTTGTCTACAATAGAAAAAACAATATTCTTTCTGTAAACTAGAGCCCTCAGCAGAGTTAGCAAACATTCTGTAATAACGTATTTATAGATCCATATCGACAGGTTCAAAAATGCGAAAATGTAAAAATGCAAGGTAAGGTCGGGTACTCGTATCTCATTTTCACTTGGTGGAACCCAAAGGAAAATGCTGGAAAGATTGACTAGTATCTTCAAATTAAAATCCAATGTTTTCATAACTAATTGCACTTAAGGCCCTCACTCTTTATTTGTTACACATGTAGTTGGGTAAAGAAGCCTTTCCCTTGCTTTGTTTAGGTAAAAGGTGGAAAAGAAGTAAAGAAACATATGAGAAAGTAATATTTATATTAATAATTTATAGATCCACATTTTTTTTGCTAAGGTTAATTTATAGATACGCATTGCTGGCTGCAAAAATGTAAAAATGCAAGGTAAGGTTTCATATAAAAGATTTTAAAATGGGCTCAACCTTTCTTTGGATGCAAAATTTTTGTGACACTAAACTGCCCTAATATAGAGATCCACATTGATAGGTGCAAAAATATTTAAGTGTAAGGTAAGGTTGGGTATGTTAAATTTTAAAATAGGCTTTATTAAAAAAATTTCATAATACCGAAATATTTTAATTTGAAGAGGTTTATGAAATCCTTGAAAGGACAAGATATTTTTGATATTCAACTGTTTATTATTTGGAGGGTAGCACATTCATTCACTAATCGAGTTATACGGCTAAAATATAAAGATGAGTTTCACATATATGTAAAGTCCATCTCTCACACAAAGCCGGACTATCCTATTCTACCTTTGCTTGTTTGGATTGATGTGTAAACATCTCTTTGCCTTCCCATAGCTTTGTCCTTTGATTTGAACGTGTTCACATTCTCCTGAGAAGAGCCAAATCAACAGGAGGGTCAAAAGTAGAGCATTCTTGGTCTCCTTCTCTTGATATACTTTAAGAATAGTTTCAAGATTTTGTATATAATCAAAGTCAATTAGCAATACACTTCACACTTCAAATCTTATTATCAAGGGGGTTTTAAGATATTTCTTCCGTGGGAAATATAACCCGTAATTTAATAATTATATAAATTCATCTCGTCTGTTAATTTTATATATGTAAAATCTCGTTTAAATTTCTCATTTTGATTAATTTTTTAAATTAAACGTACATAAATATTTTAAAAAATTTACGAGATTATCAGGATTAACTAGAGCTAGAACCCCATCAACATTTTGAGGTGTCCTTGATATTGGTCAAGAAACTTGACTAACACAATGATTTGCGATGCCAGACGTGTCCCAAATCCAGAAAAATGATAGAAACAAAGGAAAAATTTTACTCTACACCTGTCCAAGTGTACCAGAGGTAGGCTAACCAACAAAAATCTCCATTCCCTTATTAATAAGTGGATTTGACAAAAAAAATATTTAATATGTGTCTTGCTTAAAAATTTCAATGATTACATCTATGGTTCGGTACACTAATTCAACAATACCAGAAAGAAGAAAATAAAAAATGGAAAAGCTCAATCCCAAGAATTCATAAGAGCGGTAAGACAACGACTCGTTATGATTAAATACTTTTGAGTTTGAAACTTCTATTTTCTCTTATCGTTTTTAATTGATCTAGGACATGCATTGGATTGTGTCGTTATATCATAGGGTGTAGGTTCAAAACTTTTTCCTCCTCTTATTACCCTTTTTTTGATTTAGAGTGTAAATTGAGGAGTGTCTTTTTATCATGAGATGGTTCAAAACTTTTAAGGTGAATTATACAGGATCCCCTTTACTTTTTTAAAACTACATAATAACCTCTTGTGGTCCAAAAAATGCATAATATCTCCTATGGTTTATGAAATTAAGTACAATACCACCTCTGTAGACTGTAAAAAAACCGTCTATTTTAACGGAAAGTGTGTTTCATGCTCATTAGATGCAATTATTCATTTCTTTGTCAAATTGTCATCTTCGTCAACACTCTCCATTCCCATTCCAACCATAAAAAATCATAGGGGGCTATTGTATAGTGTCGGAAAAGTACATAAGGATCCTGTGTAGTTTACCCAAACTTTTACATCTCCTTATTATCATTCTTAATTGATCTAAAACATGTATCAGAACATCGTTGTATATTATAATATAATTTTAAAATAAATTCAATATAATTTAACTATGATCGTCTTATTATAAATAATAAAAAAGTAATGGAAAAGGTCGAAGTTGATGCATGCAACTCTCGATTAGACGTCAAGTAACCTAAATTTCACATCCAAGTATGAAACCCCAGGAAGTTTCCTACTCATTATTGTACCCAACTCAAGATTTTCACACACCACAATATAAAACCAACAAGCCTAGACCCCAATCAACATCCTTCACTTTCAAAACACACACTTCAACTCATAAACAAAGCAAGTTAATCAATTAAGCCATGGCCATGGAAGATGATCAAGATCATATAGTGATCATAGTAGGAGCTGGCCCATCAGGCCTTTCAACTGCTGCATGCTTAAACCATCTCTCCATCCCATATATACTCCTCGAAAGAGAAGATTGCTTTGCTTCACTATGGAAAAAATATTCATATGATCGTCTTCGTCTTCACTTGGCTAAACAATTCTGTGAGCTACCCCACATGCCATTTCCTGCAAATTATCCAACCTTCATCTCCAAGAAAGAGTTTCTACACTACTTGGATGAATATGTTGCTCATCTCAACATTGCTCCATTGTATCAAAGATGTGTAGAGTCTGCAGTGTTTGATGAAAGCTCAAAAAAATGGAAGGTTAAGGTCAGAAATGGTGATGTGGTTGAAGAGTACTACAATGGGAGGTTTCTTGTGGTGGCTACAGGAGAAACTAGTGATGCATTTGTTCCCAAGATTGAAGGTCTTGATGCTTTCAATGGAGAGGTTTTTCACTCGACTAGGTATAAAAATGGTAAGAAGTATAGGAATGAAAGTGTTTTGGTTGTTGGATCTGGGAATTCTGGCATGGAGATTGCTCTTGATTTAGCTACCCATGGTGCAAAGACTTCAATTGTAGTTCGAAGCCCGGTAATAATCTTTGTTTGCATGGTAGTAGTTTTGTGTATCGGTCTGTCATTTTAAACAAGTCTTGCGGTCAAAATTAAACCTTATGCATGTCTATTTCTGCATAACTAGACCTTATATGGTTCGCATTGAGTTAAAAGATGAGATGATATTACCATATTTTTTATCTGATGCAACACTCAAAATCATTGCAAAACTGATTTTATATGATATCATTGCAAATTTTCTAGTGCAGCATCTTTTTTTAAAATAATAAGTAACATTTTAAAAAACTATTGCCATTAAATTCTAATCCAACACTACTGCGAAAAAGTAATTTTTATAAACAATAGTTCACATAAAGTGATTAAAACCTGTTTAACCGCTACAATTAAATAAAACTATTGTAAAACATTTAGTTTATATAATGGCTAAAAAACCGTTGCAATAAGATACTTCCTATTGCAAGAGTTTACTCGTTTTTCAATCAAAGTGTTACAAAAGAGATAAAACAATGTAATTATATGGTTTGTCATAAGATGACTATTAATATGAATGAATTAAATTTTTATAATCGACCCTTTCTAACCAGATAAGATTTAGTTTAATTTGGTTGGATTTGATTTGACCCTTGTTTTGTTTCCTAATTTGCTATGCAGCTGCACATTTTATCAAGGGGAATGGCATCCATGGGACTGACTCTGTTAAAGTACCTACCTCTTAACGTCGTGGACTCCATTTTGGTGATGCTAAGCAAAATAGTCTATGGCGACTTGACTAAGTATGGGATTAGAAGGCCACAAGAGGGTCCTTTCCTTTCCAAAGTGAAGAATGGCAAGTATCCAGTCATGGACGTTGGCACCTACAAGAAAATCAAGTCCGGTGAAATTCAGGTGCGAAATTGATCACAATATATCGGGTCTGTTTGGAAACGTTCTTGTTTTTCTTTTTAAAGAATAGAAAATTTGCACGTTAAATTATGTGGTTTCGTAATAATTTAATAATTAGATGGTTCATAAAAATATGGTTCATATTGTTCCCTTATATCCTTTAATGACGCATGGGGGAATTTTCGCCACTCAATTTAAAATTATTAAGGATTATAAGATTATTACGATATTACTAAATTCAACATACGTTACAATATTTTAACTTTTTTTTTAACACTTCAATTGAAAAATAAAAAAACTGTTGTATTAGGTGTCTTAAGAAGTTTTTACAGGATCCCTATCTACCAAAATTTTTACTTCTTGAAAAATGAAAATTTTGTTGCACTAGGTGTCTTATTGCAACGGATTTTTAACAGTTATATAAACTAAATTTTTTTGGAACAGGTTATTTAATTGCAAGGGTAATTTTCTTTTTAATCACTTTTTGTTGCTTATGAGATTACTTTTTTGCAATAGTTTTAATATTATAGTTAAATTGTAATGGTTCATAAAGCTTATTATTTACAAAAAACCATTGCTTAGAAAATTTACAAGAGGACTATATGCAACAGTTGAAAAATTATTTATAACAATTTTTAGCATTTTTACCATATTTTTAAGTGTTGCAATAAATAAAAAATAAAGTAGTGTGCACTACCGTAATAAATTAATAATTATTAGAATTTTATAAGAATGTAATCGTCGTTCTCTTATATTAGTTAATGATGTATGAAAATTTTTGCGACTTTCTTGAAAATTATTAAATTATTAGGATATTACAAAATCCAATGTGCGTCTTTTACCCTATCTTCACTAATGCCGCCTTTGTTGATTATCATAGTCCATGAGTCAACTACAAGGTCTTTGGGTCGAGTACTCGTTGTTTTGAATGGTTTAAGCTTTCATACTTATGAATATAAATGCGAATGTTGACTATATATATATATATATATATATATATATATATAAATGTGAATGCATGCAGTTGGTCGTCTTGGAAATGATAGTAGTATGCAGGCTTTCTTAAATCGTAAGTATGCAAAGTACAACAACTGTTGTGTTATGTATGGACAGGTTTTGCCAGCAATAGCAAGCATCAAAGGCAATAATGATGTTGTGTTCGAGAATGGCAAGTCACATCCATTTGATGCAATAATCTTTGCCACCGGATTCAAAAGATCCACACGTCAGTGGCTTAAGGTATGAAACCCTAGATCTCTTTACACAGATGACGATTCTCTAATAATATTATAATATTATAAATAAAATTTAATGATTATAAACTGTTAACATCATATTATTTTATATATATTAATAATTAACAACCATTAAATCTTATTAATAATATTTTAACATTATGAGTGGATCCACTCCTCATGAAATGCAAGGTAGGGCAAATGGAAATTCAAACCTGGAAAAAGTGTGCTACCTTAGAAATTAAAATTCTTGACGATTTACAATCTATTCGGGAAAAGATCCACTCAAAAGAAACTTGGTTTTTGTTTTCATCTAACTTCAATTATTGCACCAGATCAAAACAAGTTAAATTAAGTTTTATCTTACTCCTCCACTAACAAAAAATAAAATTCTTGACGGTTTATTATCTATTTGGGAAAAGACTCATCCAAAATAAATTGCTTTTGTTTTAATTCGACTTTAGTTATTGCACAGATCAAACAAACTCAATCAAGTTTTATCTTACTAGGCAGAGTCAGCTGATTACTACAGGGATAAAATAAAATTAATGTAAAACAAAGGGACTCCTCCACTAACAAATTTTGGTTCTTAAATTTTCTTTTCACAAATAAATTGGTTTTTAAATATGAAATTAATTTCATATGTAGGGAGATAATTATCTTCTGAATGATGATGGATTCGCCAAACTCACTTTTCCAAACCATTGGAAAGGAAAGAATGGATTGTACTGCGCTGGGCTTGCTAGAAGAGGATTGTATGGAGCAGCCATGGATGCACAAAATATAGCAAATGATATTAAGACTTTATTGTCATCTTTAAAATAATTTTAAGTTGTTTGAAATCATCATACTCATTATTTATGGCCTCGTGGGCAAAGCTCGATTAATAGACATATTTTATGGAAATTTTGTTTTTTTTAATGATATTTCTTTAAGTATATATTAGTCATGAAATTGGACATCTTTATTTTAGATGTGGTAGATTTATTTCATACTTCAACGGAGATGAATTTGGGACAATTTGTGAAATTTCTCCTTCTGATTTTATGTGCCATTGGTATCTATATGGGCTTTTCTCTTGTATCTAAAAAGAGGGTCTTTTCATGTCTTGGGTCATGTCGTTATGAGTTTTGATTCACATTCAGCTGTTAGGCCAACGAGAAGACGTCAACGTGTCTCATCCGATGTTAGTGGGTAGTGGCTAATTCGATCTATGTCTCGTGAGTTAGTTGAGTAGGGATGTTTCTCTAGATTAACAAAAAAAAAAAAAAGGGTTTATTTACTTATTATCATAGGGCCTTCTCATTCTACAAACATGGCAAATCCTCCCCGCAAACAATGTTCGACTTGCCTTAAATTACAAAGAACTCCTCAACAAATTCGAATCATAAAGAAAAGTACCTAAATTAAAATATTAGGGACTTGAACTATACTTTAAAAAAAAAAATGGAACTATTTGTGGGATCAAGCCTTTTCTTTTTTGCATTTTGATAACTCATAAAACAATTTTGAAAATTAAACACAGTCTAGTCAATTATGGAAGAGGCGATTGACTAATATGCAAGTTATAATGTCTATCGATTTTAAACATTTCAGTGACTTTTCTGTCATATGTAGTTTAGTTCAAGTTATTTTCTCCTTTTTTATTCCTTGACGAAAGGGATAACAATTACCACAACGAGCATTATTATGTATCATACTTTCACCCTTTTATCTTTCCTTATGTCATAGGACTTTTACTTATTCATAAAACATCTGATATATTATACTACATTTTTTTTAAAAAATTTTTAACACAAACAAAGGGAGTGACGAGAGGGATCCCGAGCTGAGGTAAGCGACTCACACCGAGCTGAGGCGGGTTAATCTGAGCCAATCCTAGCGTATACAGCTAATGCCCAACCTGGATGTTGATCCGACCTCATCCCGACCCAAGAAAACCCCGACCTCAGTGCCAACTGCCCTGATGGGACATAAAGTCTTGATGTGACATAAAGCTGCACCGCATTAAATGTTGTCAGATCCGAATTTAGTATAAATAGAGCTCCACCCCTTCATTTCAAAGGTCACTGGTAATGCTCTCAGCTATTTCGTCAACTCGGACATACTAATCATTCGCACGCCCGAGGAAAAAATCCGAGTCGTCACCCCGCCTTTTCCTTCCTTTTCCTTGTGCAGGTCAGGTCGCCGACCAAAAAAGTTCAACTCGGAGGCCAACCCGAAAAGTCCAGCTCGGAAACAGTAGCTCCCAACCTCAACGTCGAGATTCCGACCTCGACAGTTTGGCGCCGTCTGTGGGAAACGGAGTTCTTTCTATCACTCTCCTCACCACTCATTGAGAAACCATCATGGTACAAATGAGAAGTCACAGCGCACCAGTAGAGGATTCACCCAACCTGGATGGGGACCTCGAAACCACGCAGGTGCCTAGCCAAAGCCCAACTTCAGCTGACGTTGGAATGAGCCAAAGTATACACTTAGCTACTCAAACCAACCCCACGACAGATGGAGACGCCAACTCCAGCCTGTCACCGGAGATAAAGATGATGCTGAGGATGTTTGAGGAACTTAAGGAGCAGGTAGTCCGGCTAGCTAGGGACCCCCCGGCTCCGCAAACAGCTACGCCGCGGCCCGCGCGTTCATAGTTCCGCATCCCAGATCCAAGGCGAAAACGGACGCAAGACGAGGAGGGCTGCCATAGCCAAGGTCATTAACCAGCTCGGCGTAAGCCTACTCTCCGTTACCTATCGGTAACCGGATGCCCAACCTAGCGGTCTACAATGGGGACGGTGACCCAGCCAGTCATTTGCTCAACTTTGACCACCACATGACTCTACATGACATGTCTGACCTCATGAAGATGAAGACATTCCCGACCACCCTGGTTGGCAATGCCTTGGACTGGTTCCAAAAACTTTATCCCGGCTTTATTGCAAGTTTTCATCAGCTGGTTGAGGCTTTCCTATCCCGCTTCGCGGGAAGCCGACGCGCCACCCACCACATTTCTACATTGCTGTTGGTGAAGCAGCATAGGGGGAAAAGTTTGAGGGCTTACACAGCCAGATTCAATGAATTGTCCCTCAGAATCCCTAACCTGGAGGACTCCATGGCGTTGATGACTTACCAGAGCGGGCTTAGGTCGGGCCCCCTTACATCCTCCTTGGCCATCGACCCTGTGGGTACTGTAGCCGAGCTGATGGTGCGACCAGAAGGGTACATACACTCGGAAGAAATCCATCAGGTGAAAAGGGATAATGACAAGGAGAAGGAAGCCAATAAGAAGGGAGAGACCTCCTAAGCCCAACTTGGGGGTAAAGTCCAAAATGACCGAGGTAAGCAGCCTTATCAGCCGAAGCAGAACCCCCGGTTCACTATGTTCACTCCTCTTAATACCACAAGGGAGCATATCCTGATGGAGATCCAGCACTAGAACCACCTGCCTCCAGCTCCAAGGATGAAAGGATGACCTGAGAAGCGCAATAGAACCAAATATTGTCGCTACCATATGGACTACGGCTATACCACCGAAGAGTGCAAAGACTTGAAACAGGAGATCGAGGGACTAATAGCCCTAGGTCACCTCCGAAGGTACGTAGATCAGCAGTCGACCCAGAATCATGATCAGAGAGATAGGGAGAGAAGTCTACCCAGGCGCCAGGCTGGGGGCGGACGTTTGGTTGTGATCGAGACCATCGCAGGAGGATTTGTGTCGGGTGGGGAGACCTCGGCTGGTAGGAAGGGTTATGTTTGCGTTGGGAGGGAGTATAGACCTATGCGGGGTCCGGCCCCAGAGATGGAGGAGCTCACCTTCTCCTCAGAAGACTTAGAGGGTGTGATATTGCCCTATGACGACCCACTGGTGATCAGTGCTGAAATAGCCAACTTCACCGTGAAGAGGCTGATGGTGGACACCGGGAACTCGGCAGAAGTCTTATTCTTCAGTGCTTTTGAGCAAATAGGGTTAGACAGGAGCCGACTCAGGCCATTGAGGGGCACTTTAGCTGGTTTCGCCGGGCAAGCCCACCAAGCTGAAGGGGTCATCAACCTTCCGTTGAAGCTAGAAGACGGAGATA
Source organism: Ehretia macrophylla (assembly GCA_037974665.1). Taxonomy (NCBI): domain Eukaryota; kingdom Viridiplantae; phylum Streptophyta; class Magnoliopsida; order Boraginales; family Ehretiaceae; genus Ehretia; species Ehretia macrophylla. Next base: position 54,820,628 of record CM075782.1, read on the forward strand.
AGCGGGTTTCGATGCAAGTCAACTTCATTGTGATGGATTGCAACTCCACTTACAATGGGATCCTAGGTCGGGTGGCACTCAACCATTTCAGGGCCGTCCCTTCAACTTACCACCAGGCCCTAAAATTCCCGACCCCGGCCGGCATGGCTACCATTCGCGGAGCCCAGCTCTCAGCCCGGGAGTGTTATGAAAACTACTTTTGACCCAAATATCAGGTTGGCTGGGGACCAGATTTGCCCGAGGAGAAGAGGGATGCTAAGAGAGGTAGCACGGCTGAAGACCTTCAGGAGGTGGAACTCTCCGATGAAACAAAGAGAGCAAAAATCGAAAGTGAACTCTCTCCCAACCTCAAGAAAGGTATAAGCCAATTTTTCCTGAAAAATGAACACATATTTGCATGGTCTGCCTCTGACATGACAGGTATTTACTTGAGAGTGATAGAGCATCACCTGAATGCCGACCTAAATCACTATCCGGTGAAGCAGAAGTGCAGGCACTTCCATTATGATAAGCAACAAATCATAGCAGAAGAGATGGACAAATTGGTAGACGCCAGCCACATAAAGAAATCCAGTACTCAACCTGGTTATCCAACGTGGTGCTGGTGACCAAGTCCTTAGGAGGATGGAGATTGTGTATTGATTTTACCGACCTCAATAAAGCCTGCCCTAGGGACTGCTTTCCCCTACCTCGGATTGATTAGATGGTGGACGCCACCTCCGGATTTGAGCTACTCTCTTTCATAAATGCCTTCAAAGGCTATAACCAGATCAAGATGGCTTCCGGAGACAAGAGAAGATTGCCTTCACCACCGATAAAGGTCTCTACTACTATGAGGTCATGTATTTTTGCCTCAAGAATGTTGGAGCTACCTACACTCGGATGGTGAATAAGGTTTTCAAAAATCAGATTGACCGAAATATGGAGATCTATGTAGATGACATGTTGGTCAAGAGCAGAAGCGCGGAAGATCATGTAGTTGACCTGGCTGAAACCTTTGCCGTAATGGAGCACTTTGGGATAAAGCTGAACCCGAAAAAGTGCGCATTCGGCGTCAAGGTAGGAAAGTTTATAGGCTTCATGGTCACAGCCCGTGGAATAAAAGCCAACTCGAAAAAGGTTTAGGCGATACTTGACCTGGCACCGCCGACCTGCGTGAAAGACGTCCAGGTGTTAGCAGGCGCGGTCGCGGCACTAAGAAGATTCATGTCCAGGTCGGCTGACAAGTGTGCTCCTCTGTTCAAAATATTAAGGAATCCTAAGAACTTTGAATGGACTACGGAATGCCAGAACGCCTTCCAAGAGCTAAAAAGGTATCTAGCTTCGCCACCCCTACTATCCCGACCTGAGGTGGGGGAGGAGCTGATACTATACCTAGAATGCTCAGGGACAGCAGTGGCAGCGGCAGTGGCACTAGTCCGAGAAGAAGGGAAGGAGCAGAAGCCGGTCTATTATGTCAGCAAAACCCTGCAAGGGGCCGAGGTGAGGTATTCCTCCATGGAAAAACTCGCCATCACGCTCATTACAGCGACAAAAAAGTTGAAGCCATACTTTGATGCTCATCCAATTAAGGTCATGACGGATGCCCCACTCAAGTCCATCATGCATAAGCCGGAGGCGTCAGGTAGGCTGCTGAAATAGGCAGTTGAGCTGAGTCAATTTGACATCACCTACAAGCCCATAATAGCCATCAAAGCCCAAGCCATCGCGGACTTTGTGGTAGAATGCACTAACCGAGCTGAGCATGACCTGGAAGACGTATGGAAGGTTCATGTGGATGGGGCCTTAGGGAAGTCTAGGAGTGGAGCTGGGATGGTCATCCTCTACCCAACCCGGTATGAGCACCAATACTCCCTCAAGTTCACCTTTTCGGCATCCAACAATGAAGCGGAGTACGAAGCAGTGATTGTGGGGTTGAAAATTACAGCTCAGCTCGGGGGACAGACAGTTGACCTGAGCATCGACTCTCAATTGGTTTCTAGTAAGATATCGGGAGAGTTCGAAGCGAAGGACAGTACTATGCTGGCCTACCTCAACAGAGTCAAGGATTTGACCTCAGGTCTCAAAAGGTTCACGATACAGCAAATTATAAGGGATGAGAATATGAAGGCTGACGCCCTGCCCAGATTGGCCTTGGGCAAGAGCCGACCTACCCTAGTCCATGTGGAAGAAGTATCCAAACCAAGTATTCAGTTGGGGGTGCAAGCCGTAGCCAAGCTAAATTTAAGCCCAGATTGGACCAAACCAATCGTGGACTACTTGGTGGGGGGGTATGACCCCAGAGGATGAAAAAGCAACTCGGAAACTCATGAAACAGGCCTCAAGGTTTGTCATAATTGCTGGGCAACTCTATAAGAGAGCCTATACTTGGCCTCTCTTGAAATGTGTTAGACCCGAGGAGGGAAACTATGCACTTCAGGAGATCCATGAAGGGGTATGTGGAAACCACTTGGGAGGCAAAGCTCTGGCTCGAAAGACATTAAGGCTATTTCTGGTCAACCTTAGAGCAAGATGCCAAAAAGTATGTAAAAAAGTGCAACACCTGCCAAAGGTTCACCAATGTACAGAGGAAGCCAGCGGTAGACCTCACGATGATGATAAGCCCTTAGCCATTCTATCAGTGGGGTCTAGATATCATCGGCCCATTGCCAACCAGTGTTGGCCAAAAGAAGTACGCCTTTGTAGTAGTAAACTACTTCACCAAATGGCCTGAGGCTGAAGGTGTTGCCAGAAATCTTTTGTAACAGCCCCCGAGCTGAAATCTTTTGTTAAGGCCCCGAGCCAAAACATTGCTTGTAATCGGCTCCCAAGCCCACGTACTTTAATACAATGTATTTTGTAAACCAGTGCAAAGCCTGACCAGGGCCTAAGCGCCTCAGCTACTTAGCTACTACCAACTCGGATTAACGTGGTGGCGATCCTTAATTATGAGCTAATGATCAAGTAAACCAGCTCGGACTAGATTCCAGCTCGGGTATAATTAATAATAATTTGGTTAGTTTTGCCAGTTCGGATTAAGGTCCAACTCGGTATAATCCGACTTTAGGTCGGCATGTTAGTTTGGGTCTAAACTCGAGCTCAACATTTGTCAACATTAGTTTGACCAATTTTAAATCGGACTGACGAGTCCAGGTCGGCAACGATAATAGTTGTCCAATTAATTAGGATAAAAATTCATTAATCGCGTCTAGCTCGGTTCTTTATATTTAAATTAAGTTTGAATGGTCCATTATATTGGTCCGACCCCACTTACTTAAAAAATTTGCGAAGAGAAAGGTACCTATGTACGAACTCTAATGAAATGCAAATAAAATCAGAACATTCATTTCATTGGAATTGGAAAAAGTGACAATTACATGAAGCCCAACCTGGGAGAAATTACAAAAGCCCGACCCGGGCGATTACAAAGTTTACTTAGGAGCAGCGGTGGAGGTGGTGACATCGGTTTCATCCCCGATCTGGTCCATGCCCTTCTGAACAAATTCAGTCACCTTCTTGGCTTGGGTCGTCAGATCGGTCGGGAGCACAGGAATTTCCCAGAACTCCTGCGGCCGAGCCTCTAAGACTTTGATGTAATCGTTCTTGGTGGCAGGGAAGAAGCTTTTTGCTCTCTCTCGAGCTGCGACTTGGCCCCGGAAGTAGTACTCCAACTCGGCGTACTTGGCTATCGCCCTACCCTCCGTGGCCAACCAGTCCACGGCCTCTTGGCTGGACTTAAAGGCTTCCACCGCCTTCTCCCCATGTGGGCCGACCCGATCTAACAGATCCTTGAGCTTTGCCTCGGCCTCACGCTTGTCCTTCTTGAAGCGCTCGACATCCTTGGCCGCGGCCTCGTGTCGGGACTTCTCCGCCTGTAGCTCCCTCTTCAGCCGGTCGATCTCCGTCTTGTCCATTTTGCGCCTCTGGACGACATCCTCTCTCAGGGCCTCTAGCTCGGCTCGAGAGTCGATAAATTACTGCTCAAGCTCGACGCAGTGAGCTTGGGCTCGGGCGAGCAAGCCAGGTGCCGAAAGGATGTGGGGCTCGGCTTGCACGAAAGAGGACAAAATGATCAACCGAGCCAAAAAACTTTAGCATATCAACACAGTCAAGTATGCCTTACCGTGACTATGGCCGTCCTCAGGTCGAGCGAAAGATGCTCTGCCAGGACCGATGCCAGCTTGGGATCACGGGCGACCTTAGCTGCCTCTATAAAATCCTTGTGGGGAGGGCTCACCTTCGTGGCCTTGCCCTTCCCGGAGTACTCGGGCCGAGACCGTTTTCTGTTGTTAGGGCGGGATGCTGAGCGCTCAGGGATCGCCACACCCTAGCTCAATTTCTTGGTCAGTGGAGACGCCGATGTCCCCTTGGAAGAGACCTCGGGTCGCTGCCTTTGCTCCTGAGGGACGGAGGAGTCCAAGCCAGACTGAGCTGAGACTTCGCCATTGGCCTCGGTCTTTCTCCTCATCTGGGTATATGCAAGCTTTATCGTATCCGCCATGCCTGCAAAAACAAAGAAAAGAAAGGTGAATAATGGCCAAGCGCAAACCGAAAAGAACAACAGCAAACAAGGAGACGGGGAGGTCGGGCATTGATCCTGCGAACTGACCCTTTTACGAGCTGGACTCCGCATTTTCTTCGAGATCGGGAAGTAGGTGAGGATGCTCCCTCCTCAGGTCGGGTTCTCTCTTGAACAACTTGGATCTCCAGATCTTGTCCCACCTGAGGACACTGTCAATATCAATCAGCATACCCGGCTCGGGTCTCAGCACCCTGACCTTGGCTAGTTCCTCTACTGAGAGCTTGGGGTCGTCATTCATAGTCTTTTTCAAGGAAAGATTCCAATCCATCTGAACCCTGGGTTCACGGTCGGCTCGACCCAATAGTAGTCGTGGTGCCAGCCCTTGGTGGAGGAGTGCCACTTGGTGAATATGGCGTTGCTGACCCGAGCTGCGAAGTGGAACCACCCTGGCTGCTTCGGGTTGGGCTTGCAGACAAAGAACTGCCTGAACCGACGCAGGGTCGGCTCTATCTTCCTCTCAAGGCAGAACACATAAAATGCCACCATCACGGCCCAACCGTTAGGTGACATCTGACCCGGGCTAAGCTCGAAGTAATTCAAAATACCGGCGATGAAGTTGGGAAGTAGAAGCCGGACGACATTGAATGCGAGGTCGTAGATAGTAAAATGGTTGGGTGGAGGATAACAGGCAGGCTTGGTCCGACCTGACACCTTCAGCTTATGGTGTTGGTCCACCGACCAGTCCCTTAGCCTAGCGTTAGCCATCTGGATTGTAGAGTGGCACTCGCGCCTACCGCAGGCGAACAACTGCTCTATCCTCTTTCCCCCAGCCGACGAGCCGCTGGCTGTAGTTGAGCTCCGAGGTTGGACCGCCCTAACCGGGACCGCTTCAAGCGGCTCCGACGGAGACTCTAGCTAAGTACTCCTGTGGTATCTCAACTCCCTCCAATTGGTTCAGTGGCTCGTCATCCTCCCTATCTCCCAAGTCACCCAGGTCGGCTAAAGGATCCGCCTCGGCTTCTTCTTGCACTCGCTTGACCTCGATCACTTGGCAATCATCATCACTCTCCCTTAGCCCAGATTGCCGAGATGATTCTTGAGACGCACCTTTGATGTCATCACCGTACCCTCTATCAGAAGTCGACTCCGAGCTCGACGAATTCTCATCCCCTCCATAGGACCTCACCTCCATTGCTTGGGAATCTTCTGACTCCGACCTCCCTATCCTGTTTGCAAATTAAAATATGTGTAGGAATAACTAAAGGGAGTCGGGACGTACCTACTACTCTAGTTGTCGAAGATGACCCGATCTAATTGCCTCTGACCTAATTGGCTCCGAGCTGATAGATTCTGAGCTGAATACCTCGAGAAGATATTTTCCGAGCTAAAAGCGTCCGACCACTCTGGTTGGCGACTTGAAAGCTCCAAATTTCGTAAGCAAAGTGTGAAATAAATCTCGGATGTCAAGGCCCTATTTATAGCCAACTCTGGTAACCGCATCGGGAATCCCAAATGTCGCATCTTGTCATAACTACCTGGTGACATGTCAGCCATCTGAAGGGCATGCACCGCTGACGTGGCCATCCATACTCTGCCGGGGTCGGGCACCTCCAGCTCGGGAACAACTCCCAAATCTAGATCTCACCCTCTTGATCTCGACTTGGGGGGGGGGGGATTGATGAGAGGGATCCCAAGTTGAGGTAAGCGACCCACACCGAGCTGAGGCGGGCTAATCCGAGCCAATCCTAGCGTATACAGCTAATGCCCAACCTGGATGCTGATCCAACCTCACCCCGACCCAGGAAAACCCCGACTTCAGTGCCAGCTGCCCTGATGGGACATAAAGCTGCACCACATTAATTGCTGTCAGGTCCGAATTTAGTATAAATAGAGCTCATCCCCTTCATTTCAAAGGTAACTGCTCATTAAATGCTCTCAGCTACTTCACCAGCTTGGACATACTAATTATTCGCGTACCCGAGGGGAAAATCCGGGTCATCATCCCGCATTTTCCTTTCTTTTTCTTGTGCAGGTCAGGTGGCCGACTAGAAAAGTTCAACTCGGAGGTCAACCCGAAAAGTTCAGCTCGAAAGCAGTAACTTCCAACCTCAACGTCGAGATTCCGACCTCGACAGGGAGTAAAAGTAAAAGGGTTACATAAAATATTATTTTAATACGAGTTAATAACTTCACTTTTTGTTTTTTTTTTTAGAAAGTTTTAGTTACGTTACCCTCCTTATGCCCAACGATTGGTCGGATGACCAATTTTTGTAAATAGAGAATATTTCTAGCATAACTTTAAGGATTGAATGGAGTGCTCAAGTAGTGATTTACCGTGTCTTAAAATTATCAATTTGAACCCAACAACGAAGCTAATTAATAGTGAGTGGAGCCCCCAAAATTCTTTTAAAATTAAATATGTATATTTTAAATATATTTTTAGTATGAAATATCAATTTAACCTTTAATAAAAGAAAATGTTCATATATGAGTATTAAATGGGTATTTTAATCCCTAGGGAACAAGTGTCCTGAAGCACACCGCTGTACAATGAAGTTTATAACCTTATGATAAATTAAATGTAGTTTTGTTTAAGATGAGTTATTCGTTGTCAAAGGAAAAAGAAAGATTTCTTGCATGATGGGAGATCTAGAAACGGGGTGGAAGCAAGGGGGATCAAGGGAGCTCTAGCCCCCCATCCTCCAAATTTCTTTTTTAACATATGTAATTTTTTTTAAAAAAAAATACTATGGTGACCCCTTAATTTTTTTTTCATTTTTTCTAATTTCCCATTTTCTTACTCAAATTCTCTTATTTTTTATCTTTCAATATAAAATTACTGACACTGCTCAAAAAACCTTAAAAAAGGTGATATTTGAATTTGACCTACGCTAGGCAATAGCAAAATACTGTGCAACATGTGACAAAGGACTAAAAGGGTCTAACACAAACCCCTCATAAACGAAGAATCTTTTTAATATTCAGAACTCATAATTTCTTCCACTAGTTTACCATTACAAACCAGACGTAGTTCAACTTCTATCCTGCCCAAGTCCATGTAACTTTGTAGCTTTACATTTTGGCTCTTCATTTTGAAATAGATAATTAATCGAGAATGGATCCTCTGATGAACCAATTGTGATGATCGTAATGATACGGTAATGATGATAAAGTGACCATTATTATTGATTATTTAGATCAAATAAACTATTTCTATTTTGTTTTTAATTTATCACTATTAAATCTCTCATGTAACGTCATTAGAGAATTAATTTCTATTTGATTCCTATTTGAAGTGTCCCTTTTAAAATGAGGAAAGAAATAGACCAGAGAATTACTTGCCTCTAGCCCTATATGTTTATTTTAAAGGAATGGATCTTGATTATAACAGGATATGCTCATATGTTATGATATTATGAGCGAAATCTGAGTTAGTTTTAATAATTGTGAATTATTGACACAATTATAAAAAAGAAAAATGATGTGGATAATCCATAATTGTTGAATTTCGCTCATGACGTTATGATATTATAAGAGAATCCTCATTTATATTTATAGAAATAGAAAGTTGTGAATCATTAACGTAATTATGAAGAAATAATGTGAATAATTCACAATAATTAAGTCTCACTCATAACGTTATAACGTTATATATAATGTTATGAAAGAATCATCATTCATATATTTTAAAATAAATTTTTTTATAACGTTTTGATATTACGAACATTCATACCTGTAAAGTTGGAATCCAACAAAACCAAATAATCCAAATTAGTGGACCCTCCGTGGCACAAGAATTCAACGGACAATGAATAGCAGAACCAGCCACTTTTTTTTTTTTGAAAGAACGTTCAGGTCGGGAATTATGTGTTCACTAATCTATAAAATATTTCACCCCTTATGTCGTATTCAATAAGAGTGTCAAGTCTATTTGGCGAGTGATCCAAAGTTTGGACTCCTAACGCTTGACAAAGACTAAAATTAGCCAACTAATTCGCATTCTTATTCACCTTTAAAGACATGTTTCAACTTATACTCTCTATTGGCCGCATCATATTTTGACAATCTTAGGATGAGGACAGAAGCACCCTATTCACCCTTCATGTGTTTCCACAACAAAATTAATTCATCAAATCTTATCCCTTAGCTATGTGCTAACACATGACAAGCTGTCTCGTGACACTAACCTCCATTAACTTTTTGCCACCTATTATTCATCTTACCAACTAAATTCTTGCATAGTTCTTTTTAATGGATTGTTCTTTCGTTGGTCCTTTATTTTTATTAATTTTGTCAAATTAGTCGATTATCTTTATAAGTTATATCTTTAAATCCTATATGTTTTAGAATTATACCGCTGTTAGTCCTTTTGTTAACTTGTATTAAAACACAAATGGTTTTGTCAAAGTGGCAAAAGCAGTGCACTTGTATTTTTTTTTTTTCTGTTTGTTTTTAACAAAAATTAACGAAATGACTAATCACTCCACGATTTTAAAATATAGAGAAACAAAAGTGTCACTTATAAAAATAAATGATCAACTTGACAAAATCAGTAAAGATAAGAGACCGATTGGATAATATTCTTTCTTTTTATCTCTCACACTCGTTCATTTCATCTTGTTTTTGTCATATGTTTCGCTTCTAGCAAAAGGGTGTATTGTGTATTGATTTGCTTATCATTATGGCTTCAATAAGGTTAATAGTGACAATGGCTATGATTTTTATTTTCATGGCATGTCAATGTTCAATCTCCATAGCAATGACATCTCAGCTGTAACACCCCGATCCCTCTCAAGACCGGAAGTTCTATTAATCAATCTAATCGCAATTCAATTCCAAACCCGGACAAAATTTTAGGGAAAGACGGACGGAGTCTCCCCTGTTTCTAGGCAAAATGCAAAACCTGCAATAACATATAAGTGGACCAGCACCGTGCCCAACCATACAAACACCTTAAGGCCATCTGAGCCTTGGTTCTCAACAAGTGAACACAAGTAAATATACATTTTCAAGTACCCAGACTATTCTAACTCTTTTTTTAAACAATACAAACATGCATTAAAGTTAAGCTATACTAACTAGATACATAAACTAACTTATCATACCACTTCAATAATCTAGCTAAACTTAAATTACATTCCTTTTAACACTAAACACATACATTACATGAGAATTATACATCTTTGCATCTTTGACAACTCAAGCCACATAGCACGCAAGACAACTCTTCAAGCACGAACTTTTACGTAATCACGAACTTTCCAGCTAACATGGTATTTCCTGAAATGTGGTGGTGAGGAGTGAGTATACTCAACGCGTATACTCAGTGAGGGCGAGACAGATATCGAGGTGGAGAGAAAGAAGATCGTGCAATGCAAATAAGACAGTTAAACCATATATTCAATACGAACAACAATCAATATAAACAACAATACAATAAACAATTGAAGAAAGCATTAACACAACCATTCAAAGCTATACCACACTCTGAAGGCTATGGTTCACTCAAACGAGTAATGTACCGATCATGATTTCGATGACTTTAACGATGACGCGCTGGCTCACCCACCTTATAACTTCCGTTTAGAGTACTCCGGACATACTCTGTCAATTCTACGACCCAAAACTCCCTGGGCGGCAACCCAAGCGAGAACGGGAATAGGACACGGAGCTAGAGCAACCAACCCTGGCAGCCCGAGACTACCCAGAGAGGCCCGTCACTCACGTGCCTGACACAATGCAATGCAATACGAAGAATATAACGATAATCGAGCAAGGCACTGAAGTGCAGGTTAGTATCAACATGCGATACAATAAGCATTTACAATCAATAAAATAACAAGAACAACACCAACAAGCATTATCAACAATTGATATACAATTCAATCATAATCAAGTATAACGAGCATAATAATCCACAATAAGCATTATATAAGCAAGCATTATAAAAATCAACTAAAACACTAAATGACTCCAACTTTCAAAATGCTACTACTTCCAAACGAGCTACGAGTTTTGGAAACCGACTTCACCACTCCTCCTAGGACACCATAAGACACGTCTAAAGACCATGAAACCCTACTTTACCCTAGAATTCCCGCAAAGCTCCGATTTCTCCCTTTGTTCGTTTGAACTACAGCTACCTCAACCGTTCACCCAACCAATGTCACAACTGCACCAAAAGTGCTTCCATGACATACCTCGACAATGCCTTCACACAAATCGAGAAATTTTCAAACTCGACCGAAATGACCCCAACATGTACCAAGCCATTTTTCTTCATTTTTCCATTACACAATCCAATTAAACCATTCATTTAAGCATTCTAACATATCTAGCATCTTTCCACATCAACAAAACGCAAAACAGAGCAACTTTTACGAAACATGGATTTACTATTCATATTTTACTATTCCATTCGCATTTTAAATTACAATTGCTATATTTAACCGTAGAAAATGCTAAAAAGCTACAAATACATGTTCTACCCTCATCAAGGAACATTCTTTAAGCAACAAAACAGATAAAATAACAACCTATGGCTAAATCACAAAAATTAAAGTTTAGATACAATAACTTCAAATGCTCAAATAACGATGCAACCCTCACCTGGGATGCTACTAGATGCTAGGAAAACCATGTTGGAAGCCTCGGAAATAACCCCGTGCAAGCTCTCACGAAGATTAGAAGATTTGAAATTGAAATCATTTTTTTTTCTTCTCCCTTGTATTTTCGGCCATGGCTGAATTTTTGCCTTCTTTTCTTTTGTTTAAAAAGGTGACAACTAAGGGCAAAAAGGTCAAAGGCAAAAGACTTGGTCAATTCAAGTTAAAAAATGGTCAAATTAGCTTATTTTGATGCCATTTAATTTATTCCAAGTTAGAGCAATGCAATTTTAATGAAAACCGACTAAAACTAGCTAATTTAAACTAGAAAGGCTATTCACGAAATCCGAGAAATATCTAACTTTCATTTTCAAAATGCTACGATCGAATGGTCAATAAACGATCGCTAGTCAAATGATGAGCAATAATATAAAACTATAATTTTTGAAAAGTAGAATAATAGAATAGTTTAAAATTCACTCCGGCTCGGAGTTACTTTTCTCATTTAATTGAAAACCGATTATTAAATGCAAGAAAATAAAATCGATTATTAAAATAATCAAAACAATCAAAATAATCAATATTCATTTAAGAATAATTAATTTAACTATTTCTAGAATATTTTAAAGAATTATGAAATTAATGCTAAGATACGAATGAACAAGTTAATATAAACACGTAATCAAATGCAATTAAACACTAACATTTAAGATGACACTTAATTAAATACAAGAGAATAAATTCAATTACTATAATTAATAGAAATAGGTAATAATATTTTAATTAATCAATATAAAAATTATTAAATGCTTCCAACAAAAATATCAAAATAGTGCAAAATGGTTGATTTAACTAATTAAACATTTAATTAAATGCAGTCAAATGCTATTAAATGCATGCCGGGTTCGGGTTATCACATCAGCTGCCAAAACTACCAGCCTCTACAATATCTGCAGCATCTGCATTACTGCCAAATCCTCCTTTATCTGTACCACCAGCATTGTCTCCAGATGTTACTCATCTGTTTCCTTCCCCAGGTGGTTCTGAGCTCTCCCCGAGCGACTCGGTTATGCCCACCATTCCTTCCAGCCCCAGCCTTCCTAAACCAGACGCGATGATAGCTCTAGGGCCTGGCATTGCATTTTCGCCATTCGGGTCATTGCCAGTTTCTCCATCCGCTCCTCTAAATGCTCCAGGCTCTCTAAGCTCGACATTGTTTATGGCTTCACTGATATTTTGGTTTATACAGCTCTGCAATCCGTAGAAGCCTAATGCAGCTTTATCAGATAAGCTCCAATTGTTGTTAAGCTTTCTACTTATTTGCAACAGATTGTTTATCTCATCTTGTTCAGATTAATTGAAGTATATAGTATATAATGCAATTTTCAATTCACCATTTGTCTATGGATTCTTCATATGTAGGAATAAAGAAATTGTAATTTCTCATTAAACCTGTCGTGTAAAGGTATTGACAATCATTTTTAAATCAGGTTTAGTAATTAATTTAGATTCTAATCATGATTTATATCATTAGACTATAGTTTATTCTTTCAAAAAGCTAAATGTCAACTAGTGTTGGTATTAGTTTGGTACCCCTCGGATTTAGTTGTAATTATGCAAAGTAAGTCAATCTATGCACTCGTTGTTTGGATACCCAAGAGGATATTAGAAAGCATATATCCCTAAGTAATACCGATGGACCTAGTATATAAACCATGGAAATGAGATCAAAGCATCTGGCTGCAAGATAGAGTCGTTAGGGTATGATTAGTAATCCTAAATAGCTAATAGTGAGTATGCATGATGTTTCATGGTAAACTCTAGGACCGAAGGTCGATGAACCTTGATGCTCTTAGCTAGTTGAACATGTAAATGAGAAAAGTAAGATTTCATATAGTTAAGATAGAGATGAATTAGAGTCATAATTACCCAAGCGACTATTGTTATACCACCGTATTTATGTGCACTGTTTCACATATAGAAACTAGCTGTTGGTAGACTTCGAATCGTGGACGTTGAATAGAGGGGTGGATCTTGTGGTGATAGTTAAATAAATAGTTGATTACTTCTGAAGTTCTATTAGGTTATATTGAAGGATGCCTCGTGGTCATAATTCTTATGTTGATACAGCCTTGAAGTTATCTCGTGTAAGTATCTTATGAGCTAGATCATTTCGGTACCCATTTATAGTCCTAAGATTGTTGTTGTACGGCCGGTAACCTAGTGGAACATTGATATCACTTACATGGCTATGACCCTAGCTTAGTAACACTAATGATTGAAAATATATTGGCGGGCATTAAGTGTTCGAAGGAATGACTAGGCCGCTAAGTGAGTAGGACCATTGTCCTCTTAAGTATGACGTAACCTTGGATTCAGGTGAGTGAAATTTATTTGAGATTGAAACTATTTGCCTTAGGATTTTCGGTTAAGATTAAAAGAAATTCTGAAGCCTCATGACTTGAAGATAGAGATTTGAATAAGGAAATAAATTATGGATCACAAGCTGATGAAATTTACTTGTAAGAGTTGAACTAGTGTAACATGATGAGTTTACCCATGCAATTTCGATGGCAATTTGTTGGTGGTATTTAATAAACCTTAGAATTTGAGTTTAACGAATATCAACTAAAATATCCCACATCGGATGCAGAGGAAGTGATATAGCTAGATATAAGGACTTTGTCCCTTGTATTAGTCGAGGCGCCTTTTGGGGAGAGATCCTCGAAGGGACAAACCCGTGAGGCACCCTTGAGCCGTTGAGATTCGGGGTGTATAGAGCGGACAATACCTCGGTAGTAGTTGCCCTTGAGCCTCTGAGATTTCGGGGTAGCTATAAATGGTATCAGAGACGCGTCCTTTGTGTCAGTGACCGGCGAGGGCGCTGGGTCCCCAAAGGGGGGGCGGATGAAATATCCCACATCGGATGCGGAGGAAGTAATATAGCTGGATATAAGGACTTTGTTCCTTGTATCAGCCGAGGCGCCTTTTGAGGAGAGATCCTCGAAGGGACAAACCCATGAGGCACCCTTGAGCCGTTGAGATTCGGGGTGTACAAAGCGGACAATACCTCGGTAGTAGTTGCCCTTGAGCCTCTGAGATTTCGGGGTGGCTATATCAACGGTCTTTCTTCTTGACTACGAGCGTGAAGGTTAATGAAGTTGGGAAGGAATGTTAGTGAATAGGAGCCTGTAACCGGGAGACTAGTCATTAGAAGATTTGCTAATCTAATGTACCTACGAGATAAGGACTTTGATACTATCGATAGATGACGATTTGAGATGGATTAGTTTGTTTGGTGAGTTCTTCTTGAAGATAGGATCGTATTGTGGAAATGATCCATAACTTGTGTATGTTCTACGTGTTAACAATTTTGAATCTAGTTGATAAGATAAGTAAATCGGATATAGACCTATCATCTTGAAATTAGGGTATGTCACCATAGGATCATGGTATTATTGTGATATTTCTTTTGAGGTATGAATGCGAGATTGATACAACATGAGTCATGATTTTGGAGTTATAGTTATATAGTTAGAATACTGATGCAGCTTTGATGACAATGTATGGAGATTCTAACCTTAGTTATTGAACTTGACCTTAAGATCAAATGGAGAATAGAGTCGTTCAAAGGAAACGAACTATAAATGTAGGGGTCACACCAAATTAACGATTGGATAAAGTTTGGCAGTTTTGGAAAAGGGGATCACAGAGCGAGCAACGACCCGGAGTAGAAATATCAAAAGCCAGAACCCATCTAAATGACCCCAATAAGTAAGAATGAATTTCGGGATAAAATTCTTTTAAGGAGGGGAGGATGTGAGGCCCGACCCCGAATAACGTGTCTTACCTCGATTTGTGTGCCTTAGACCCAGAATTATATGAGTGACCTTGGATTACGTGCCTTGTCTTGATTTTTGTGCATGCCTCGTCATACGTGCCTTGCCCTAGAATTATGTTCCCTAATCCTCGACTTACGTGCGATACCTAGATATACGTGCACTGACCTTGATTTACGTGCATTACCTCGTTTCGTGTGCCCTAATCTTGAATTGTGTGTCTTAACTTAGAAGTAAGTGTCATACCTTGATTTATGTGCATTTCATCGAATTACGTGGTTGGCATTGGTTTGCATGCATTCATCTAGGGTTTCGTGCATTTGAATTGGAATACGTGCATTTATCTTGAAGTACGTGCCTTACCTCATAGTTCGTGTCTATCCCGTGATTCATGCCCTGCATTGATTTTAGTGCATGCCTCGTAGTGCGTACCCTAAACCTCGAACTACGTGCCTATACGCTAACCAATAAAGAATCTTACACAAAGTACTAGACTATAAAATAATCCAACACAATCCACTAACTATTAGAATAATATTATACTAATCCTACATATTCTTCTAACAATATTCTATTCTTCTCAACACACTCAACTAACCAATAAACAATTATAAACCTACATTTATTATAATCCAAAATATACTAACATGAATCTGAAAATTCAGATTCTTCATTGCATTACACGGGCAAACACTCAAAAATTGAAGATATTCCAAGACAATGCATGCATTAATATATTCATTACATTATTCTATGCTTTCCACTTTCTCCAAACACAAGACTTACCCTTTTATCTTATCAAAGCATGCCTCACAATTCAAAAATGCACAATTGACAAAACAAATTCAGCTTTGGAGCTATCAAGTCCGACACACCTAAACAAACACTCAACAACATCTTCAACATCATTTTTTCTCTCTCATTCTCTCTCCATTTTTGGCCATGGCTGCCTCTTGGGCTTCCAAGGCTCAACTTTGCTCATCTAGGCTCTCAAGGACTCTAAGAAGCTCGACCATAGCAAGCAACAATCAAGAAATCTCACACAAAGCTCATAAATCTCTCCATCTCGGCCATAGGTAAGTTTTGGTAGTTTTCTTCCATTTCTTTTGTTCTAACCACATGCACACACTAAGCATATGCTAACTAAGCTAGGAATTAAAGATAAACAAGCTACCTCTCGGCCAAAGCAAGGAAAGAAGTCCCTTTGTGCGTTTTCAAGTGCAACCTAGCATTTTCATCCATCAATAGGCTAAGGTGAGGGTTAAACTCTTTTAAAATCTTTCAAAACTCACATGCATGATCTCATATGACTATATTTACCTCTATAGTTATTGTATATGTATGTATATGAGCCTATCTACTCATGCTTGGCTTGATAATGGCTAGAAACTTGAAGATATGTAAACACATTTTTGCTGGCAGATTATTGACCTTGTAGAATGAAGTGCTTTTGGATTAGTAAACGTTGATAAAAATACATGTAAATTGGTAGATAACTATATTTGTTAGTTCTGAACATATTTTACAGAAATAGGCCAAGGGCCAGTTTGAGTCTAAGACCTCCAAAATGGTCAAATATTGTAATGTGTCTAAATTTGGAAAACTTGAAAATATGAAGTAGGTTTTTGGCAGCTTTCTGACCTTGTAGAACGAAATAGTTTTGGCATAGAAAACGATGTAAAAAATGAATGAAATTGGGTCGGTCACTATATTTGTCGGTTCTGAACATATTTTGCCGAAATAGGCTAAGGTTAATTTTGAGTTTAAAGGCTTAAAGGCCTCAAAAGTGGAAACTATCGAGATGTGTATGAATCTGGACAGTTTTGCGTAGTCTCACGGTTTTGGTCATAACTCCTAAGTATGAACTCCAAATGCAGCGAGGTTTGTTCCTGAATTTAAAGAAACCATTAAGATTCAATTTGAAATTTGGTTCACTGAATTTGGAGGTTATTTACTTGGCTAAATGAATGAGGAAAAACAGACCATTGCAGTAAGGGTTTTGGCTTGGTAATATGCTTGAATCATGTTGTAACTTTACTTGTGGTATTGAATGCTTGGAATTGTGGCAATTAGAAGTTGTGTGGGCTGTTTTGGTTGGTTGAGGATGCTTAATTTGGTTGATGCATGGATTAGGTTCATTATTTGACGAATTGTTGCTCAATTTCTTGTGTAAGCACGAAATTGAGGCCTTATTGCTTATGAATACTTGCTAAGTAATGATCCTATGGTTAAACGTATTCAATTGAGTGGTTAGTAGGCTGTCCAATAATTGCTAAGTATGCTTGAAATGGTTTAAATGATTCTTGTGATTCTTAGCAAGTTAAATCAACACCCGAGCATGTCTATTGTAAACCCTAATGGCTATAGAGGTTCCCAAGTTCTAAACTATTCATGTGTGTCTTATAATTGATGTTGAGAAATGTTAATGGACTGCCCAAAATTGTCTTTATAGCCCTAAGCATGATTCTTGATGATTGCATGTTGATAAGTTAACTATTCTTGTACCTGGTCTTGGGTAAATTGTCATAGCATGCTTGTGTGATCCTAATACTTGGTATGTGAACTAAATTGGGTAAAATGACTTGTTAGCAAGATGTTACTTGGTTGCCCATTAAATGTTCATATGCCTCTAAGTGTTTTACAAAGTGAATATACATTTCAAGCATGTCTTGTATGTTTACTTATCGATATGTGATCTTATAACTGCTCGGAGGCAACCTACTTTGTTAACCTCCTAATGTGAATTGTTAAAAGATATTCAATGGCTTATTTGAATATGATTACTTGGGTGCCCGTGAAAGTTTAATTGCTTTCAAATTGATATATGAAATGATTACATGTTCTTACAATGCCTTATGTGCCAATATGTCAAAATGTGATCATATACTTGATCGGAGGCAACCTACTTTGTTGACCTCCTAATGTGAAATATTAAATGGCATAAATGTGCATTGCATACAAGGTTGCAACCTTTCATTTTGGAATGGTAGCGTTCGCGTCACTCTGGGCGGCATCGGGCTTGCCGGTGTATTGGCGTGACTACCATGGTCCAATTCCCTCTCTCGCTTGGGGGCTAGACTTCCTCGGAGAGTTGGGTCGTAGGATTTGGGGTACATTCGGAGTACACCCGTTGGAGTGATAAGTAGATGATGGATGCCAGCTACAACAATGGTTATTGGAAAAGAACTTGAACGGCAGGAACTAAGTGCTATGCAGGGCAAAGTACTACACCTAAAAGTAGTGGGAGCTACCTCTTGTGCCCGTAGGAGTCACCTCTAGAGTCTTGTATGTATCAAAACGTATCTTTTTTACTATGTGTTTAAGTACTTTCGCTTGGTTCCTAGAGGACCTCGTGAAGGAAAGACGGGTAAATGTGTTTATTGATATTTATATTTATGTTATGTACTTACTTATTCTATATGACATGTTTTCAAAAGCGTTTTTATAAGATTAACCGGAAAAGAGTTTCAAAACGTTATCTCTCGTTCCTCCTCGCTGAGTTCATAAGGACTCACCCTCTTTTATCATCACAGGTGAAGAAGATTTGGAATAGGTACCCTAGGAGAATGTGCCTGTTGATGATTCCTTAGGGCGATTACGTACTTTATGTGCCTTGCTTGATAGTGGCTATTTTGTGAACGTTGTGTTTGCTTTGAAGAATACTTATTTTGTTGATGTAAATGCCCCCGTTGTAATTTGGGTCTAATTTTGGGATTGTACTATCTATAATCGGGCGAACTCTTTATTTGATTATTTGCTTTCATTATCTCGTATAGTACTTATTGTAGGCGTTTAAACCACTAGATGATTAATCCACTAAGTTAACTCTATCTAATTTCACTTAGGTACTCACCCGTACCCTAAAGGATAATAGGTACTTGCATAATAGAAAATTGACAAATAAATGGAACATAGTTATCAAGCTAGGCTTATTAACCAAATGGGACTTTCAAGATAAATTAGTAGTCATATCGGTTGATGATACAATAGAGATCTTAGTTGGAATCGAACAATGATTGGAAGTTTTTGAGGCATTTAGAAAATTAGGTAAAACCAAAGGTCTTAAATACAACCGTTATGCTGCCGATTTTCTGAAAAACTTTTGGTGTTCTAGGCCAACGTTAAGTGTTAAATCATAACAAACGGCTAAGTATTTGAAATGGGTGAAATGGTTAGGGTCGTAAAATAACAATGATGATTTAGGTCATACCCTAGTCTAGCCTCTGTGGGTCGAGTTGGGGCGTGACACCTATAGTAGAATGGTATTAGAGCTTAGTTTACTAACTAGGCATTAGTCGGGTTCAACTCTCGGACCATGGGTAGAAGCCCTTAGGTAATTATGATATCTTATTTATATGTGTTAATGTGTGCTAATGTGCTTTAATTGCTTTGAGCATTGAATATTATGTGTCTTTGTGAGCCATATGTATTATGTGTCATGCACACCGACACGTTAGTGCCCTCGATAATGCATGCATGCTTTTATACTCTTTCCTTGATACATGTGCATGTTATAAAACCCTGCTTGACAGTTTATACACCTAGATAGTTAGGATTCGAATTTTTAGGGAAGTGAATTCATGCAGGAAGAATGAAAAGTCTCGGTTAGAGATTTCTGGAATCTTCACAGGTACTCGATGGATCGTAGATATTATCTCACCAATATCCAACTTAGGACCTTTAGCAATGTTAGTCATCTAATGCATAATTCAATACTTTATACTTCTATTCGACCTAACATTTTAGGTGTAGTCTTCCGAACACAAGTTCTAGCTACGTGAATTCCTCAATTCTAACATCACTAAAGAATCATCAACCTTGTTAAACTCAGTCTCCAGAGTTGTCTACATGTATTGTGGTTATCCATTGTTAAGTCACTTAAATACACTATCCATGTCTTAGAAATCTAACCCCTAAAAGTAACTATCGTCAACTTCCACGAATTGATCCCTTAATTTCTAGGTCACGATCTTACCATTTAGTGAACTTGAAACTCGCTTGTATACACCATATTAGAATCATCAGTGCTTAATTCCAATCAAGTAAGAATTCAATCATATAAATAGTCTATTATACCAATTTAAGATATAAGAATTTGATTCAAAAACAACTCCTAAGTCAAACTTCCATTATAAGCGTATAAATATATATATTACTCCGCATGTCCAATAGTATACTCTTATATCTAAGGAAAGTTGTATGTCCTTAACCCTTATACTTGAACCACAATTGGAAGAACAGTTTAACGGAATCAAGAACTTCATAGCTATAAAATTGATAACTTAATCACTAGTATGGGTATTCCAAAGATAAGGAGATAACTTTACCTCAACAATTATACTTGTGCTACGCATTTTATATGTGCATATCCAATAATACATACGATCCATCGAGTACCTGTGAAGATGCCAGAAGTCTCTAACCGAGACTTTTCGTTCTTCCTGCATGAATTCACTTCCCTGAAAGTTCTAATCCTAACTATCTAGGTGTATAAACTGTCAAACAAGGTTTTATAACATGCACATGTATCAAGGAAGGAGTATAAAAGCATGCATGCATTATCGAGGGCACTAACGTGTCGGTGGGCATGACACATAATACATGTCACGCCCCGACCCAACCCCCAAGCTAAAGGTTAAGTCCGGACCCGACACACGGACAGAGTCTCCCCTGTACTGTGGACATTCTAAAAACCTGTAATCACTCAAACAAAGTCCCAACAATACAATACAAGCTTTTCTTAATTAAACAACAAAGTTCTAAGGCCATCCGAGCCTTAAGGTACACAATAGTTCCAAAACACACAAGCATGTGAGAACTAGTTATCAACATAGTTTTATAATCATGACATTCTAGGAAATCAATTAAACATAATTGAAAGATCAAACATTTCTACTTTAAGCCATTCACTCCCAAGCAAGCAAAGCGAATAGAAGTGGATCATAAGTTATTACAGTACATAGGCTTTCAAAACTACACCACAACCAACTAGTCTTCAACTTATACAACAAACATATACATAACCCTTAGGCTACAAAATAGGACATAAAATAAACAGTTGAGCCTTCCACAAAGCAGCAAGGAATTAAACCACCTCAAGCTATCAGGCACAGCAACTAAGGTAAGGGATCAATCTGAACTTCCTCCTCCTCAACTAACTCAACAAGCTGGGGATCACCCACAGCGTCTCCTGAAACATATATCGAGGTATGAGCAACCATTGTTGCCCAGTGAGGGATATAGTCCCGGGGCGTGCAATGCAACAGATAATACAGTTATACAACAATATCACTTAGACAATTTAAGAAACAATGATAACTTAGATAACCACACATTTAAAAGGATACATTTCACACAATCCCCTATACACCAATCTTCACTGGTCTTCATTCACGATCCACGAACCACGAGCACGATCACGCTAAGCCGGCATAACCCCAAACACTCCAGTGGGTGTACTCCGGATGTACCCCGATAAGCCTACGACCCAACATCCCCTGGAAATCTCCGGACCAGGCGAATGAGGGACTAGGGCACGGAGTTTGAATATCCACCGGCAAGCCCTCTGCCGCCCAGTCGATATTCAACACAACCGCCCCTGACACTATGGTTGCGCAACCACTATGCAATGCACTTAACAATGTCAAGTTAATAGCAATAATATAAGCATTAACACATAGGAGGTTCAACAAAGTAGGTTGACCCCGATGCAATTAGAATAGAACAAATATATAAGCAAATATGCAATTTTACAAGGAGACATATGCAAGTTAAGTATAGAATCACACCAAAAGCTTCAAAACAACTTGAAACCACATATAAACACTCAAGAAGTTATGCCATGGGTTTAGAAGTGTGAGTCAACCGAAATAGCTCATAAATCCCTTTGTTTTTCAAACTATTTCTCTTCCAAACCAAGGTTAATGATTCCAATTTCAAAGGAAACTCTTCCAACTTTCTAACTAACCCTCAAGGTACCCTCTCAACCCTCTAACTCATTCAAATGCCCGTGATTACCCCGAAAGCCCAAAATTCCCTCTTATAGCTTTAAACTACACATACATTGTCCGGGCTTCAAACAAGGGACATCAAGGCTTCTATAGCACCTAGGTAACTTAAGGATACTAGAATTGAAGCCCGAATCCACCCGGATTCGCATTAACCCCGAAAGCCCGAAATTAAAGTCGACTATTTTCCATTTTAAGCGATTTAAGGACAATGCAAGTGCACGGGGCTATTAGGTTACCTTCACTAGCACCTAAGGCATCTATTAGAAGCATTGAATCAAGCTAATTCGAGCAATGACGCAAAACCCTAGAAAAATGTCACTATTCACCCTAAAAATCAAACTAACGATTCTAACCGTTTAAATTGCGAAACGATGGCTCAAATATGTTCTCTAGCATTCATATACATGGTATAATAGCATAGATAACTAACACAATGGCATTTGACCACATTTTTAACAAATCAAGAAAAGAGCAACTATTTAGAAATGCAAAAATAGGTCGTGAAATCCCTCACCACTACGCGTAGGAACACCTAGGAGGCTTGAAGACACCCTAATCCACTTGCTCAAGGCTTGGGAGGGCTTGGATTGAAGGATTGAAGAACAAAATCTTCCTCTTTTCTCCCTATGCTGCTGTCGGCCCTTTTCTGTTTATGTTTCAGCTTTTATTTTTTTTTTTCTTTTCCATTTTGAGAGTTTAAGTGATATATAAAAGGGCTAAGTTGAGGTGGGGTCATTTGGGTGCTTAAGTGATCTAATATAATGCGCTTATTAAGCTTAAAATGAGCTTAGATAGTAAAATTTATGCTAGCTAATTAATTACCTAAGTTATGTTATGTAACACTATTCACTCAACTACTAAAACTATTTTCTAAATGAGTCCTCCTACCGCTTCTAGCTCAATTGCACATTTTTCTCATTACTTTAATAATTAATAGGATTTAATAAAAATACTAATTAACTAATAGAAGGCAGTTTAAAAACGGAGTGAATAGTAGTCACAAAAGTCAGTTAGTAAAGCACAGAAGTAAATACGCAAACAAGGGATGCAACAGTAATTAAATGCATGGCTAAATCTAGGGCGTCACAATACATATGTTTCACAAAGGCACATAATATTCAATGCTCAAAGCAATTAAAGCACATTAGCACACATTAACACATATAAACAAGACATCATAATTACCTAAGGGCTTCTACCCATGGTCCGAGAGTTGAACCAGACTAATGCCTAGTTAGTAAACTAAGCTTTGATACCATCCTACTATAGGTGTCACGCCCCAACCCGACCTACAGAGGCTAGACTAGGGTATGACCTAAATCATCATTGTTATTTTACGACCCTAACCGTTTCACCCATCTCAAATACTTAGCCGTTTGTTATGATTTAACACTTAACGTTGGCCTAGAACTCCAAAAGTTTTTCAGAAAACCGGCAACATAACAGCTGTATTTAAGACCTTTGGTTTGATCTAATTTTCTAAATGCCTCAAAACTTCCAATCATTGTTTCGATTCCAACTAAGATCTCTATTGTATCATCAACCGATATGACTACTAATTTATCTTGAAAGTCCCATTTGGTTAATAAGCCTAGCTTGATAACTATGTTCCATTTATTTGTCAATTTCCTATTATGCAAGTACCTATTATCCTTTAGGGTACGGGTGAGCACCTAAGTAAAATTAGATAGAGTTAAATTAGTGGATTAATCATCTATTGGTTTAAACGCCTACGATAACTACTATACGAGATAATGAAAGCAAATAACCAAATAAAGAGTTCGTCCGGTTATAGATAGTACAATCCCAAAATTAGACCCAAATTACAACGGGGGCATTTACATCAACAAAATAAGTATTCTTCAAAGCAAACACAACTTTCACAAAATAGCCACTGTCAAGCAAGACATATAAAGCACGTAATCACCCCAAGGAATCATCGACAGGAATATTCTCCTTAGGTACCTGTTCCAAATCTTTTTCACCTATGATGATAAAAGAGGGTGAGTCCTTATGAACTCAGCGAGGGGGAACGAGAGATAACATTTTGAAACTCTTTTCCGGTTAATCTTTTGAAAACATGTCATATAGAATAAGTAAGTACATAACATAAATATAAATATCAATGAACATATTTACCTGTTCATCTAGTAAATAGATAGAGTTACCTAAGTGAAATTAGATAGAGTTAACTTAGTGGATTAATCATCTAGTGGTTTAAACGCCTACGATAACTACTATACGAGATAATGAAAGCAAAAAACCAAATAAAGAGTTCGTCCGGTTATAGATAGTACAATCCCAAAATTAGACCCAAATTACAATGGGGGCATTTACATCAACAAAATAAGTATTCTTCAAAGCAAACACAACGTTCACAAAACAACCACTATCAAGCAAGGCACATAAAGCACGTAATCACCCTAAGGAATCATCGACAGGCATATTCTCCTCGGGTACCTGTTCCAAATCTTCTTCACCTGTGATGATAAAAGAGGGTGAGTCCTTATGAACTCAGTGAGGGGGAACGAGAGATAACGTTTTGAAACTCTTTTCCTGTTAATCTTATAAAAACACTTTTGAAAACATGTAATATAGAATAAGTAAGTACATAACATAAATATAAATATCAATGAACACATTTACCCGTCTTTCCTCCCCAAGGTCCTCTAGGAACCAAGCGAGAGTACTTAAACACATAGTAAAAAAGATACGTTTTGATACGCAAAGGACTCTAGAGGGGACTCCTACGGGCCCAAGAGGTAGCTCCTACCACTTTTAGGTGTAGTACTTTGCCCCGCATAGCACTTAAAACCTGCCGTTCAAGTTCATTTCCAATAACCATTGTTGTAGCCGACATCTATCATCCACTTATCACTCCAACGAGTGTACTCCGGACGTACCCCAAATCTTACGACACAACTCTCCGAGAAAGTCTAGCCCCCAAGCGAGAGAGGGAATTGGACCATGGTAGTCACGCCAATACACCAGCAAGCTAGATTCCGTCTGTAGTGACGCGAACGCTACCATACCAGAATGAAAGGTTGCGACCTTGTATGCAATGCACATTTATGACATTTAACATTTCACATTAGGAGGTCAACAAAGTAGGTTGCCTCCGAGCAAGTATATGATCACATTTTGACATATTGGCCCATAAGGCATTGTAAGAACATGTAATCATTTCATATATCAATTTGAAAGCAATTAAACTTTCATGGGCAGCCAAGTAATCATGTTCAAATAAGCCATTGAATATCTTTTAACAATTCACATTAGGAGGTCAACAAAGTAGGTTGCCTCCGAGCAATTATAAGATCAGATATGGATAAGTTAACATATAAGGCATGCTTGACATGTATATTCACTTTGTAAAACACTTAGAGTCATAGGAACATTTAACGGGCAGTCAAGTAACATCTTGCTAACAAGTCATTTTACCTAATTTAGTTCACATACCAAGTATTAGGATCACACAAGCATGCTACGACAATTTACCCAAGATCGGGTGCAAGAATAGTTAACTTATCAACATGAAATCATCAAGAATCATGCTTAGGGCTATAAAAACAATTCCAGGCAGTCCATTAACATTTCTCAACGTCAATTATAAGACACACATGAATAGTTTAGAACTTGGGAACCTCTATGGCCATTAGGGTTTACAATAGACATGCTCGGGTGTTGATTTAACTTGCTAAGAATCACAAGAATCATTTAAACTATTTCAAGCATACTTAGCAATTATTGGACAGCCTACTAACCACTCAATTGGACACGTTTAACCATATGATAATTACTTAGCAAGTATTCATAAGCAATAGGGTCTCAATTTCGTGCTTACACATGCAATTGAGCAACAATTCGTCAAATAATGAACCTATACCATGCATCAACCAAATTAAGCATCCTCAACCAACCAAAACAGCCCACACAACTTCTAATTTCCACAATTCCAAGCATTCAATACCACAAGTAAAGTTACAACATGATTCAAGCATATTACCAAGCCAAAACCCTTACTGCAATAGTCTGTTTTTCCTCATTCATTTAGCCAAGTAAATAACCTCCAAATTCCTTAAACCAAATTTCAAATTGAAGCTTAATGATTTATTTAAATTCAAGAACAAACCTCACTGCATTTGGAGTTCGGACTTAGGAGTTATGACCAAAACCGTGAGACTACGCAAAACTGTCCAGATTCATACACATCTCGATAGTTTCCATTTTTGAGGCCTTTAAACTCAAAATTAGCCTTAGCATATTTCTGAAAAATATGTTAAGAACTGACAAATATAGTGACCTGCCAATTTCATTCATTTTTGATATCGTTTACTAGGCCAAAACTATTTCGTTCTACAAGGTCAGAAAGCTGCCAGAAACCTACTTCATATTTCCAAGTTTTCCAGATTTAGACACATTATGATATTTGACCATTTTGGAGGTCTTAGACTCAAACTGGACCTTAGCCTATTTCTGTAAAATATGTTCAGAACTGACAAATCTAGTTATCTACTAATTTACATGCATTTTTATCAATGTTTACTAAGCCAAAAGCATTTCGTTCTACAAGGTCAGTAATCTGCCAGCAAAAACGTGTTTACATATCTTCAAGTTTCTAGCCATTATCAAGCCATGCATGTGTAGATAGGCTCATATACACACATATACAATAACTAAAGAGGTAAATATAGCCATATGAGATCATGCATGTGAATTTTGAAAGCTTTTAAAAGAGTTTAACCCTCACCTTAGCCTATTGATGGATGAAAATGCTAGGTTGCACTTGAAAACGCACAAAGGGACTTCTTTCCTTGCTTTGGCCGAGAGGTAGCTTGTTTATCTTTAATTCCTAGCTTAGTTAGCATATGCTTAGTGTGTGCATGTGGTTAGAACAAAAGAAATGGAAGAAAATTATCAAAACTTACCTATGGCCGAGATAGAGAGATTTGTGAGCTTTGTGTGAGATTTCTTGATTGTTGCTTTCTATGGTCGAGCTTCTTAGAGTCCTTGAGAGACTAGATAAGCAAAGTTGAGCCTTGGAAGCTCAAGAGGCAGCCATGGCCAAAAACGGAGAGAGAATGAGAGAGAAAAAATGATGTTGAGGATGTTGTTGAGTGTTTGTTTAGGTGTGTCGGCCTTGAGAGCTCCAAAGCTGAATTTGTTTTGTCAATTGTGCATTTTTGAATTGTGAGGCATGCTTTGATAAGATAAAAGGGTAAGTCTTGTGTTTGGAGAAAGTGAAAAGCGTAGAATAATGTAATGAATATATTAATGCATGCATTGTCTTGGAATATCTTCAATTTTTGAGTGTTTGGCCGTGTAATGCAATGAAGAATCTGAATTTTCAGATTCATGTTAGTATATTTTGGATTATAATAAATGTAGGTTTACAATTGTTTATTGGTTAGTTGAGTATGTTGAGAAGAATAGAATATTGTTAGAAGAATATGTAGGATTAGTATAATATTATTCTAATAGTTAGTGGATTGTGTTGGATTATTTTATAGTCTAGTACTTTGTGTAAGATTCTTTATTGGTTAGCGTGTAGGCACGCAGTTCGAGGTTTAGGGTACGCATTACGAGGCATGCACAAAAATCAATGCAAGGCATGAATCACGGGATAGACACGAACTACGAGGTAAGGCACGTACTTCAAGATAAATGCACGTATTCCAATGCAAATGCACGCAACCCTAGATGAATGCTTGCAAACCAATGCCAGTCACGTAATTCGATGCAATGCACGTAAATCAAGGTATGACACTTAAATCTAAGTTGAGACTCGTAATTCAAGGTTAGGGCACACGAAACGAGGTACTGCATATAAATCGATGTCAGGGCACGTATATCTATGTATCGCACGTAAGTCAAGGATTAGGGCACATAATTCTAGGGCAAGGCACGTATGACGAGGCATGCATGAAAACTAAGACAGGGCACGTAATCCAAGGTCAGTCATATAATTATGAGTCTAAGGCACACAAATCGAGGTAAGACACGTTATTCGGGGTCGGGCCTCACATCCTCCCCTCCTTAAAAGAATTTCGTCCCGCAATTCATTTTTACTTGTTGGGGTCATTTAGATGGGTTCTGGGCTTTGATATTTCTACTCCAGGCCGTTGCTCGCTGCGTGATTCCCTTTTCCAAAACTGCCAAACTTTCTCCAATCGTTAATTCGGTGTGACCCCTACATTTATAGTTCGTTCCTTTGAACGACTCTATTCTCCATTTGATCTTAAGGTCAAGTTCATTAACTATGGTTAGAATCTCCATACATAGTCATCCAAGCTGCATCAGTATTCTAACTATATAACTATAACTCCAAAATCATGACTCATGTTGTATCAATCTCGCATTCATACCTTAAAAGGAATATTACAATAATACTATGATCCTATGGTGACATACCCTAACTTCAAGATGATAGGTTTATATCCGATTTACATATCCTATCAACTAACTTCAAAATTGTTAACACGTAGGACATACACAAGTTATGGATCATTTCCACAATACGACCCTATCTTCAAGAAGAACTCACCAAACAAACTAATCCATCTCAAATCGTCATCTATCGATAGTATCATAGTCTTTATCTTGTAGGTACATTAGATTATCAAATCTTCTAATGACTAGTCTCACGGTTACGGGCTCCTATTTACTAACATTCTTTCCCAGCTTCGTTAACCTTCACGCTCGTAGTCAAGAAGAAAGACCGTTGATATTCGTTAGACTCAAATTCTAAGGTTTATTAAGTACCACCAACAAGTTGCCATCGAAATTGCATGGGTAAACTAATCATGTTACACTAGTTCAACTCTTACAAGTAAATTTCATTAGCTTGTGATCCATAATTTATTTCCTTATTCAAATCTCTATCTTCAAGTCATGAGGCTTCATAATTTCTTTTAATCTTAACCGAAACTCCTAAGGCAAATAGTTTCAATCTCAAATAAATTTCACTCACCTCAATCCAAGGTTACGTCATACTTAAGAGGACAATGGTCCTACTTACTTAGCGACCTAGTCATTCCTTCGAACACTTAATGCCCGCCAATATATTTTTAATCATTAGTGTCACTAAGCTAGCATCATAGCCATATAAGTGATATCAATGTTTCACTAGGTTACCGGCCGTACAACAACAATTTTAGGACTATAAATGGGGACCGAAATGATCTAAATCATAAGATACTTACACGAGATAACTTCAAGGCTGTATCAATATAAGAATTATGACCACGAGACATCCTTCAATATAACCTAATAGAACTTCAGAAGTAATCAACTATTTATTTAACTATCACCACAAGATCCACCCCTCTATTCAACATCCACGATTCAAAGTCTACCAACAGCTAGTTTTTAGACGTGAAACAATGCACATAAATATGGTGGTATAACAGTAGTCTCTTGGGTGATTATGACTCTAATTCATCTCTATCTTCACTATATGAAATCTTATTCTTCTCATTTACATGTTCAACTAGCTAAGAGCATCAAGGTTCATCGACCTTCGGTCCTAGGGTCTACCATGAATCATCATGCACACTCACTATTAGCTATTTAGGATTATTAATCATACCCTAACGACTCCACCTTGTAGCCGGATGCTTTAATCTCATTTCCATGGTTTATATACTAGATCCATCGGTATTACTTAGGGATATATGCTTTCTAACATCCTCTAGGGTATCCAAACAATGAGTGCATAGATTGACTTACTTTGCATAATTACTACTAAATCCGAGGGGTACCAAACTAATACCATGATTCTCAATATCACCAATATCCAACTTAGGACCTTTAGCAATGTTAGTAATCTAATGCATAATTCAATACTTTACACTTCTATTCGACCTAACATTTTACGTGTAGTCTTCCGAAAACAAGTTCTAGCTACGTGAATTCCTCAATTCCAAAATCCCTAAAGAATCATCAACCTTGTTAAACTCAATCTCCAGAGTTGCCTACATGTATTGGGGTTATCCATTGTTAAGTCACTTAAATACACTATCCATGTCTTAATAATCTAACCCCTAAAAGTAACTATCGTCAACTTCCACGAATTGATCCCTTAATTTCTAGGTCACGATCTTACCATTTAGTGAACTTGAAACTCGCTTGTATATACCATATTAGAATCATCAGTGCTTAATTCCAATCAAGTAAGAATTTAATCATATAAATAGTCTATTATACCAATTTAAGATATAAGAATTTGATTCAAAAACAACTCCTAAGTCAAACTTCCATTATAAGCGTATAAATATATATATCACTCAGCATGTCCAATAGTATGCTCTTATATTTAAGGAAAGTTGTATGTCCTTAACCCTTATACTTGAACCACAATTGGAAGAATAGTTTAACGGAATCAAGAACTTCATAGCTATAAAATTGATAACTTAATCACTAGTATGAGTATTCCAAAGATAAGGAGATAACTTTACCTCAACAATTATACCTGTGCTACGCATTTTATATGTGCATATCCAATAATACATACGATCCATCGAGTACCTGTGAAGATGCCAGAAATCTCTAACCGAGACTTTTCGTTCTTCCTGCATGAATTCACTTCCCTGAAAGTTCTAATCCTAACTATCGAGGTGTATAAATTGTCAAGCAAGGTTTTATAACATGCACATGTATCAAGGAATGAGTATAAAAGCATGCATGCATTATCGAGGGCACTAACGTGTCGGTGTGCATGACACATAACACATATAGTTCACAAAGGCACATAATATTCAATGCTTAAAGCAATTAAAGCACATTAGCACACATTAACACATATAAACAAGACATCATAATTACCTAAGGGCTTCTACCCATGGTTTGGGAGTTGAACCCGACTAATGCCTAGTTAGTAAACTAAGCTCTGATACCATTCTACTATAGGTGTCACACCATAACCCGACCTACAGAGGCTAGACTAGGGTATGACCTAAATCATCATTGTTAGTTTACGACCCTAACCATTTCACCTATTTCAAAAACTTAGCCGTTTGTTATGATTTAACACTTAACATTGGCCTAGAACTCTAAAAGTTTTTCAGAAAATTGGTAGCATAACGGCTGTATTTAAGATCTTTCGTTTGACCTAATTTTCTAAATGCCTCAAAACTTTCAATCATTATTTCGATTCCAACTAAGATCTCTATTGTATCATCAACCGATATGACTACTAATTTATCTTGAAAGTCCCATTTGGTTAATAAGCCTAGCTTGATAACTATGTTCTATTTATTTGTCAATTTCCTATTATGCAAGTACCTATTATCCTATAGGGTAAGGGTGAGTACCTAAGAGAAATTAGATAGAGTTAACTTAGTGGTTTAATCATCTAGTAGTTTAAACGCCTACGATAACTACTATACGAGATAAAGAAAGCAAATAACCAAATAAAGAGTTCATTCGGTTATAGATTGTACAATCCCAAAATTAGACCCAAATTACAACGGGGTCATTTACATCAACAAAATAAGTATTCTTCAAAGCAAACACAACGTTCACAAAATAGCCACTGTCAAGCAAGGCACATAAAGCACGTAATCAACCCAAGGAATCATCGACAGACACATTCTCCTCGGGTACCTGTTCCAAATCTTCTTCACCTGTGATGATAAAAGAGGGTGAGTCCTTATGAACTCAGCGAGGGGGAATTAGAGATAACGTTTTGAAACTCTTTTCCGGTTAATCTTATGAAAACCCTTTTGAAAACATGTCATATAGAATAAGTAAGTACATAACATAAATATAAATATCAATGAACACATTTACCCGTCTTTCCTCCCCGAGGTCCTCTAGGAACCAAGCGAGAGTACTTAAATACAAAGTAAAAAAAATACGTTTTGGCACATATAGGACTTTAGAGGTGACTCCTATGGGCTCAAGGGGTAGATCCCACCACTTTTAGGTGCAGTACTTTGCCCCGCATAACACTTAGTTCCTACCGTTCAAGTTCATTTCCAATAACCATTGTTGTAGCCGGCATCCATCATCCACTTATCACTCCAACGGGTATACTCCGGATGTACCCCAAACCCTATGACCCAACTCTCCGAGGAAGTCTAGCCCCCAAGTGAGAGAGGGAATTGGACCATGGTAGTCACGCCAATACACCAACAAGCTCGATGCCGCCCGGAGTGACGCGAACGCTACCATGCCAGAATGAAAGGTTGCAACCTTGTATGCAATGCACATTTATGCCATTTAGCATTTCACATTAGGAGGTCAACAAAGTAGGTTGCCTCCGAGCAAGTATATGATCACATTTTGACATATTGGCACATAAGGCATTGTAAGAACATGTAATCATTTCATATATCAATTTGAAAGCAATTAAACTTTCACGGGCAGCCAAGTAATCATGTTCAAATAAGCCATTGAATATCTTTTAACAATTCACATTAGGAGGTCAACAAAGTAGGTTGCCTCCGAGCAATTATAAGATCAGATATCGCTAAGTAAACATACAAGGCATGTTTGACATGTATATTCACTTTGTTAAACACTTAGAGGCATATGAACATTTAACGGGAAGCCAAGTAACATCTTGCTAACAAGTCATTTTACCCAATTTAGTTCATATACCAAGTATTAGGATCACACGAGCATGCTACGACAATTTAACCAAGACCGGGTGCAAGAATAGTTAACTTATCAACATGCAATCATCAAGAATCATGCTTAGGGCTATAAAGACAATTCCGGGCAGTCCATTAACATTTATCAACGTCAATTATAAGACACACATGAATAGTTTAGAACTTGGGAACCTCTATAGCCATTAGGGTTTACAATAGACATGCTCGGGTGTTGATTTAACTTGCTAAGAATCACAAGAATCATTTAAACCATTTCAAGCATACTTAGAAATTATTGGACAGCCTACTAACCACTCAATTGAACACGTTTAACCATAGGATCATTACTTAGCAAGTATTCATAAGCAATAGAGCCTCAATTTCGTGCTTACACATGCAATTGAGCAACAATTCGTCAAATAATAAACCTAAGCCATGTATCAACCAAATTAAGCATCCTCAACCAACCAAAACATCCCACACAACTTCTAATTGCCACAATTCCAAGCATTCAATACCACAATTAAAGTTACAACATGATTCAAGTGTATTACCAAGCCAAAACCCTTACTGCAATGGTCTATTTTTCCTCATTCATTTAGCCAAGTAACTAACCTCCAAATTCAGTGAACCAAATTTCAAATTGAAGCTTAATGATTTCTTTAAATTCAGGAACAAACCTCGCTGCATTTGGAGTTCGGACTTAGGAGTTATGACCAAAACCGTGAGACTACGCAAAACTGTCCAGATTCACACACATCTCAATAGTTTCCATTTTTGAGGCCTTTATACACCAAATTAGCCTTAGCCTATTTCTGCAAAATATGTTCAAAACTGACAAATATAGTGATCTACCAAATTTCATTCATTTTTGTCATTGTTTATTAGGCCAAAACAATTTCGTTCTACAAGGTCAGAAAGCTGCCAGAAACCTACTTCATATTTCCAAGTTTTCCAGATTTAGACACATTACGATATTTGACCATTTTGGAGGTCTTAGACTCAAACTGGTCCTTGGCCTATTTCTGTAAAATATGTTCAGAACTAACAAGTCTAGTTATCTACCAATTTGCATCCATTTTTATCAACGTTTACTAAGCCAAAAGCACTTCGTTCTACAAGGTCAATAATCTGCCAGCAAAAACATGTTTACATATCTTCAAGTTTCTAGCCATTATCAAGCCATACATGAGTAGATAGGCTCATATACACACATATACAATAACTACAGTGGTAAATATAGCTATATGAGATCATGCATGTGAGTTTTGAAAGCTTTTAAAAGAGTTTAACCCTCACCTTAGCCTATTGATGGATGAAAATGCTAGGTTGCACTTGAAAACGCACAAAGGAGCTTCTTTCCTTGCTTTGGCCGAGAGGTAGCTTTTTTTTCTGTAATTCCTAGCTTAGTTAGCATATGCTTAGTGTGTGCATGTGGTTAGAACAAAAGAAATGGAAGAAAATTATCAAAACTTACCTATGGCCAAGATAGAGAGATTTGTGAGCTTTGTGTGAGATTTCTTGATTGTTGCTTGCTATGGTCGAGCTTCTTAGAGTCCTTGAGAGCCTAGATAAGCAAAGTCGAGCCTTGGAAGCTCAAGAGGCAGCCATGGCCGAAAACGGAGAGAGAATGAGAGAGAAAAAATGATGTTGAAGATGTTGTTGAGTGTTTGTTTAAGTGTGTCGGCCTTGAGAGCTCCAAAGCTGAATTTGTTTTGTCAATTGTGCATTTTTGAATTGTGAGGCATGCTTTGATAAGATAAAAGGGTAAGTCTTGTGTTTGGAGAAAGTGAAAAGCATAGAATAATGTAATGAATATATTAATGCATGCATTGTCTTGGAATATCTTCAATTTTTGAGTGTTTGGCCGTGTAATGCAATGAAGAATCTGAATTTTCAGATTCATGTCAGTATATTTTGGATTATAATAAATGTTGGTTTATAATTGTTTATTGGTTAGTTGAGTATGTTGAGAAGAATAGGATATTGTTAGAAGAATATGTAGGATTAGTATAATATTATTCTAATAGTTAGTGGATTGTGTTGGATTATTTTATAGTCTAGTACTTTGTGTAAGATTCTTTATTGGTTAGCGTGTAGGCACGCAGTTCGAGGTTTAGGGTACGTATTACGAGGCACGCACAAAAATCAATGCAGGGCATGAATCACGTGATAGACACAAACTACGAGGTAAGGCACGTACTTCAAGATAAATGCTCGTATTTTAATACAAATGCACGAAACCCTAGATGAATGCATGCAAACCAATGCAATCACGTAATTCGATGCAATGCACGTAAATCAAGGTATGACACTTAAATCTAAGTTAAGACATGCAATTCAAGGTTAGGGAACAAGAAATGAGATAACGCACATAAATCAAGATCTGGGCATGTATATCTAGGTATCGCACGTAAGTCGAAGATTATTGCACA
Source organism: Ehretia macrophylla (assembly GCA_037974665.1). Classification (NCBI taxonomy): domain Eukaryota; kingdom Viridiplantae; phylum Streptophyta; class Magnoliopsida; order Boraginales; family Ehretiaceae; genus Ehretia; species Ehretia macrophylla. The sequence goes on from CM075782.1 coordinate 54,855,613, forward strand.
TCATTCTAGGGCAAGGCATGTATGACGAGACATGCACGAAAATCAAGATAGGGCACGTAATCCAAGGTCAGTCATATGATTCTGGGTCTAAGGCAAGCAAATCGAGGTAAGACACGTTATTCGGGGTCGGGCCTCACACAGTCCCTCACTGTCCCCTATATGCACCCACATTCACAAAACGGGACAAGCATGCCTGTACCATAGTATGGCATGCGTGCCAGATGCGCGCACCATCGTGCGGCATGGGCGTCCCATGAGCGAACCTTCGTGCGGCATACGGGCCACATGCGTGCACTATCGTGCGGCATATGCTCCCCATGTGCGTACCATTGTGCGGCATGGGCGCCCCATGCGCGCACCATCGTGCGGCATGTGCGCACCATCGTGCTGCATGGGCGCCCCATGTGCGCACCATCATGCGGCATGCGGGCCACATGCGTGCCCATCGTGCACTATGGACGCGTACCATCGTGCGGCATGGGCCCTCAATGAGCGCACCTTCGTGTTGCATGCGGGCCTCATGCGCGCACCATCGTGCTGCATGCGTGCCCTATGAGCGCACCTTCGTGCGGCATACGGGACACATATGGAAACCATCGTGAGGCATGCGCCCCCCATGCGCGCACCTTCGTGCGGCATGCGCGCACCATCGTACGGCATGCGCCCACCATCGTGTGGCATGCGTGCACCATCGTGTGGCATGGGCGCCCTATACGCATACCATCATGCGGCATGCGGGCCACATGCGTGCCCATCGTGCAGCATGTGCGCGCACTATCGTGCGTCATGGGCGCCCAATGCATGCACCTTCGTGCGGCATGCGGGCCACATGTGCACACATCGTGCGGTATGCGTGCCCCATGCGCGCATCTTCGTGTGGCATGGGCACGCCATCGGGCGACATGGGCACCCCATGCGCACACCATCGTGTGGCATGGGCGCCGCATGCCTGCACCTTCGTGCCACATGGGCGCCCCATGCGCGCTACTTCGTGCGGCATGGGCGCCCCATGCGCGCTACTTCGTGCGGCATGGGCGCCCCATGGGAGAACCATCGTGCGGCATGGGTGCACCATGCGCGCACCTTTGTGCGGCAAGTGGGCCGCATGCGTGCACCATCGTGCCTTATGCGTGCACCTTGGTATGGTATGGGCGCTCCATGCGCGCACCTTCGTGCGACATGTGAGCCACATGCGCACACCATCGTGCGGTATGGGTACTCCATGCGCTCATCTTCGTGCGGCATTGGCGCCCCATACGCTCGTCCTACGTGGCCCAACTGCTTGCCCCATTCTGCCCCATACGTGACCCTCCTGCTCCCCAACTGCTTGCCAAACCGTGCCCCATCTGCGTGCCAAGCTATGGCTCATCCGAGGCCCCATGTACATGCCCCATCCGAGGCTCAATCTTGGGCCGTCGTGCAATACCGTAGGCAGTCATGCTGCAACTATTCACCAACGTGCCCAGCCGTGGTGAAGATAGGGGCAACATAACCTCAGTCACCGTTAATACTAAGGGAAGAATGTTAGGCACCTCGGCGGGCCGACATCACACAAGGTCGGATTCAAATCTTTTGCCATCTCTTACGAAGCAAGCCTAAGCTGTCTAACACTTGGGCACTCAAGGCGATGAGCGGGCTCGGCCGACAGTGGGCCCATTAGCACTTGGGTGCACATAGCACTTAGGCATAGAGCTTGGGTGCACGTAGCACTTGGGCATCAATGGGCATAGCACATAGC